>VYZM01020312.1:273257-357922 GCA_013398915.1 Dromas ardeola | reverse complement strand
AGGCCCAGCACTGGGCCCTCCCCCGCAGCCACCATTGTTTTAGAGATTTCTTCTGTTTTTTTTGATGATATTCTGACTTCACCATTTTTTATTTCTGTCTCATGTTTCTTTGTCATTTTTTCTCCTTC
Source organism: Dromas ardeola (assembly GCA_013398915.1). NCBI lineage: Eukaryota > Metazoa > Chordata > Aves > Charadriiformes > Dromadidae > Dromas > Dromas ardeola. The sequence goes on along the minus strand of VYZM01020312.1, from coordinate 357,794 downwards.
TATCTCATTCAAGCGAATCTCTTTTGAGGAAATTTTTACAGTTTCATTATTCTGAATTGTCAGCAACTCCTCCAGCTCTTGTTTTATATCCCTTGCGTTTCTTTTTTCTTTGGAGATCCCAATTTCAATTTCTGCACTTGGAGGTTCTATGTTTTTTGCTGATACACTTATTTCTGTCATTGCATCTGCTTCTATGGATGGCCATGTTCCTTTCTGTGGTACTTTTTCTTCTCTGTCCCTTACCTGACTTTCGCTTTGTCCTGGCTCATCCTTTGTAGTTGTCCAGGTAAATGTAGGTAATTTTAGCTTTGGTAGTCTGAATTTGCTTTCTTTTCCCTCTGTACCTTTTTCTCCTATTTTCATGCCAATGTCCATCTGCAAGGTTTTGTCATCTGTGGGCATGACATCTTCTCTCCATGCCTTTTTTACACTATCTACTGATTCAATTATCCTTTCTTCTCCTGGTATTTTCATCTCAGCTTTAGGATATTTGGACGTTTTGAATGACGGCATTTGTATTTTCCAAGTAGATGCTTCTGATTCTGCATCAGGCATGTGAGGTTTCACATCCAAATTCCTACCATCCTCTGAACTTGTATCAGCTGTTTTTTGTGGTACTGAATGTGGAACATCACTTCCCAGTTTGGCATTTTCAGTATCTTGCTCTTTTCTTTCGGTCACTGAAGTCCCAAATTTTGTTTTCTGAATTGTTAGTATTTGTGTGTCACATTCTGCTTGTTTTTCTGCTGTTTCCATTGTGTCAGGTGTTGTGTGTAATTCTGCTTTAGCAGTGCCTATTTCTAGGCCTTTTACCTGTATAGATCCTTGTGCTGTGTGACCCGTCATGTCTATGTTAATTCCACTTTCTCTTTCTGTTTTATCTGCTGTTCCTTTCTGTTTCTTTTTTCGGGATTTTGATGAGGCTTGCGGTGTTTGTTTAGTTGGGCTTTCTTTCAGATCAGGTGTTTCTAAATTGGGCTTTGATATCTGTGTTATTATAGCTGGTACTTCAGGTACAGTAACTTTTGTTGTTGATTCCTTGTCTTTTTCTTTTTTAACGTTTATTTCAACTTCAGGGCATTTTTTTGCATGAGATGGAATGCCATTTTTGATGTCTTTTAAGTCTTTTGTTAAAGTTTCATGTACCTCCCCTGTTTTAATTTCATAAGCAGGAGATGCGGTGTATTCAACAGTTAGTATTTCAGCATTTTCCAGGCTGATATCTTCTTTGCTTATTTTCTCTCTTTCAGATAACAGTGTAGTTTTTATTTCTTTTTTTTGTTTGTCTTGTGTTTCTGGTTTGGATCTGTGCATTTTGAATCCAATGCTAGGGAACTTCAGTTTCTTTTGGCTTCCCTTTTTTTCTTTGATAGGGACTTCTTGTTGAAATTGAGACTCTGTGTCTGTGCTTGTAGGGGAAATATCCTGTATAGCAGGTTCATATGCATCTGATGTACTATGAGATCTTCTGTGCCCCAGTATCTTTTTATTTTTAATTGACTGGAATTTTGGCCATGACAATCTATCTTTTTTAGGTCTCTTGCTTCTTCCTACCCTTTGGCTTACAATTAATGTTTCCCTGTCTTCTTCTGAAATGGCTTTTCCTGAATCATGCAATGTTTCTTCAGGAATGCTCTCACTGAGTTCTTTTTCCTGAAAGAACAATAGTAGTCAGAAGATTAAAAGTAAACTAAATATAGATGCAACACAAAATAAAATACATACTATAAAATATGTAGAAAAATGTGCTTCTTACTCACAGTATCTACTTGTACTATAAAAAATTCTGAAAATAGTGTATTTATTCAGGCAGAAATTACATAAAACAAATGGATTATATGTCTGTAATATATGGATTTCTGAAGGTTTATGTGTTCTGCAAAACATTGCAGTAAATAGAGGTTTTTATATGTATCTTTCTAGCTATATGCCTGTACAAATATATATATATATATATATATAAAAAATACTTTTATATATGTGTATGATGAGGAAAATACTTTTGAATGTGTTGGTGACCTATGAGCAGATCATGTCTATGGAGACATCAGTGATTAAGCACATATTTTTAAGAGAAAATTCCATTGATGAGCTTTTGAGAAAAATACTTACTGATATTATACATTTTGGAAAGTATTGAATATAAGTATTACAGAGCTTATCTGGGCCTGTTCTTTCATGGGCACTTAACGACACAAAAAAATGCTGGTTCACTAGAGAAGAACATTTTTCTACCCTGATGCAAGATTGTGGCTTTATCCAAAATCTATAGTCTTGCCCAGGACATTTATAAAGCTGCAAATATTGTTTGGGATTTTTTTCTTTGCATGAATATTCATGGTAGTAGGTTTACACACATGGCTAAATCTTAAGAAGGCATGTGTGTATTTTCTGGTGTGTTTCCATGCAGCACATTACTACATTGTTATCCAAACTTTGTAAACTAATCAAATAACTACCTGGCTTGGTCTTTCCTTTTTGTACTGGGCTGTAGAGTGAATGTGTGCTAGCTCTTCTTTCCCAGCAATTTTTCTTTTGAGGCTGAATTGGACTCTGTATGGCTCGGAATATTGGAGAATCTTGAGTGCATCTTCATATTTGATATTATCGAAAAATATTGTAGCACTTAGAAGCTGATCACCTGCAAGTGGAATCAGACATCATTTTAATCAGTTTGTGTTTTCTTGCAGTTTTTCAAATGCTGTTGAATTAATGCTCACTACAGAAAAAATAATTATCACATCCCATTTATTTAAAATATTAGATCATGTTCATTTAATAGAATCACAGAATAGTTAAAGCTGGAAAAGACTTCAGGAAATCATCTAGTCCAACTGCCCTTCTCAGGGAAGGGTCAGATACAGCTAGTTGTTCAGGTCTATGTGCAGTCAGGATTTGAATAGTTTCAAGGATGGTGACTCCACCCCCTCTCTGGAAAATCTGTTCCAGTGTCGTACCACCCTGACAGTAACAAAGCTTTTTCTTATATTTTTCAGTATTTAGAATCTGGACCTTTGTTCTTGTTTAAATCATTTATTGTGGTTTTGTGGCATACTATTTTGTGAAAGAATCAAAGGCAGATTCTTCATTAATGTTATGAGTTGGGTATTTTTTCATTTTAGTTGTGTATACACTACTTTCTATGTATAATTTTCACTGTTCCGGTAAAAATTTGATAATTTTTTTTGGTATACAAAAAAAAATAATCACATTTCATTATTGTTTAAGAAACTGATCTTTGAAATTATTAATATGCAAAGGTTAAGCTCAGACATAATATTACTTGGTTTGGGATTTACTATTTCCATTACCTAAAGAGATGACAGATCAGGTAGATATCTATATGCATGCACAGCTACATACCTGATTGTTTTAAGATATATTAAAAAAACACCAGAAAACCAGACTGTACCTTCTCTCAGACTAAATATCTTTGAAGCAGGAGATTCCTTAAGTACTTTTTTAATAAATATTCCTTCATTTCCTCCGCCTGTCACACTAAAACCACTAGCACCAGCTTCCACTTCTGTTTTCAGGGTCACTTCCATTGTCTCCTAGATACAGAAAAAGGTGTGAATTTATAATTCTTATCCATTTTTATCAAAGTTTTCTACATTATTCTGCAATAAAAAATTAAGTCCCCTCAAGTATATTTTCAGTAGCTCAAGAAAGATTATCTAAAATAGAGAATGTGCTTATTCCATGTGGGTTTGATTCTGTTCTAAATTAGAATTAAGCACATGTGTTAGGGCCACACTGGATCAGGGTCATAGGGAAAATAGATTATAATTTTAAAATATGAAACATATGGAATCTTTTAGGGCTGAAATAGTGTATTTTCTGTGAAGATGTTAAACACCTGAATTAGAGTAAACGGGCCAGAAAAGTCAGACTAAGAGCTGATGCTGTACTGTACTCAAACCAGAGAAGGCTGGAGAATGCTAAAACGAATTATGGAAGTACCCCAAATAGGACAAGTAAGTGTTCATGCCTGTGCCACAACTAGGCAATTTGTGAAGCTGCTGGTCAAAACAAGTCTGAAGTGATTCTTTGCCCATTTGTTCTTCCCTCTGTCCACCCATCCATGCCTATGTGTTGTAATCGACTTTATTGTTTTGCAAGCCATATGCCTAAAACTATGGAGTGCTTTCAGACCAACCTGTGAATGACTCTGTTCTGATTTGTCTGTAGAATATTTTTTATTTTCTTCTTGAAGCTGAAAAATAATTTGCAATTATTTAATGTTCAGAAGTCATGCTGTTGTAAAGTACAACAAAAGTCCTACATCAGTTAAAATCCCTGGTTTAGACTAAGAACTGAGGCTGACTTTAATGGCAACAGAGCAAAATTGGGATCTACAAGTGTAATGTACAATGTGAATGATTTAATTATATTATTCCCAGTAGCAAATCAGATGCCAAGGCCTCCACGCATTGTACCAAAATTTGCATGAAACGAATGCCATAGACCAATTGTATTAAGACATTGGGAGCTTTTCTGTGTGATACTCATGCAGCACATTTCTCATGTTTTCATCTTTCTGAACATACATTTTTTTCATTTATTTGACTTCAACATGAATGTCAAACTTTTGCCTACTTATCTTAATGTGACTGTACTAATTAAATCTTTGACTTTGAATAACCAAGAGGTACAGGTAATTTTGAAATACCTATTAGTTAGATTCAAGCCAGTTAAATATTCTAACAAGAAAAGCATTGTGATTTCCTGACCATCTCTGGCCCAGGGCCTTTAAGGAAGGAAGTCAAATGCATTTTTTGCCAAGAAACAAGAATGTGGCTAACAACAAGTCCAGTGCCATATACAAGCATCAATGAGCACGGCCCTGATTTTGGTGGGGACAGGAAGACAATATGGCTGCAACAACATCCTGTTACATGACACATGAGTCTTGGCTAGTTGTAGGAGATAAAGCCTCTTGAATCAACTTGGTAAAGCCATGGCTGCATGAAAACTCAGTGTCTTGCCTTTAAATATTCTTCTTCTATGGAATATTCATAAACTGGAGAGGATCCTTGTGGCCTTGGACGGATGTCTTCTACTGCCACTTCATTAACCTGTGGAAAAGAAATGAGTGCTGGAAACGAGCATCCACCATTAAACAGTGACCCATTTTTTTAGGAGAATTTTTCTATTCAGTCATAGTCACCTTCTGTGTACAAATCTTACATTAGTAATGGTGGATGTAGAATAACCAATAACTCTTTCCTTAGGTCAAGAACAAATACAATTCTAATTTAAGGATGTTACTCAAGAACACAAGGGACAGACTCCTGAGAGACAAAAACAATAGTACGCTGATTTTGGTTCTTTTTATGAATTATATGCATCTATGGGCTGAACAGACTGAAAATACTGACAGATCAGTTAAGTAATAATTGAAAAAGGCAATAAAAATTCCCTTCCCTGCTTTATTTGCACACGTAACTTTTCCATCCTGTGGCTTCAAACTTTATTGCCCTCTATAAACAAGGAAAACATGGAAGAGTCTCAGCAGGAATTTCTGCTGACAAACACTTGGCATGCTTCCTTCTGGAGTCAAGTGATAGGGAACCAAAACCAGCTAAAGGTTTAAAAAAAGTTACTGTAGTCAACAGCCATGTAATAGTTTGCCACATCTTGGTATTAAACTTATGCTGGTGAATCATGGCAAAGAGCAGATCACTTTATACTGAAGCATCATTCTGGCTTTCGAACTGGCAGAAGAATCCCAAGCAGAAATACAACATTTTTGATGTGATGGGGAAAAAAAATCCCCAGCAAGACACAGCTATAAAGAAAATATTTAAGATCCATTTTTAACAAGGTAACTGCCAAATATCCATCCTGAAGAAACCCCAAGCCTAAAAAAACTCACAGAATCTTCCTCCTCTGCATCTGCATCTGGATCAGCATTAGCATCAGCATCTCCTGGAGGCTCGGCCGGTCTCAACTGTCGTCCAGAACCTGAAAGCAGTGCACAGGTTGTTGGTGTCTGTGGGAGCCACGCAGAGCACAGAGCAGCCAGCTTGCAAGCTGGAGCCCGGGGGACATGCAGGGCCAGCTGTAGAAAGGCCTGCTTTATTTCAGATCCCTTATCTTAGATCTCATCAGGCCAATCTTTCCAAAGACACCAGAAATATTTGTATGCAGAAATGTAAAGGCTTTTGTGAAGGAAAAAAAAATCTCCAGACTGGAGAAAACGTAGAACTAGAAGTTGGTCAGATTTTTGTTTTTAATTACCAAGGGGGGGCCTGAGGTGTGTATTGGGCAGAATTGGCAGGGTCTTGGTAGTGGTGTGGCTGTGGGGTTGTCTCTGGGGGAGGAGGTCATGGACCACCCTATGCCAGATGCAGCCACTTGCAGCCAGCTCTGGCTGCAATGCTGAACTGATACGAGGAGTTTCTGGCACATTTGTGAAAAGGTGTTTAAGAAAGGGTGGTAAACACTGAGAAAAAGAAACAGCAGCACTGGAGGAGGAGGACAAAGACAGAGAAGACCACACCAGAGCAGGAGGAGAGAAGAGCAGATGAAATGCTGGAGCAAAATAGGATCTTGAGAAGGGGCCAGAGGAAGAAAAGCCACCTCAGCAAGGGCAGAGAGGAGGAGGCTTGACTCCGATGGGCTGGCATCTGGTGGAGGAACCCACTCTAGGGCAACTGAGTATGAAGCAAGGAGTGGAAAAAGAAAAGCAGACACCATCTGCTGACTTCTGTCTCCTGCTCCAGCCCTCGCCTCCCCAAAAGGACCGAGTGTAGCCCACAGCGAGGGCGTTGGAGACCACAAAGAGGGGATGAGAGGTGTATGGAGCGGAGATGAGGTGGTTTTATTATTTTTTTTTTAAATAGCAGAATCAGTAATTAAAAGTTCATTAATTGGCAATAAATTAAATCGACTGAAATTCCCCATCTCAAAACTCTTCCTTGTCTCTGACAGAGGTCTTAGGACAAAAGTAAACATAATGAATTTTTGATAGTCATAAAGACTCCGCTTTCTTGGTTTTTAAAAGTATCCAGGCTGGAGAGAGATGGGGGTGAAGGAAATGGGCTGTTTGAAAGTATGATTCTGTTGAAATACCTTAAATAGGGCACTGAAGAATGAAAACAGCATGATTACGTCATCATTTTCAGAGATCCAGGCTTAGCCAGTAGAGGACAGTGTGGCTGAATTGCGCATTCCGCGATGCACAGGCTATTCTAATACATGCATAAGTCCTTGTCCTGATAACCACGTCTCTTTCCTCTCTCCATGCTCCATTTTTTTTCAAGCCATCAGGCCATCTCACGCCCAATTCTGCAACTGCCATTAGTATACATAGTTTTGGCTCTCCTAAACAAATGCTCTGGCTTAAAAATATGCTCGAACGCTAGAGAAGACAACCGCAAGCAGCACTGTGCAACTCATTCATTGTCTACTTTAAATGAAGAATCCTTGGGCTGGAACACAACATTTCTGTATGTGGATATTACACGCTGTGTGTGCAGACAAGCTGGTATGACTTACGCATCTATGCAATCACTCTAACTTACACAAGTTGCCAAGCTCTTGTTAAAACAGCTGTGATTTTGCTAGCTTTTCTTCACAGTTTTCTGATCTCCTACACTTATTTTTCCCCTGACTTTTTTGAAGATGAAATTATTTAGTACAGGCAGGGTCTTGAAAGAGTTATGCCATGTGATCAGTGATGGACCACTTTGTTAAGATGAATGGAAATAGTGTGTTTCCAGTGGGAATATTCCATGTCAGTCTGTGAGCCAAATTTCCAAACTTGACAGAATAGAAAGCACCCTCATTAGCCATATGTACATCATCTTATTCAGCTCTCCTGTGGTATTTTAGCTCCAGAGAACTAAGATCAACTCAGAACGCATCAGGGCTGCCAGACCATGCCTCCTTTAGACTTCACAGGACTAGTCCTGATGCCTACGATGGACAATTCTAAAAAACAGCCCTAATGCAAACCCTAATTCAGATTAAAGACCTGCATAAATTGGCTTGATTTTTTTTCCAAAAGCTCTAGCATTTGCAATTTTCACAAGCTCAAGAAAATTGGAAAATGAGCATAACTGTTAAAAAATTTAGATGTGTATTTATGAACCTGATTTTAGGCATTTCTGCCTGAAAACTCTGGAATCCCTCCATGAAGGTCTTCACCACATGTATTTTAATAAGCATCATATGAGGAGAAGAGCTGCAGGACTGAGGCTTGATTGTTTAATTTGCTTAGTGCTTCTAAAGATTCAGGTGCCAATAGCGCATTCTATGGCTGTTACTAAAATTCCAAGAAATAGTAAGGACTTAGTCTTGTGGCATTGCTATATTTTTCACTTGGGAGAATCCCACCCACAAGCCCTGCACTCCAGTAGAATGACTTAACAGAATATTGCTTGGATTGCTAGAGCGTTTGCTCTTCAGTGCAGCACTTCGAGGCTAATTACAGCACTGATCCCTGGTGGCTGCCAATAATTTTGCTACTGGAAAAGAAAAAGGAAAGAATTATCTGGGTGAATTCTTGGGCTGGTTCACTGCTGTTTCTCTTGGTTTAGCCTGGTGTAACTTCAGGGACGTTATAGTTGTCTAGAACTGGAGCAATGCAAGTATTGGCTGCTCCATTCTCAGGACTTGAATGGTCCTGTATAGTTTGTGCCATTGGTTTTTCACCATCCAGTGGGGCATATCCTTTGAGCCTAGGAGCTATCCTACAGGTTCTAATGAGGTGAAACTTTTAAAACCAGACGTTTTAAACAAAGGATTCTTAGAATGCTTAGGTGACCAACACCTTCAAAACCTTCCTGTTGCTAAGACCGAGCTACTCATAAAATCCAAGAGAATTAAATCACTTCCTGCAGCGAGACCTGAACAGTTATTTCCCATCAGGATGCTATTTTAAAACAAAAAAATGACGTTGCTAATTCTTGTTCAGCATGGATGCAGAGAGATAGACCTGGCCTTTGATGACATCTCATCTGAGCCTGGACCAGGAGAGAAGTTCCTTATTTTTCACCAGCTGTTGATCAAGCAAAGCAGTGGTGGGAGGCACATGGGTGGCTTCACGTGCTTGGCCAAGTATTGGCAGGCAATTGCTCTCCTTGTCGTTGCTAGAGGGGCTGCGGATCAAAGTTTGCCAAAATGTTGCCAGAAAAATCCCCTGCTGCGAAGAGGAAAATCTGTCAGCATAAAAGGCCTCTTTCACCCACCTCATGATGGGTAGGAAGGGACAGAATGCTCCTGTGAAGGCCTTTAGTAAACTGTTACCTTTCCTAAATGGTGAGTGTAAGACTCTCTCCTTCAAAATGGAGCAACAGATTACTGTCCCAAGGGCTAATAGAGATGTGGGTGGGATTGCGTGGAAGTACATCAGCTACACAAATGATTTTCCCTCCCAAAGCTTCACATCGAGGCCTTTCCATCCACCTTGATTTCCCCAAACTCTGCCCCTCTACCATAGCTAACCCACGTCATAGAGACTTCTTGTGCCCCTGATTCCTACTGTAGGCTAAGATTTGCTTCAGATTTTTTCCCAGTTCAGAATACTATAAAAACAAATCTATAAAAGAGGGGAGTTACAGTACATCAATGAATTCCATTTGCAGCAAAGCCTTCTTTCTGTGTATAAAAGACTGTGCCAATAAACTATGATTTATATGCACGTCATTCTCATGCCCCAAATAGTAGTGATGCCAACATTTTATAGGTTTTAACTTTTTTTTATAAACTCTGGACAATCAATGCTTTGTTCAAAATGTTTTCATAAACAAGATGGAATTTACATCAGTGACTACTTCTAATAGCCACTGAACTGACTTCAGAACAAGGGAATTTTTTGAAAGCAGGCAGTAGGAGTTATATAGGCTGGAACTTTTTCATATCATATACTGAAAATTGTATTTTATTTTTAAATGCAATGTAAAAAAATTTTTTTGATCTTTAACATAACAACCCAGTTGGACTGTTTTGGGTAAAACCACAAAAACATAAAACCAGGTTATTTTTTTGGTATTCACATTTGGTGGGTAACAGTCTCCAAAACCACATTTGAGACATTTTAATCAATGTAAAGTATGACAGTGTCATTGAACTCAAGTCAATTATGCTTTAATGTATTGTATAAACTGAAGACAAACCTAACTTTAATTGGGACACTGGCATATAAAATTAACATAATCTGCATACTTTAAAATCAAATAAAACAGCAAATGAGAATACTGGAAATGTTGTTAAAAAGAGAAACTATAACGTCTTGGCTGATCATCCTAGCTTCCTTGCTTACAAATTATATCCCTTTCTCTGCAATTCTTAGATTTGGGATTTCTGCCTTTTAAGATTTTATATTAAAGTTTGAATATGAATGTAATGAAATTAAGTAATCTGCTCTTATCTTTAAGCATATAACTTTTCATTGCATCAACTTCTAATGCATTATCTTTCCTGTCAAAAGTGGCTTTGTTTTTTATTTTATTTTATTTACGTTTTGTGTTCCTGTTGTGTTATTTTCCCTGGGATTTTAATGTAGATCAGTTAAAACTGACGGTAGTAGCAATGGTTGAAATGCACATATTCTTTATAAAGATACAGATTAAATATTCCTCATTCTCAGGTAACATCCTCACCAGGAGAGGAGGTTCCTTCTTGCCATGTACTGACTGGCATTAATTATCTAACTTCACTTCAACAGCTAGCTTCTCTTAACAGACAGAAACCTGAGCTGTTTGTGGCAAACATTTGTCCACAGGGGAAAACTTGTATGCTTTGCTCAGTCATTTATTATTATTTGTTGATATATGAAGGTCACAACCTGTGCCTTTTGTTTACCAGGATTTTGGTGTTTGCTAGTTTGCATTTCTTAGCTATGATAAGAAACAATGAGTCCCATTTGTGCAGTATTGTGTTGTTCCCTGCCAGTTAGAAGACTCGTGCCTTAACATGCGGGCAAGGCTGGGACATCTTTTGCTCAGGTCTTTTTGACAATGTAATGTAGAGCACACTCTGGGCACATAACCTGATTCACGTTATTAATAAGGAGAAGGAGGAGTGAGCAAGACAAACAACAACAAGAATAATTTAGTATCATTGCCATTGTTGGCACTGTGTTTGACCCAGTAAAGTATTCATATGTGTAGGTCAGCAGCTTCCAAAGTGCTCCCTCCCTCATGTGCTCATTGTAAATAAGGTTGTGCATCGCTGCTGTCACGGACACCTTCAACTGGCTCCTGTATCACACCCCTCTTCCCACAGCCACGCGTCCCTGTACTCGTGGATCTCCCTGTGCCCCCAGGTACCCTGTCATGGGCCTGTTCTCATGCATGGGTGGCTAGTCACTCTCAATGCTCCAGAATTCCTCCCGTTTTTAAAATTAAATCCCTAATTTTAAAATTAAATCCCTATTTTTTTTATTTTTTTTTAATTAAAAAAAAACTCTAATTTTTAAATTAAATACCTTTCTCCAAATGGATAGTATGCCTGATTTTTTTCCCCACAGCTTGTTCTCCCTCTCTTGCAGGTATCACAATTACTGGGATTCCTTTTCTTCCCTCAGAGCTCTCACAGTCGCCTGAGCAGTGCTGTTGTGAAGCCCCACAGCCCCTTCTGATTCACTTCTTACTTTTGAAATAGGGAATATTTAAAATAGTTAGAATATTTAAAATCATAGGTCCCAGTTCAGGAAAGCACTTGATAACAGGAACGCTATGCACATGCTTGGCATTCATCTTGGCCTCTCAAGAGCAATTTTTCAGATAGGTAAGTTCACCTGACTTTAGTTTACTAAGAGAAATTTTTCACTTCAAGATTATGGGCAAAAAGGCAGCAATTCAAACATTTTAGTTTTTCTTCGTCAACCTCAGTGTTTCAGTTTCCATGTCTGCTTCTTTTTTATACCCATCCCAATCCACTGTGTCTATTATTTTGATGAGTTATTAAATTACTGCACCTTGCAGTGGGTTCTTTGGGTTTCCCAGGATATCTCAGAAGACCTATTAATAAATGAGATCAATCAGCTAATTAAAATGTCACTTCAGCTAGGCAGTGTCATCAAGCATATAAGATACTGCATTCTTGGTTTGGTTTCCTTAGAGCTCCCATGACTGATAAATGGCCTAAATCAGTTTTTTTTTAAAAAGTCCTCACAGACAAAATTACAATGACAGCAAAAGGACCACCTTTTCTATCTCAGTTACCACTTTCTGGATACGAATATGAATTTTTGGCACTTAAAGAACTATTTTTCACCACTTCCCAAAATCAGCTGTACTGAAGATCTCTGAATCTACAAGCAGACCTTTGTGTTCTGCTAACGGCATCAATTGGCTTGACGAGAGAATTTGCCAATCCCTGTGCTAAAAATGTTGTGCAAATGGTATGTACAAACACAAAAATAGTTACTCAGTATCAGCAGTGGCCTGAAATGTCTCACTATTTCTCTTTGTTTCCCCCAGAGTTTTTTCTTCAGCTCGAGTTACAAATGGAAGTGGTGACCTAATGCCTAGCGATTTTGTAATGCTTCAAGGTCTATTGTGAAAAAGAAACAAACCATGGCAGATTCGTTGTCCTACACTGCTGTCTGGATGCTACACGGCAAAGAGCATCTGCTCTAACACCGTACCTTGGGTTCCCCTGTGGGTCTCTTTAAGTGTAAATGCCAAAGTTAAGGGTAAAAACCGTGAATGAAAACAACTAGGAGCACACGAGTGTAGCAGGGAAGCTCCGTGTGAGGGGGTTGGCTGTGGCAGTTCAGAGCAATCATCCCCACCACCCAGATCCTCCTGGGCCGTTTGGTGGAGGAGTCGTGTCCTTCCAAGCAAGCTGGCTGTGAGGGAAATGATCCTGCAAGCAACAGTTGGCAAAGATAAGAATCTGAAAGTGTCCGCAAATAAAATCTTTTATGCATGCACTGTGTTCCTTGAGGAAGCTGCCACGAGGTTTAAAGCACAGCCCATGGCACAGGCTCTTGCACGGCCTTTGTAGGCTTGGCCATGAGCTCCAGAAGGCCCATGGCATCCCCAGTAAGGAGCTCCAACTACGCTGGGGAAAACCATCAGTGAAAAATCAACACATTCATCTTCTACAGAGAGTTCCTAGCGCATTCCACGGACCTGGATTCATTCCATTGTCCTGCAAGATCCCACAGACTGAGTTACAACAACTGCTGGGCAGGGCTCTGGGGCATGGCAGGACCGCAGCAGGAATGTCACGGCTGTCACTCTATCCCGGCAGGATACGTGGCACTGGGGAGATGCGGGCGCAATGTCACGGAGAAGGCTGCCGCTCCCAGCCCTCCATCACAGGAATGTAACGTTACTTCACTTGAACCACTGCCAGCGCGACAGCGGGGGCACCCAGTAGCTCCACCTAGACAAACCAGCTTGTCAGCTCTGAAAGGAATGATTACCACAGCAGAAAAAGCAGCCTTTCTGCCTCAGAAAAAGTGATAAAGTGAGGAATAGCACCTCCCCTTTAGTGTCTCCCCTCTGCCCTGTGCTGGGAGTAGGACCCTGCCTACCAGCCCTGAAATTCTGATCTCCCTAACTTTCCGTGGGATGAAGACAAAGGACGAAGTCTGTGGAATGAAGATTAAAGATTTTGCTGCTAAAGGGGTTTAACAGGCTTTATTATCTGCAGGATGCTATCAGAACCAGCTAGGCCTGTGTTTAAGCTATACTCCCGCCTTTGTTTTGCGTTGGGTTTGGTAATGCCCCCTGGCTGCACTCTGTCACTAAGCTGCATATTTGTACTGTGATGAATGTAGCTCAGACTTTGGAGCCAAAAGCAGGGGCTTGTAAGCACAGCAAAGCTAAAGGAGCAGCAACTCCCAAATAACCAACATGTAAATAGTTTCCTTCCATTCAAGGCACGAACAAGATGTTTTGATTCAATGCCTTGGTATGTTAAGCTGCCCTTGTCGGCAGTTAGAGTACTTCATTAAAAGCCTTCAAATCAACTCATCTCATCTCAAAACCTTCCGAAAACAGAAAATATATGTAAGTTATAATCATCAGTCTCCTCGCCCAACTGGAGACCTGTTTGTGAAGTTAGCTCCTACTTTTACCAAAAGGAACGGTACTCTGCTCTGTAAAGTACATCCGAGTAGAGAAATGCCTGGGGTTTCTTACAGACCATGCTGAGCTCTGTAGGATTTTATAGAGCATTTTCTACAGGTTGAAGAATATCAGGGAAGATGTTGAAGAGCGCTGGCGACTAAGAACAGATATAAACACTACCATAAAAAGAGAAACTAACAGCCCCCCAGAAGAAAAGGAGAGTGAATGGCTTTCTCATGAGTGTGTGTTTATTGATAAGCTCTGCTCACAGGTTTAAAACTATTAAAAGTATGCCTGCTCACACCTCACAATAAGAGCAAAACTTTTATGACATCAATCAGAAAGGAGCTCTTTTATTTTTACAGTGGTCCATCTTTCCTCTGATGGTAAAGATAAACTTAATAGAATCCATAGGACATTTCAGAGCATGAGAATAAATCACTCTGGTGGGGTTCTGCACAGACTTTCTCAGCTTTAGTCATATTTAAACATGAAAAGCACAGGGGACTTTTTTTTTCTAAGACCTTTTTTTTTTTTTTTGCAGTTGTCAAATTGAAATTTCCCAGATCCTGGGCTAATGAGTTTCATCCAGCTATCACCATTTTTTGGTTATTTGGCTACACAGGAAACGTAATTTAGCCAGACGCACATAACTCTTCTGGTACAAGAACAAAATATTTACTAAAATATTTTAGTAGTCTGATACTTCACCGGTTGCTAAAAAAGAATAATGTTTCATAGGAGTACCACAGTGCTTGAAAATAAGGTCTCAACCTTATGATTCATGATTATATGATGCCCAAAAAGTACAGAAAAAGCAGGTGCCAGTGGTTGATACCTGAACTGGTCCATCCCTCCTCTCGCTAGCTAAAATACAGCTGCAGGTCACAGAGTGAAAAAGGCAGGTGGAGAAATGCTCATGGGTCCCGCCAGATGACCAGAGGTTCACTGCTGTTTCCCCCTACCCCATGGTTCCATTTCCGAAGTACAAGTTCTGCATTGTCTCTGTAGATTTAGTCTGACAATTGCCTGGAAGGTGTAATGCCCTGCCCTGTGTCTATGTGTTTGCCTGTCTTAGGCAGGAATTTTCCTCTCTTTCAGGTTTTATGTGACAGAATGGGTTTCCAATGTGAATTTTACTTCCTGCATGAATTCCCACGGTGTTCTGGTGTATAATTATTGTGATGATGGTGTGACCTTCTCTGATGATTAGGACCTTCTCTGATAATTATCAATTATGATCTTTTTCCAGGACTGTAGGGCCTCTATTCTCACAAAGTCAGTAAGAGAAGACAATGGCTTTTTAGTAATTGTGGTTATGTATGCACTAGCTCCTGGACGGAACCAAAATTTCTTACCACCCTTTTGGATGGGGCAAAAGCGAGTTAGAGATTCATAGCCAAATAAAGCAATAAAGACTGGTCTAATCCACTGTGATCCTCAACAGTGTTATCTCCTGGGACTCTCAACAATTTTATCTCTTGGGATATACTGTTTTTACTTGCGATTGAGTCTCTACCAGTGCTGTAAATAGTTGCACGGGTACCCAGCTAAAATCTCCCAGGATGTCACTTTCCGTCTGCATGGTCTTTTTTTTAAGAAGGGGGTTTTAAGAAGGGATTCAGGGGCATGTTGCAAGTGAAGTGCTCTCACTCGCTTACCAGCTTCAGAAACCCTAGTAGGAACGGCTCTGCAGTTATTTGGATATCCAATACATTGATTAGGCATGTTGCAGCTTCTTTCACTTGAAAGAAACCCCTTCATCTATATAAGAAACTAGTCTGTGAACGAGAATGCAAAGCTGCTTTTCTCTCAGAGCGAGTTGATTCCCACCATCCTCCCTGTTAGATAGCTGTGAACTCTGCTCATATTATGACTTGCCTAGAAGCGGAGGCAGGTGGGTGCCTATTGCAGATAAGGCCCATAAAGCTCAAGAAAATTAACTTTCCCACATTCCTTCTCCTCACTGATTCACCCCGTTAAGAATCTAGGCTTCTCCCAGAGCAGATTGCCTGTTCCACTGCCAAAGCACAGCCCTGCTCAGATGCAGAAATGAATCAAATGAATACATTTATTAAAAATGATTGTTCTGTCCATGTAGGCTTGATTGGCAGTCCTGGAGATTCAATTTCTCTGGCCGCAGAGCAAGTACTGCTTGAGAACTAGTGTCCAAAACACCAACCTGTTTCTTAAGGTAGCCTAGTACTGACCTGGAGAGGTAGAGGGTAAGTTGACTACTCCTTGTCCTCTCTCTGACACATCAGAGGGTGATGCCAATTCTTGCTGCTTTTGGTAGAGAGCACATTTGTCCCCTAAGAATAGGTCTTAAGATAAGAATAAGAATAGAGGATCTACTAACATTATGCAAAAGGCTCAAAGCAGGCTTTATATAAATGGCACTTTCCACTCTGATTTAGAAACAGATTTTTCAGCCCAAACTGCTCTTCAAAACCACTGCTTAAAAAACATCCTTATCAGAATCAATGGACAGTAAAAATTTTTCTATTTTTGTATAACTATAAACACATACATATGTGTGTGTGTATATATATATATATATATAATTTTTTTTCACATTAAAGATCCTTATGGTCTAGGAACATTTTTCACTTCTCTTTACTCCACTGATAAAATTCAGTGCAGAATTAAGTGCCCAGATGTAGCAGTATTAATGGAGTGATGTTACTTTGCACGTCTCTCTGGTATGCTGGGCATTGCCCCTCTCGAAATAGGAATGCAGCAAAAACCTTGTAGCTTTTCCACAACCTTTTATGGGGGCTTTTATATAAATATATGTCCTTGGAAACAGGTTTCCAGTTTGAGAGAAAGTTCCCTGGGCATCTTGTTTGGATGTAAATCACTATGGAAGAAAATATCCTTTAAGCTTTTAAATTCCTTAATGTATATGTAATACAAGAGATATGGGATAAAGGTGACAGAAAATTGGTATGGGAAAATATTTTACATCAAAGATAAAGTTAGAAGTTCCCTCACTTTGTTAAGATAAAAATCTTTTCTGTCAATAAACAGTGATGGCAGCAAAACAGTATTTGGCACAGCTCACTTTCTCTTGTTTTTATGTGGAGTAGGAGAGTCCCTTTAAAAATTAGAGAGAATTTCTGGATGCAGACTGTGGCTCTATAAAAGCCTAAAAGCTCACTTACAGATAAATTAATCCCTTGAGTCAAATTAATAAATTAATTATTTTTTTCTGTTCACAACAATGCAATTAAAACCTGAATAAATGGACTATAAACTTGCTTTTCAGTCCAAAAAAGGTCAGATTTCAAAAGAATTCAACAGGTGACTTAGCAAAGTCTTTTCAAAAATTTTATCTCCTTTTTTCAGTTCATTGGTTTTCACCTCTTTTTTGAAAGTGTTTCCCTAGCAGATGTCTACCTTGCCCCAGCATTTTCTAAACTTGCCGTTTGATAACTGTCTTCTTTTACAAATTAAATTTGTGAACTTAATCTTTATTGTTTGAGATTAGAAATAATCAGATATGTGAGACTGAAAAACGTTGGAATTTTAAGTGCATGTTGAATTATAGAAGGAAAAACTGAAGGTGACAAACTCTCTTTGCATTATATTTTTGCAAAAAAAAATTATTTGAATCTTTACGTGTGGTTTTTAAATGATTCGGTGATCATTTTCCCCCTCTACGCCATCTAGCCAGTCTGAGGCACCCAAAAATAACAAACCAGCAAGCTTGCCTAATAGATTAGAGGAAAACACAGTTTAGTTAAGGAAGCAGATTTCAGTTTTA
Source organism: Dromas ardeola (assembly GCA_013398915.1). Lineage (NCBI taxonomy): Eukaryota > Metazoa > Chordata > Aves > Charadriiformes > Dromadidae > Dromas > Dromas ardeola. The sequence goes on along the minus strand of VYZM01020312.1, from coordinate 339,992 downwards.
TGTTTCACAGAGGTTAATATAAATGATAGGGAGAAACCATTTTTTTAAAGACTCATTACTGGATTTCTTTTTGGTTAAAGACTTAAATAACAAGAAAGTAACTACACTGCAGTTCATCCATGTAGTAACTGGTGAATGAATTGAGATGGGTGGAGTTGTTTGAAAGCACTAAGAGGAAAGCACTAAGAGGACTGTTTCTTGGATTTGATTATCAGCCCTAAGGCTGATTCATAACAGTTCCAAACATTCAGAGCCTCTCTGTAATAAGAAAATAATGATATCTTCTGGAAATGAGTAACTGTTTCTTTATCATAATGGTCTACTCATACACAGGTTAAATATTTTTTAACTCAGTTAAGGCAGGATGCATTATTTTTGAAGGCACATGGTAGCATTTTTCTCGATGAACAGCTGTGCTAAATTCAGACTAATGTATAAGAGAGAATAAATTACATTTTGCCCTTTAGCTAGATCAAGGGCTCTACTGAAATCAACAGCATTGTACCAATACAAAGCTAATATAAGGAAAAGGAAGACCCCAAGGCTTCAGTTACAGTCTTTAAGATCTACTGCAAGCAGGTGGATCTGATTCTTTTCTCAGGTGGCTTCTTCAGAGTCACGTCTGTGCAGCAGGAGGACAATCCAGTGGCTTGTCCCACCTTGCAGAATGGCAATGACCACCTTGATTTGTGGAGCTGTGGAGAGTTTGACTGCAAGAGGATAGAATGGGAGGCACCTGGAGATGGCCCTCAGGCCATCTGTAGGTTTTTCTGCACATCCTTGCAAAGAGTGTTTTAAAAACAATGGTGTTTTACTACTTATGCTCTTTTGCACCCCGTCTCATCCAACGGCTCCAGTGAGGACTCTCTGCTTTCTGTCTGTGAGCTGCAGTTCATCACATGCGGCAGAGAGACTATTGCCCTCTCCTAAGAAAGGTGTGTTTGCGTTTCTTGCCCCACCACCATACAGAGCTTACAGTCAATAAAGCCAGAAAAGGAGAACAGTTGCTACCGTGAAATTATCCTGTCTACTGTTAACAAGGTGGAATAATCTTCACTCTGTCATCAACAAACAAAAGCTCCACCACCATCGTATTGAGACATTTTTAAATACTGCAGTCCCAAAGTCCTCCATGAACTGGGACGTCAATAACAGTTTAGCAATGACTGAAACATTTGCTTTATATAGTGCTGTTGGGGTCAGTTTTGACAGCATTCTGCAACTACTCTGACAGCAGAATTTCTTTTTTCTTCATTACAAATACTTCGAAAGCTACTTCATCACACTTTGAGCACTCCTATGGGGAAATCAAAACCATTTAACCAAAAAGGAAGTAAAGGAAACAGAAAAGTGCTGGGCTGATGTTTGAAGAAGACATGCAGCCAGAGCTCTCCTGTTTTCAGAGAAATCAAGTATTTGACATATTTCAATCCTGGGCTTGATGCAACTGGGCACAGATTGGAAAAGGGGGAAGATAACCCAGGCGCAGCCCTGAGTAAGCCCTACTTCAAGAGCTGCTAACTTCTACACCAGGTAAATCTACCACAGTAAGATTATGTCAAAAGGTTTTGAAGACAACAGGACCAGAGTCTCAAGTACGTAGGACCCAGAACAAACAACACTAAGCAAAGCACAGTGAACAGGGACAGGGCTAAAATGTAGGTTTTCCTGGGGCATGTTCTTGTGCGTATGAGTCCAGTTAGGGAAGAGTTCCTTGGGTTTGGAACATAGCTTGGCCAACACTTGGTGCTAGATCCTGTTCTTGATCCCTGGACTTCAAAGGCCCATTCTCAGAGGGCCTCTGCCTGCATGTGCAAACTACATGTTGCTGCAGGATTATCCTCTGCAGATGGAACCACTGGCCTAATTAAAAACTTCTGGACTGGTATTAGCACCATGTAAGTGCAAGAAGGATCTGGAGGTTTTGTTCCTCTTATCACTTGGACATATGTGGATATTATTCATACATTACCCTGCATCCCCACCCCTCTGCAGCAAGGAAGGTCACAAACACTTCACAGCTACATGTCTGAAGAGAGGGGTCTGTCGATGAATCTGAACAATTTCTAGGGAGCTTAAGCTCCCCTTGCTGAAAGGTGCCATCTCAGGGATACTGGAAAACACATTTTTCGTGCATGTGTTTTTCATTAAATGCAGCTGTCAAAAAAGAGAAGGGCTCATGTTCCTGAAAAGGTGCAGTGAAGAAAAGACAAATGTTTGGAATAAAGCATTAACAGGAATGTGACTATTCTGCCTAGGCAAAAATCACCACTTCTGCAAAGCCTTCGGGGCAACCTTTAAACCAGCTGGCTAAGGGACTAGTAGCTGCCTAGCTGTGGGATTTCAGTGAATGCCGTACAAACCCAGCCAACGCCCCAGGGAAGTCAGTACTTGCACAAACCACTCCTCCCCGTCCCCAGACCGGCTGGAGAGACACTGGCTCTGCACGAACTGCACCTTCCCAGTGCTGCACAGGCACATCTGGAGAGACACTATCTTTAACTAAGCCTCGCTCTCCCTGCCATGCTGCAGATAATGTTTTCCAAGTGCGCTGGCAGTGAACTTGAACCATCTACTGCAATCTGATAATTCCTACCTCTAATCATTCTGCTGCAGTAAAATTATGGAGGTGAAAACAGCAAAGGAAAAATGAGTGTTTCTTTGTTTGATGATAATTTTCCTCTTATTCAATAGATATAGGATCAGATTTTCTACTCTGATCTGAATGCATATTCTGAAGGAGTTCAGCTGGATTTATTGCAGTGCAATAGCAGAATTTGGCTTGTGATCTTCAGATGACAACATCAGTTAACAGACTTGCTTATTTCTCTGGGTTTTCTATGAAGTTCCTATTCAACAAGCATAATAGACTAACTACGACGCAGTTCTGTGGCAACAGTGTACCACATAAATTAAGCTAACTCTGGGTAATATCACAAAAAAAAATGTGTTTATAGCTTCATGCCAGTTTCTGACTAATGCTTTTGTTTGTTGCTATAGCAAACCACACATGAATCTGATAGCCAAAAGCATGTTTGTGACTAACCTTAGCTCTCTGGGGACTGAAAATATGGAATTAAAAAAAAAAACCAAACCAACCACAATACACAATGTGAGGAGAACATGATAGGAAACACCTTTTTTGGCATGAGTTACTATGAACATTAAAAGTGAAGAACATCATGAGTGGAAAACATTAGGAAATGGGAACTGTGGGAATAACTGGCTTTAACCCACAACGATTCAAATACAGCTTTTATTTCACATTGCAAAGTTGTCTGTGCAGGACTAGAGTACATTGCAGGAAGTCCTGGCTCTGTGTTAAGGGACAGATTTAAGCCTCTGAAGTCTGGAGAAGCTTTGGATCACACTTTAAAACGTTCAGACCACTTTACTCCAGATCATTTTTACACTCTGCCTTGACACCTAGGACACTGGTATCCACTTAATTAATTTCTACTACAATTTACTTTGGTAGTTTCCAAGAGCCTGTCCCAAGACTGACACCTCATTATGCTGTACAAATACACAATGGAGAACAATGCCAGCCCCAAAGAGCTTTCTGTCGAACTAATGGGGAGAGCCAAAGGGAGAGGAGGATGGACAGAGAGCGGGAGGCAGAGGCGGAGAGGCAATGTGACTGTGCCACCCACCAAACCAGAGGTTGGACCCAGGTGTCTCGCACCCTAGTTCGGTTGACTGATTCAGGTTGTCAAATATGTTACTCTGGGAAGAAGAATAAATTGCGTACCCTGCAGAGGAGAGAAAAATCAATACAGCCTAAGTGATTCCTAAATGAGGATAGCTTACAAGAAAGCTACATTTTGTCAGGCAAAATTTATACTAGTGTTGCCCTCTTATTCTTAATAACTTCTTTCCTTCATGGGTGAAAAAAAGAGGAGTATCGCTGTAGAGTGTGTAGATACAGATCCGTTTCTATCAATGTTTTCTATTGATATTAATTACTCTGGCTCTAGACTGCATATTGCATCTTTATTCACAGATTTGTGCTGTGCATAAAGGCCTGTGATTATCACAATTCATGGCAAGTTCTTCCATCATCTATCCCAACACTCAGCAGGTAGTCGTGAGATCGGCATTGCAGAGAGGGAGGTCTGACCAACCCTAGTGTTCCAGGTATTTCCAAGGGAGAGCGTTCATGAGTGTTCATGAAAGACATCTTGACCCATCAGCAGGTTAAACAGGACACTGTCATAATTGGAAGCTCACAAAAATCTGTAGGACTCGGATGATACCTGCTGGTCACTTAGTGCCACAAGATCAAATATTGAAGTATTGAGATTTAGTTCCCTGCCTCCTCAAGCAAGACATCTATTGGCCTCAATGAAAGTCATATATGGCATGCTACATCGCATTCATCTTGTAATCACAGACTGTGATATGGGCTGAGATCAGCTTGGATTCTGCCTAGTAAAATCCAGCAGACCACACAGCATTGCATACAGTAATCATGCCTGCATCCTTGTAAGACTAAATAGTTTTAGAAAAAAAATGCAAGCATTTTGTAGATTAGCCATGAATTCAATTGATGTATACAGCAAGTAGCGTTAAGACATCAGTGTTATATAAAGTGAAAAACAAAGGCGAATAAGATACAAGCAGAATTTTTCCAGCTGTAGCCTAAACATCACTTCTGGACTACAGAGCGATTGCTGGTGACACGCAGAAGGCCATATATGACTTTCTCTTTGCTTTCACATGCTTTTTCAGTTCTTCACATTTGGCAGAAAATGCATCTTACAGAAAAAAAAAAAAAAAAAAGATGCCAGGCTTCTTTCCTCCACATTGAGAACCTGAAAACAGCTTTGGGTACTGGAACCACCATACAGAGACTATTTCAAAGTAACAACCTCATTCCCTGTGACTTACCCCAAAAGCAGCTGCTCTTCCCTGGGAGTGGTGTAGTAAATGAAATAAGAGATCATAAGTATAGGTGAAAGAGGTTGCCAACCCAACTGCTGCTCAGAATGACTTTCTGATCTGTAGTAGTAGAAGGAACTGCTTATTAGTCTTTATGGATACGTATTTGTGCAGGTGCAGTGCTACTTAATGAGCATCTTTCTCTTTGGGCTCTCAAAGGATATAGCTACCCCTTGCACCCTCTGGGGTATCGATCACCCATCATTGCCTGGCGCATATGAATAAGCCAGCTTGGCGACTGCAGCATTTAGTCATGGTCACCAAGAAAGCCCCTGCACCTGCCCAGAGCACCATGTGAAAGCAGGCGAGCTCTCCCTGCCTCACAGAAAGCAAGGCAGCAAAGCAAAAAACCCGACTTGCTCAAAGTCACAAAGCAAGTTGGCAGCAGAGCCAGCAATAAATAAAACCCAGATGTCCTGGATTCCACCTCCTCCCTGCACCATGCTGCCTCTCTTAGCTCAATGCTGGAAGGAAATGTTTTACATTTACTCATCCCTCCTTTTCCTTTGTCAATAGAAATTAAAGCAGGCATCTGACTGCCTAAGCCTTGAATACTCCGTTGGTTTCCAAGGCTTGCAGTGAAGTCAGCCAACATTTCTATTGAATCCAGCCCTAATGGACAACTAAAAGTGATTTCTTTGCCAACTAGCCTATCAGTGCAAAACTCATCTATTACTTTTATATAGATATGCATTGTATATATGTATTTCATGACTTTGCAAAGAACCAATTACAAAAATACTATTGTTGCAACTCAGCCGGTGAATAGATTGATCTACTACTATTAAAAAAATTAAAATACTGCATCATGATTTTTGCAAGTATAAGTTTAAAACAAGCTTCTATTCCTTTTTACTGTGTTGAAAGGTAGGAATGTCTGTCAGGATGGTTCTTGCATTGAATCTACTCAGGTTTGCTTAAAGACTGATGTCTAATTAGTATTAATGTTCCGTTGATTTATTTTGTGGAGAAAATGTCTAAATATTTAAGATTTGCTTATTAAGCTATCTGTGTGTCTGTGTGGAGGGCCACTTCCATGTGTTTTACAAAAGCGATGTAAATCTCATTTCCATGGGAATACGTCATGTCCTGTCAGCAAAATATCCTTACTGCTGCCAGCCCAAGGTGGGTCCAGGTCTCTGTGCAGTTGAACACTCTCTTACTTGCCTTTTTTTTCGCCCTCAAGGCGAATACCACTCCATTTTTCCTGCCTGTCATCATAAAAATTTGGCTGGGAGTTGTAGGTGTTGTGCTGCCGTTGCTATAACTCCACGGCCAATGTGTTGCTCTGGCTGCTGAAGGGTACTTCAGGGGAGCTGGGCAGAAGTTAAAAAGAAATGCAGCATTACACGTTGTATCCTTCTCTCCCCTGAACATCCGAAGGGCATGACAATTTGAACAAAAACTTCAGCAGCTGCAGGTTGCCTAAAATACTTAACTCTTCTTTGCAGAACTCCCTCATTTTTTGTGACTAGAAAACAAACGTACGCAAGATTTTGCATTCAGGTCTCCAAGCAGAGGTCTCTGCCCCTCCACAGGACAGCAGTGGGAGACCCCACACATGGCAAGATCACAGTGCTCCTCCTCAGTCATACTATGTGCCTCCACCACGAGCACTTTGCATGAACCCACATGCTGGATAACTGCATCCACAGCTTTGGTCCAGCCAACAGGGATTTATTATGACTGAGAGTTTCTGAGATCTTCTAGACAGCGAAGCAAACCAAAACGCAGCCTAAAAAAGCCTTCCTTCTTTCCCTGTAAAACTGTTTCCACTATTTCCTCATTACTGCCACCTCCATTTTGCTCGACTTGCTTGACACAAGGCTTGTGAGTCCTCCAAGGCATAACCGGGTAGGTGGCTGTATATCACTTAACACGGTGGGGACCTTAACCTGCCATCAGACTGCAGCAGCAATAAATGACAAGAATAAGTCTTGACAAACATGGCTGGGTTGTGCCATTTTTGTGCAACAATAGTAAATCTGACAGATTTGAGTCTGCCTTCATGCCAGAGACACTGCCTTCTGCAAAGCCTCTGCAGGGCAGGAAACTCTCGCTCTTTCTCCTCAAAGCTATTGCAGCCAGGTTAAGGACATTGCTCCTTGCTGTAATTTGTCAGTGCCAACTTAGCAAGTCCCAGCTCCCTTCCCTGAGCGCGCAGGCCCCAGCTGGCCTCGCACGTAGTTCCAATGTGTCCGAGAGCCAAAACCTTATCACAGTCCATCTCTGTCTCCTCGCAAGAACAGGGTTAGTGGAGGAGTTAGCGTGGTCTGTTTGTGCTGGTGTGACAGCCAGCTCCTGTTTTGGATTAGAGGATGACGGTTTTCCCTCCCTCTCCATCCCCTATTGGGCATTGAAAAGAGAAGGATTTGTGGGAAGGAGAGAACGCTCCTGGCTTTTTATACCTCTTTTGCCCTCCCTTTGCTCTGGTGCAAATGAAAGCCCCAGGCCCAGGCTCACGGGCTCTACCTGCGTGTGCTGCCCAGTGGCCTGACTTTTGTCAGGCCATGAAATACCAGCCTGAGGGTGGGGAGGTGTTACCTGCAGTTCTCCACACAGAGGACCGCTGGCAGAAGACCAGCTTTCAACGCATGTCACAACTCGGGAGAGCGTTGCAGAAGCACTGCTTCCCTATCACACGGCAGAGCGGAGATCTGCTGACTCCAAGCCCCATCTTTCAAAGCGGGGCTGAGACTGGTTGGGAACCAGCAATGAGCCCCAAGCACAAAGGAGTGCAAATAAATTAATATAACACAGCTGAGCTCAGCAGTCAGCAGAAACACCCCAAACACCCTGCCCGCTGCGAGGACTGCTGTGCGTCTCGCTGCCTACGTCCCACTACAGATCCACGGCACCTGGGTCTGATGAAACCCCAACAAGGTGTCTCTCCTGGGCTGGAAAGGCTGTGGTTGCCCAAGGAGCAAAGAGGGGATTTTGCTGCATGAGGTTGTCTCACACCCAGGCTGGTTTTCACCATCTTGTGGTGGGACGTGTGTTTGTATGGCCCTGCTGGCTGCTCTTTTTGTGCCCTTGAGAAATAATCCAAAATCATTGTTGTTTTTTTTTTTTTTCCCCTGCCATTTGCTTCTGTCCCTGCTCCGGAGTCGTCTTTGAGTCCATCACTGTATCAGGAGGGTTTGCAGGCACCTTTAGGCAGTCTTGCTGAGGCAGTGGCCATGGGGCGTGCTGTGGGCTCCCCTGCTCCCCAAACCTCCCTTTTTGCCGGGGTACCTTCTCTCAGTGCTGCCTCTGCCGGGCAGATTGACCCCAGAGATACCACCTGCAAAGGACTTCAAGGTGGGCCTGTCACCAGCTTCCTTCACGGGTGTTGTATGAATTTAAGCTTTTCTTCAGAAAAAAACTCTAGAAACTGAAAATAGGAAATCAGATTTTTTCCCCAGGTTTTCCTACCCAAGCCTTGCCATCAGCTATGGTCCACATCCAACAAGTTAATCCGACTCAGCTACTTCAGAGCACCTTGCATCCCTCCAGTGATGAGTGCCCCAAACGCCCCTGCCAGCATCGCGCTGCCAGGCTGAGCCCCATTTACCTGCATGCAGACACACCACCTGCTCAACCATCATCCCATCTGCTCGGCCATCTGCCCACCACAGCCTTCCCTACTGCTGCGCTGTGCAGCTGTCTCCCGGGCAAGCCATGGCCCTAGGCTGGAAGAGAGGGATTGCATCATTTTTTAAATCAAGAGAGAGAGAGATATGTCTGCATTTGTACGGCAATGTGCTCCAGAGCCTGCAAGTCGATGGGGATGTTATCTTGCCAGGCACTAACTGTATGACATGTAAATGCTGCTTACCCATGTAGCTGTGTGTCCTGGCCCCAAAATGACAAAACACTGCTGCCCTCCAAACAACATTTGTGCTACAAGATTCCCACTACCTACAGCTGCTGAGACCTTGCCACTCTGGCATGTTGTATTTTCCAATACTCTCTGAGCAGCTTGACCTCCTGAACAGGCATACCCCATGCATCCTCCACACACCCACCCATGCTCCAGTCCTGCTGTGCTTATCAGCAGCAGCAGCAGATGAACAATGTTCTAGGTCTCCAGGATGAGCCCCATGGACGAGGGGTATCCACGTGGTTGGGACGTGAGCAATTCTGAAGGACCAGGACTGTTTATCCATGGTAACAAAGCAGAAAAAGGAAGAAAGGGAGAGAAGGAGAGGGGAGCATGGGGCAGAGCTCCTAGGAAAATGTACTGTGGACAGTTTGCTTGGGGTTCTCAGGGCGTCCTCCTGATGGCTGCTCTGATCTCCTCACCATGAGACCCAGCGATGATTTGTTGTCACACGCACCAAGCACCCTGTTTTCTTTCTAAGAAACAAGCTGGTATATTTAGGAAAGATTACATTCATTCTTGAGCTTATCTGCAAGTGCTAGGCTTATTCTCTGGGATTTAAGGTTTATTTAGAATAAATAAGGTTTATATATTTGGTTGGTGAAGCATGCAATGTATACATTGTAATTATGTAATTAATGCCCTAATCTCTGTGTTGAGCTTTCCTGGCATAACCCAGTACAGTTATCCAAAAGTTTCTTTTTAATCTCTGAAGAAGGATAATTTTAAAAGGAAAGTATGATTTCTTCTGCTATCTCTATCCAAACCATTTCATTCACAGATTCCTCTTAGACTGTTGCTAAATCCACTGTGGACATATAATCCAAATCTAGATGTAAGATCACAGTGCCATTACTAACTGTATTCCTTTCATAACAGTTCTGTGGGGGTCCTGCCTCCATCCAGCTCTGTAAATCACCAAAATGTCCCCTTATAAATACCTCTGTGTGAAATAACTTTCAAAAGTCTGGTTTACACCACTTACACAGCCAATAATTTTGTAGGCCACAAAAGAAGAGTGTGATAGCAGAGCCTAGGAATGTATTGTATTACCCTTCACGATCACTCTAGCGCTGTCTGTTCATAGAAAGACTGGTTAATAAGCTAGCATCACAACTGCACGCATCATTGCCTTTGTAGCCATTCATCACCACGTGTTCAAATGCCGCATGTAGTCATTCTCATGTGAAAATGCCCAGTTTGCCTCCAAAATGGGCTCTGGCTAACAGGTTACTCTAATTAGGCACTGAGTTGTTGAGCTATTTGTTGTGCAAATGATTTTTTTTCCCATAATCAAGCCCATTATGTGAAAAAGTCAACTGTAAGGAGTGTGAGGACACACTTCATATAAAAATCAATGCAACCTTTCACTAAAGCATAAATCAGATCAACTCTGACATATATGAAAATATTTGGGGAACGCTTAATGACATTTTTATGCTCTTGTAAATTATTTGCTTTTGGCTGATTTTAGAATCAGGGATAGAGAAAGCTCAGCTCATACCAGGAAATATGAGCAATCGAAACCACTAGCTTTCTTGTGATAGTTTCACAGATCTTCAGCTTCGGCTCATATACTTTCCAATAAGCCTGCATGTATTTCAAACAAAAAAAAACAACCCAACCTTTTGGGTGCATATCTGATCTGAGGGAGAGCTGCTAACCTCTTTGAGGTTCACCAAAAGTTGGTTTCTCACTATTTTTCAAAATAACGGTGCCTAATCCCACTTAGACATCTTTCCCCTTCAGAATATAATGCAAACATCACTTAAAGCAGTTCTTGCTGTGTAGAAAAGTTATTATCCCATTCACTACCAAACTCTAATTTTCACTCCTGCATGCATGTCCTTTGAGTTTCTTCTTCATGCTAAAATTTCCGTTTTGGAATTCACGCCTCCATGTAATTCTGCTAGGACTGGTTCTTTGAATTAAAATGAGAATGGCATGAGGCAAGGAAAATAAAAGTTCCTGCATGTACTTAGTTTGTGGGAAAAGTAGAGCCTTGTGCCTGGCTGACAGTTAAAGGGTTGGGTGCTGGAGCAAACCACACAGCAAGCCAATGAAGAGGTGACCTGTGGAAACTCGAATGATATTAGATTGCTAGGGCTGGTACGGAGTATGGGATACTTAGGAAAAACGGGGATGGTTGGACTAATAAAATGTGTGAACTTTCAGGACTCACTGCAAGGTGGAAGATTTTATATCTATAGTAGTTTATTAGACTATTTAGCTAGGACTTGTAGAAATGGGAAGAAATCCATGCAGATTGAAACCTTTTGCCTTTCCGTCCTGGCTGAGTGAGGCCACAACCATACTGCTCCTCAAAGGGGGAGAGCTGAGAGGTCATTGGGCAGGTAGAAAGGTATTTAAAATCAGATGGCTGCATGGATAACAGCTGCTCCCCTGACTCTGCGAACGTCAGGCACAGCCCACTGCTATCAAAATCGAGTGGTGTTTGTTCTCTTAACAACAGAGAAGAAACAACATTTGCCCAGCAGTGAAGAACAGTTACTATGTCTTTGGAGTCTCAAGCATTTATCAGCAGGCTTGGAAATCATATAAACCTTATCTCCTTGTTTGTGTTTTTGAAAAACAGATAACTTTGCCCTCTGAAGACACTGCTATCTTTATTGGGCAGATGAAGTGGGCTCAGTGCCTGCTCTTCTTCAGGCACTCACATTCCTGCTCTGTGGAATTTCACTGGGATTTGGGCTGTTACCGTGGCCTGGGACTTGCTCCCTGCAGAGCTGCCGTCCCTATGCCATGGGAGCAGATGGTCCCCTATCAGTTACCTTGGTTTATTTATTACTTACATGCCATAATAACCTTAAAATATGTTGACATGTTCCAGTCACTCTGGACTACATGTTTGGTCAGGTTTTGATGGTGAACCCATGGGTTCCCCTTTTCGGATAGGAAACTGTAGACCCATCTTCTGCAATAAGTCAGCGGTTACTTCCAGGTATTTGTCTGCCTATACCCTCCTTTCAGGAAGCAAATATGTTGGTAGGAAGTATTTAGTATGTGAAAGGCCCCCTCCTAGCCTGAAGTTTTGTTTTCCAATATAAAATAATGAACTTCAGCCTTGACTTTAAAATCCGGAGTGAGATGTGCAAAGATGTGGATTTAGCAAGTTTCCCTAGGTGCAGCTGTAATCCTCCCACACCAGGGTTAGGCACAGCTGTGGGTCATCCAAAGGATTTTTCTTGCCACAAGAATGTTGTCTTGATTTCTGTTGCATGTGGAGAGATGGCAACCTAGTCTTGGTAGGGTTTAATCTTATCTCCAACAGGAGCTGAATCCCCTACATAGCTTGGTGCTGCTCCACCACTTGTCTTCGGAGGGAAAAGCCTGCTAGGCAGATTGGAAGTTACAGCTAAGGGAAGCCAGAAAGGTAGTAGTTGCTAGATGATGTTGTCAGGAAAACAGTTTTTGAGTGCACTAGGGCTCAGGGACATGTCAAACTGCCTGAAAGCAAAAGCTCGCCCTTGCTCGATCTGCCTGTGCTGGCGCAGAGAGCCAGGTCCCCTCCTCGCGCAGAGCAGGGCTAATATTGAGGCCTTTCGCAGCCTTACTGGTTTGGATTGAACCGTCAACATGGAGCCCAGAAACACAGTGAGATGCTTTTCCAGAGTGGGAAACCTTGATTTCTCCAGTGCATATTTTGCTGCTCCCTGATGTGAGGGACATTATGGAATGCAAAAATAGATAGATGTAAAAAATAGACTGAATCTATTTACTCAACTGTTTACTCAGAATATAAGCCAGTAACTTTCACACCTTTCAAATACAGTGCCTTATATTCTGATTATTTAGGTCTCCTGATGTGAGGCATCCTGGAAAAAATCTTACTTAATTCCCTCAGTGTTTTACACTTGCATAAGATGAACTGACTTCTTTGCCGTAGTAGAAAACTGAAGGAAAAAAAACCCAAATCTCTATGCATCCTTAGAGGTTCAAACCAAGGGAACATACATTCCTGTGGCTTCACAGAAGACATGATAGTTCAGGAAGATCCCAGTGGTGTATATTCTACTTCTTCCACTCACAGTGACAATGTTAAGTAAAGTGGCAGTGAAGTTCCTGGCGTGGCTTCCCACAGAAGGCTGCCTCCGAGCCCGGCCTCTTCGCACCGAGCACAGGGCACTGAACCCACCGCAGTCAAGAAGAGGTTAACTCAGATCACAGCTATTCCCCTGACCATGTACTAACAGACTGTTGGATTTTCTTTCAGCGATGAGCTTCAAGTACAGCCAAAAGTGAATAGAGGCACGTTGACCTCATAGTTGTGAATACAGATTGAGCGTCCAAGACAATTAAAAGCAGAAAATACGCGCCATCTCCAAACCCCCGGCGAACCAGTGCTAGAAGTTACCGCTGCCCTGTCTGACTGAAAAGACGCTAACACCCGCTGCAGAGGAGGTTGGAAGGCAGCCATCCCCGATGGATTGCTTACGAGCACTGACTAGAGTCAAACCGACTTCAGTCGGAGATTTACACAAGCCTCGTAATCTAATAGCAGAGTTTACTTTACGAGAGTGCCACACCAAAGATAGTAAAATGCAATTTTAGCTAACAAATCTACATGCTTCGACAGAAAAGCTACAGCCATCCTGGAACATGTCAGCACTGCAGAGTGCCTCGAGCAGATTTATAGTGTTCAGTTTATTGCTGAAGAGTTATTGTTAACTCCATTGTTATAGAGTTACTGCAATTAAAAGTTCCAGTCACACTTATCATTTTTAAACATGGCTAATAAAAACCAATAAATTCTGAGAGGTGATATGTTTTCCTGTGCTGTTAAACATCTGAAACTTTTTTGTCCTGGACTTTTGACCTATGTTAGGATAGATTTTGGAAGAAAATTGGCTGTCATAAGCTGCTCTTCCTCTAATTTGCTTGGATCTGCAAAATTTCTTATAGGTGTTCATTATTATAGTAAGGATATAGCAAGGCAACACTTAAAACTTTTCCCTCGTACATGCAACAGGTGATGGTAAGCTAAGTACTGTATCTCTTAAGAGGCACCTTTCGACTTTCTGTGTTTCTTCTTTCATAAATTATAAAGAAAAATTGCTATTTTTGTTGTAGAGGGGTAGACTTTTGATGTTTTCTCATGTGAGTAATGTTTTTTGTCTTTTCTATCAAAGCTTTAAGAAAATGTGCTTTTCATTCTTTCTACAGGTGGCTACCAATACTAATCCTGATCATCTGTATTCATGTGTTCAGAAACATACTAAGGTATGTGGATGGGGCAAAGAACCTGGACAGGTGGACAGAAAAAAATTCCTAGCTTTTTGTGAACTAGCCTCAGCCGCCTTGCAGCGAACACATACAGGATCCTGCTTCTACTGACAAGGTTATGAATCTGTTTATTAAATGCTTCAAGGTTAATCTTAGTCTCAAATACTACTAACATACAGAGATCCTAGTGCCAAGTCAGTATATTATGAGATATATATATATATTGCAAATGGTATCTACTGAGATATAATATCAACACAAATGGAATTCCTCTTGTAGAAGCGCAGATACTATAAAAATCCAAACATATCTATGGGAAAATAAGTAACAGAAAACTCATATTCATCACAAACCAACTTCACTATAAGTAAATTGCAGCTTGCATCTTGCAATTCATTGCAACAGCTGGGACTATGGCTCTTTGTACTACAAGAAAGAGTTTCACTATCTTTGAGATCGACGATGGGTTAAGTATACAGACAGAGGAAGCAGGAAAAACAACATGCATGATCTGGAATAGAGATTACTGAATGGAGGGGTGTGTATAGGACTGAGAACCAACATCCCTCGGAAAGCTTTGGGAGGCTTAGTGCACAAGCTTGAAACCCCTGCATTAAAAATGTAGATCAGAAACTTTTTAGCAGGCTGAACACATTCGTTCATCCCTGATCTCATTTCTTCCCACACGCGGGAAAGAGACAAAGCTTTACGCCAGGTGGGATGCACCTTGGCTGAAGTTCTGGCCATACTTTTCCCCAGCGGTATCGCTTAACACGCAGTGTCTTCAGGTTTCACTTATCAAGTACAGCAGCTGGGAACGTTATGTCTTTATAATCCAAATGTCCAGTTTCTGTATCAAAGGACGCGATATACGCACGCCCACATCTCTTTGCAGTTTAAAAAGCCCATCATCTACTGCAAACTTGAGCAATCTGCATCAGAGATTAAAAAGAAAGAAAGAGAGAGAGAGGGGTTTGTTTAAAAAAAAAAGCAAAACTTACCAAAAATAACTGAAGTTCTCTAAAGTTGCCCCGAAGTTGATATAGCCCAGAATACCAGTGCAGAGCCTGCCTTAAACTCTCTCTCTTTCACACTCCCCCTCTCTCTCCAGCAATTGGAAGGAGGGCTGTGCAGAAATTCAGCAAACAATTTTCCTTCTATGTCGACTGGGGCGTTCCTCTACGGGCAGAAAGGGGATGGCTGAGCCTGGGTGAGGCTTGTTGCTAACCCCAAGCCAAAGAGCGCTGTCGCAGATTACACAGCCTGTGAAATCCAATCCCTCTCTCTACTAAGGCAACAGCTGTACAGCTTCAGCTGAGGCGGGAGCAGCGGATAGACCCTGGGCTTGTTGCTGGTCGGGCTTTCCATGCTGGGGGACGCGGAGGAACAGGGGGTACATGGGTTTCCGTAAGCTCCGTGTCTTCTCCCTGCTTACTGCCTACAGCTACAGGCACACAGGGACACAGGGTGGAGATACGGGGCAATTTCCTCGGGACTGAAAGTATAGGGGATGTGGGCGCCCGCACAAAACAAACATCTCTTTTCCTGAAATTCATTCCCAGCCTTGCTTCAGGACAGAAGTGGGTAATTAACATTATATGTATTAGTAAACTCTCATGCAAGCGTGCACACATGCAGGATGCAGTCCGTCGCAACAGCGTGGTTCAAACGGGTTTCAAGGCTGTTCTAGTGTCCTCTTTAAGTTCATTTTTCCTTGTCATTTTTAGTCATGTGTTTAATTCTTTCTGAAAAGACCCTGAACACCGAGCTGACAGACCTTACACCAAATGAAGCGCTATCATGGCTCGCAGTGTGGGAGTGCCAGTGTGCTTAGTGCTGCTTTTGCAGCGTGTCCCGATACTAACACATGAGGAAAGCTGTTTAGCGCCAGAAGAAATGGATTTATTAAAATTCCCAGCCCCCTCCTCTCACCTGTTTCTATTTCTCCACCCCCTGCAAAGGAAAGAAATTTGTAATACTGCTGCTACCTCCCTCTCTCTGGAATTCCACTGATCCTCTGATTCCTCCTCCCTGGAAGCTTTAAAAAATCACAGCAACAGATTTCAGCCAGGGCTTCCTTGTTTCACAGAAGTATTTGGCTGCTCTTTGCGTGCTGTCAAATAGGCGTGAGGTGAGAGAGGGTGCAAAAATGCAAACAACACATAAGCAGCCCTGGGAGTGTCCTGCAATCGCTCCAGCTGCTTTGCCAACGCACCAGAGCAGGACGTGAACAGGTAAAAAAACACGCCAGCTGGAGGAAAACCCCTGTGTTTGCAGAGCAGCCTCATTTTGTGTCAGGGCACATGTTGTGCTGGGGATTTTTATGCTGTTGGCTCTCAGTACGTTTCAGTACCTGAGGTTCTGTAGATGTCGGATTTCTGGACCCAACTTTGGAATGGGCACACACCATTTCTACAAAGGGCGTGCGGAAATTTGACAGTGCAAACTGAGCCTATAGCTCTGCTTCCATCCTCTGTGGATACTCAGCACAGGCATTTGTGAAAACCTGGTCTTAACAGAACCCAGTATTTATATTAAAGCCAATTCTGTAATTATTTTTGTGTAATTGGTGCACACTATTATATCTAATTATATACTATATATTAATCATATAAGATGACCTACACAGCATAACTTAGAAATACTATATGTAATCTTATCTAATTAATACACACAGTTTGCCTGCATATGAACTGAATAGTGGAACATAAAATGTGTATTTTTATTACGCATTTATATGGTATAGATATATAAAACATATATAATGTATAATTATGTATTATATATATTCATACATAATTAATATAAATGTTATGTGAGGCACTAGCAGTTCATACACAACCTCTGTCTTCTTGTGAGTGCGGCATCCACAACAAGAAAGAAAAAATACATTGGCCGTAGCCAACGCAGGGAGGTATGGCACCGAAGGAGGGAGATGAAGTGTTGGGACTGTGTCAGCACAGGGGATGTGAGACTTTTCAACACGACATGTTTCAAGCAAGACCTGCCACAGCTGCCACAAGGATGGAGGCAATCAGAAGCAATAAAGGCCTCCTGAGGTGTGGTCAGCAGCAACGGCTGCTGTGATGGCTGGGAAAGGTGGCAAGACCTCTCTAATAGTTAACTGATTTTTGGCTTGCTCTGTTGCTGTCCCCGTTTCTATGCTCACTCCTTGGGACTATATCAACGTCCAGCCTTTCTGAACCATCTTCTAACATCATCCTGACAAACAACATATATTTTTAGAAACAGACATGCAAAACAAGATGCCCAACCTGACACCGTAGTTTGACGCTGAGACAGCTCATTTGGATGCTGAAATCTGGCTCCTACCTCCAGAGCCAGAGGTGCAAGCAGCAGCCCTTCAGCAGGGCACAGACCATGGTGTAACAGCAGCAAGTGTGCTCGATCACCATTCAATGCTTTATTTCATCTGTCTTTGCTGAATATATTGATGGGCGTTGTTTTGATCTTTTAAGAATTTTTAAAGCCCACATGAGACAAAACCCTGGCTAAGTTGAGAGAAGCCAACTGTTTTTCCATAAACCTGGAAGAAATGACAATATTCTTTTTCAAGGTATTGTGAAATCTACGTTCATTGTCGCTGGCTTTTTTCCAGTTTCATCTCAGAACTGAACATGTCAGCCCTAATGTCTGAGCAGTGCCCTGCTGCTGTCACTCCAGTGAATGGAACTCCTATGTTGGAGATTTATCCCCACATAACTTCAAGCCTAAAATCACCCCTTTTGTCAGCCAATATGGTGGAATTCTGTGGCTATCACATTATTTTAATGTTATTTGACGGACATGAATGCATAATGCTCATTTGGTTGATTTTTAAATATTTATCGAATCAACTGCATGTCTACTGAGCTATTAAAAAAATGCTACCAAGATGGTGATTTCCAATTCTCCCAATGATTCCAGCACAACAGCGATGACTTATTCAGTGGGCATACTCCAAATAGTCCTTGTGTTTACTCTTCTTGATAGATGTCTAAATATTAAAAGAGAAACTCTTTGGATTATGCTGAGGCAATATTGAAAGTTCCTCTCTGCTCTGTTGCCTTGCCAGGGAGTACCATTGTATCTCACATTTCTTTATCCCACCTCTAACCTCGTTTCCCAACTCCCTATATTACAACTTTGTTTTCTTTACTCGCTTCACAGGTAAGGCTGAGAACACACAATCAAATGACACAAGCTTTCTTTTATTAGTGTTATTCACACCCTGACCCATGAATGGGCTGATGTTAGGCCTGCATAAGGGCGTGCTGCTTTACTAGTAATTGAGAAATGAGATGAAAAACAATGGGATTTTTCTTTTGTTTTCTTTGGTCCAAAGAGAGGGAGACAAAATGTTCACTGAGATTACAGTAAAACATGCTCTGAAACAGAAATTCCTGTATTTTATTATAGAGGATGCAAGGGTGATAATTTCTATTATTTTTCCTTTTTAGCATTTATGAATCTTTAGACATTTGGGGGAAAAATATCAGGCCACAAGCTTCGACATGGAGACAAGACTGGGTAACAGAGAAGACGAGCTACAGAAAGCGAATTTATCAGCACAATTCAGAAAGGAGTTACAAAATTGAGAACCTCCAGCTTAAAGAAAAATGGGCTGCCAAGAGGAGGAACCACAAGAAAAAGGAAGGGAAAGCCAAGATCAGTGTGAACAGAAGATGTAAAGGAGTAGATGGAACTGATTGTTGTACTAGCAACGAGAGGAATGAATAGACAGCTGTAGAGGGATCTGGCCACCAACTCTCAGATCAAGCCTACAGAAGATAAATACAACATTAATCACCAATTTACAGACATCGCCTATACTTTGTCTCACATGACCCCACATTTTGTTAAGACATGGAAATGTATATATTTATGTATTTTACAATCATTTAGTTTGAGCTAAAAATGTGTGTCAGCCAGCCACACAAACTTCCTCTGAATTTCTTCTCTTTTGCAGTACATAAAACATCAATTTGACTGATTTGCTTCAACCTTTTTTTGCATAAAACTCTTCCAGCTGCAGGTAGGTGTATAACCTCATAAACGGAGAGAGAGCCAGGTATGGAAATGAGTTTTCATCACTGCCTCTTTTAAGAAGCCTCGGTGTAGCACTCAAAGACCTCATTCTGAAGTTAGTTGATTCAGATGAATTCCCCCCTAAAAAAGTGAATGGGTGTCATTCACGTGTCTTGTAAGCTAACTGAAATCTGTCCTCCAAATAGATTAGTCTTGTGTTCTTTATAACCTTTTCATCTGAGAATTCACTCAAAAGAGGCTCCAGTGTCTACCTGCTCTTGGTAGGTTCTACCAACACCACTTGCATGCTGCGCTGACAGCAAGCTGCAACTGCTAGTATTTCATGTAGTAATAGGTTTCTCCTCTGTGAAGATAAACAAATGTCAACTCCGCAGTATCCAGGGACGGAGTAGTAAAAGCCAAATTCAAGGGAAAATAGCCCAAAAGAAACCCAGGGAAGAGTTGTGTATTTTCAGAAAGCCAAATATGCTCTTCCGGGATTCCTAAATACATATTTTTTCACTTTAGTGGTTAATATTTTTGCCGATGAAAAAAAAGAAAGGAAGCTAAAAACGCTGACCCGCAACCAGCATAAATAAAAAACCCCACCAACAACAGAGAAAGCATTATTTAGAAATGAAACAAAATGAGACATTTCCAAAACCAATCCTTTCACTAACAGGAGGAGAAGAAAAAGGAAACTAATTCACTCTGGACAGTTTCTTTTACTATGTCCTGGGGCATATGCTCCATCTCCCTTTGTCCCCCAAATGCATTTCCACTGGCCCTGACAGTGCTGGCATTGACTTTCTGCAACCAAAATAGCCCGGACAGAATGAACCAGAAAAAAGGAGCCAGCCAGACCAAGGGCCAACACAGCCATGGCCGCAGACCTGGGGGAAAACTGCTAGCAAGGCCCGTACAGGAATTGCAGAAAACCATGGTCCTTGTGGAGTTGCTGCCTGCCTGCCCCATCAGCTGCACATTAGCTCCTTCAGAGCAGAGCGGAGCAGAGCCATCGCCTGCAGGGCTCCTCACCACCCTGGCCTGCCGGGTCACCTAACCATCAACATCCTTCTCCTCTGCCAGCAGAGATCCGTCTCCAGACTGTGTGCTGTGGAGGGCTTTAATTAAAAGTTAATATTTACTCCATGTTCCCCCCAACAATCTCATTCCCTTCTCACTGCTGTTTTTAATTCCCTGCTCAACTGGAGTTCAGATCTGGCTGACCCTGGACCTTTATTATTTTACTATTTCAAAAGCTATGATATTGGACAGAAAGCAGAACCATACGCCTCCCTGAAAAGTGAGTATTAGTGAGAGACAGCTGACACCATGAGAACAAAAGCGTCTTTTCAAGCTGGAAAGATAGGTGTTAATTAACCACCAATAACCTGATTGTACTAGATGGTAATGCTCAACAATCTGAAAAATTAATGATTTATGATTAATGATTAATCTAAATTATTTCTGTTTCTCAGTGTCATTGTGCTGCCTTAAGTCCTTTGGCCACAGTTTTGGTACTTCTAGTTATCACCAAGTCAGTCATTATTCTTTAGTTTGGAAATCCAGGGAAATAAAACTTAGAAACTGCCCACCTGTGAATAAAACATTCACAAGCTCTGTATTTTTGAGCGACTGTCTATTGAGTTGGATATTTCTGAAGAGAAAGTATTTTTAAAAATCTTTGTGGGTCATTTGTTGTATTTGATCGAGACACTTTTATCTATCAAATTGGAAGTTGAAGGATGGGTTTCTTAGAAACTGAGGTTTCTAGATCTTATATAAAAAGCAGACACTGATAAAAGGAAAGTATAAACATTTCATGTAGTAGCTCAGATGCCATTGGAAAAAGCAAAAGTTTTCAGTTGTTATAACAAAACACATTTTGATTGCTTCACTATGATTTTTTGGGGCTCTTTTCCTTTTTCCCAGTGACTGAATGGAGGGGTATAAACTTTTGCTTTTTGTGGGGGGGTTGTATGGTCAGGGCTTATGACAAAGTCAATTTCCAGCTGTGGAAATGATTCTCAGTGAACCCTCCCTTGTGTTTCTTTTTTTTCCCCAAAACCTTAAAACCAGTTCTTAAACAAAAATCTTAAAATAAAAAAGTACTGGCAGATGATCTCACTATGTGCCCTGGGGTTCCCATGGCATTTAGTGAACAAGCACTGATTAGTACATTTGCTAAAGTGGAGCAGATAAAGGAGTAACTGGGAACCGCACTGAAATAATCCCTTTCCTCTAGCCCCGGGGTCCCAGTGAAACATGCCCTTGGTGGTGGAAGGCGTGTAAATATTCGCACGGGGACCCAGCTGTACCCATGCAGTCTCACTCAGAAAAGGGCTGTTTGCCAGCAGTGGCTCTGGGCACAGGGGCACATTTCTTACACTTACTTCTTTTTGAGCCTGCTTTAACCTAGGTGCTTGCACGCATCTTGAGTACCATCTGTTATCGGATTACCTGTGGCCGATATCGTGCCCTGCTCTGTGGGCACACACTGGCAGATGCTGCCACTGAGCACAAGCAAGAAGCCCAGGTGAACAGGAAAACCAGGAGGAATTCCTTCAAACTGGGGAAAACCAAGAACCAGCTCCCGTCTTGCTAATAAACTGTCTACCTCCAGATCGTGAATAATCACCCTGTTTTGCCCCTCCATTGCAGAGGCACTCAGGGAGGCTGGGGAATAAAGGAGGGTATTTCACGCGCACAGGGGTTTGCTGTGTGCCCGTGGCTGGCACACACCACTGTGGAAAAACAGGGTCAGTGCTGCTGCTGCGCCTGTGACTCGGTGTGCATCTTCAGGGCGTGTGGGCTGGGACAGAGAAGGGACTCAGCAGATGACAATGGGGCTCACTGTTTGCTGTCGGAGGTCAGCAACACAGCAGGGTTTATTTCTTACTGAAGTGAGTCACTTGATCAGCATCAAGTATCTGTTAAGGCGAGTGATGGGGTGGATCCAAATGTTAGAGGACCTTGTTTTAAATATACCATTCACTGCTCTGGACTGGCTTGCGCTGTGTAAACAACATCCGTGAGAGATGGAAATACATTTGGTTAATTCCATCTGGGCCTGCGAGGTCTCTTGCTTCCTTACAGAGCTGAGACTGATTTTGCAATGACATGAAATTCACCTCAAAGCCCTACATCCTATTACACATAAGCCTTCCCTAGGAAAGGGAAAAACCAGAAGTACAGGGTAATCTGCCTAGTTATCTGACTTCTGCACTTCAGCTTACACGGCTGTATTGGCTCACTGGTGCCCCAGAAAGGAAACCTGTGGGAAACGGCAGCCAAGAGGGAGTAAGAAAAAGACTGCTCCTTCCACAATGTGTTTGTGGCTTCATCCTGTGCAGTTCTCAGCACCCTCAAAGTTGCAAAGGAATCTTTGGGCATTAAGGGTCTTGGCGTGTGCACCTTAGCATCTCGGTGCTTTGTAGATTCAGGCCTTTTCATCCCCTGTTTGCTGTCACTGAAATCAGCTGAAGTTTCGCCTTCAGCTGTGATGGGAGCAAGGTTGAGCCCTTTAATGCTTCGTTACCAACTTTGTCCCTCTGAACAGGAGAGGGAACAACAGGAACCGTCCTCAGTCAGGGGTGAGAAATACTTCATCCTGCCTTTCAGCAGGCCGGTGCCGGAGAAGAGTAAAATATTACTGATGGTTAGCACTGAAGCTGCCCGATTCCTTGATACACATCCAGAAAATTACTCTAAACTGTATTTGATGCTGCTGGCAGAGGAAATGAGCTTGATCAATATGAATGGGATTTCTTCATGTTCTGATGAAGTGCTCAGTAGCAAAGTAGCATTTGTGTGTGAAGTGGGGAGAAGGAAGGAGCTCCGGTACCAGTGACATACTGACAAAAAACTTCCCCCATCACTGCACTAATGTCTTTGAGTTCAGCTGCTAACCACCTGGTTGAACAAACAAACCCAATGTGTAATAATTAATTCCTCCTAATTTGATAATGATGTTAATGGTAAACAAAGTTGCTGTTCAGTCTTGCACAGCACACGGTGCTATGTTGGTTCTGGCTGCATTTGCCCTTAGATAGGAATCAATGAAATGTGAGCAAATAACTCACATTTTTTTTTAAGAGAAGACTTTATATATACTGTGGAGTTTTGACAGCAGAAGTGCTCTCAGTTTCTGATGCAAACTCTGTGAACGCAGGCTGGAAAGAAAAACTGCAGAGGCTGAAAGGGGGATCGGGAGTAGAGAGGAGCACTTTTTCTGGGAGCACGGCAAATTCAACACTGTCAGCAGTGAGTTCTGTTCGTCTATAACCTGTTATCTCACACAAATGCTTGTGTTTTCAGTCTTTCTTTGCTTGTAAAGAAAAATATTTCAGTTTTCCTTTTCCTAAAAAAGGGGGTTTTGGAAGTATTGGAGAGTAGGGGGGTAACTGGATTTTAAAGATTTTTCCACAATGCTCATTAAAGTATTTGGAAAGCTAAATCAAGAAGTACAGACAGTTTACCTTTTTCATTACCTTTTTCTTTTTTTCCAAATAATAAGTTATCTAAAATAATGTTATTAATTGAAAGAATCCCAAGAAATACCTAGACTGACCAGTGAAAATATAGAACAGCAAAAAAGAAGGGAGAGGGGATGTAGTTTGCTGTTTTCTACCTCATGCTTAGTCAGCTTAATTATGTTAGCTTTGTTTAAATACCTTTCTTTTTAAAAAATGGGAAAAAGTGTCCTTAAAAGTGTCTTATTTAAAATGAGTATCCATATGGATAAATGGGTAAGACAGATGTTATTGGGGAATTTTTTTTTTAATATATTTTTTAGCTGCTGCTAAGTTCTTGCTTGAGGAACTAAAATGTAGTGCTCCTTATGGCACCACTTAGGCGATCTTTCCCGTTCACACGATCCTGAGCTCCCTCCAAGCCCCACTGGCAGTTGCAGGATCCTGCATGGACCAGGCTCCTGCCCGGGCAGACCCACATGCCGCATCCCAGCCAATATTTCTGAGTAATGTCAGTGACTCAGGCAACAAACCCATGTGACAACTCACAAGCAGCTCTGTGAAGGCTTCCCATTTCACACTAAATAGACACATGATTCATCACCTTCTCCTGCTGACTGCGTCCTATGTATAGAGGGATTCAGTTAACTGGCACTGACCCTACAGATTTCCAAAATCAAAATCCTGCTTTCAGGAAACTATTCCTTTTCCAAATACGCAACAAACACATGACAGAG
The DNA here is from genome assembly GCA_013398915.1 of Dromas ardeola. Taxonomy (NCBI): domain Eukaryota; kingdom Metazoa; phylum Chordata; class Aves; order Charadriiformes; family Dromadidae; genus Dromas; species Dromas ardeola. Next base: position 315,705 of record VYZM01020312.1, on the reverse strand, counting down.
GAAAAGGTGTGATAAGGAAATAGAAGAGCAGAACTGCAATTAGCATCTGCCACACACTGAAGTCTGATTTGTTAGTCCTTAGTGAAGGTCTTGGGATGCATGAAGAGAAGCATGTTATCCTTAAAGCAGTATGGATGAAAGATAAGGATGCTGAATGTGCCGGTACACAGCACAGGTTCTGCAGCACCATGGGAAAACAGCATGGTCTCAGTCCTCAGGGCTGCCAAGGAGTCTGCGAGGGGGGGATCAGTCTCTTCTCCCAAGTAACAGGTGATAGGACAAGGGGAAATCTCCTCAAGTTGTGCCAGGGGAGGTTTAGACTGGATATTATGAAAAAATTTTACACTGGAAGGGTTATTAAGCATTGGAACAGGCTGCCCAGAGAAGCGGGTGAGGCACCATCCCTGGAGGTATTTAAAAGACGGGTAGACATAGCACTTAGAGATATAGTTTAGTGATGGCTTTTTGTCAGAGTTAGGTTGATGGTTGGACTTGACAATCTGAAAGGTCGCTTCCAACCTAGGCAATTCTGTGATTCTATGACCCACCGGAGTCCTCACAGCTACATGCAGCTGGAGCAGGCTCATCCCCTAGTGCAACAGAATAAAGCTCGATTACACAGCCTTATTTAGTTGGATTCAAAGAAAGTTTACACAGGCTTTTATTTACAGCAATAGAAGGGCTTGGTGTGTCTTATGATAAACTACTGACTGAAGCCCATTTCCATCTGTAATTGTTAGCACAGCTGATTATTGTCCCTGGGTTAAAGGAATCGCCCGTTATTCTGGGCTCTGCTTCATGACTCAGCTCCTGAGAGCTATTTCGAGTGGCAGAGGGGAGAAGCTGCCAGGCTGGCATCCCCTTCGGTTTTCTTTGTGGAAATAGGATGTGGCTTTGCACGACAGGCGCTCGTGCTCTGCAAACTGTCTGAAGGGATTACATGGACCGGAGCCATAATCGTATGCTCTGATATTGTTGATGTATTATAAATGGTCCATTATTCATCCGCATGAGGAAAGCCAGAGGAACGGAAAATTAAAATGTGAAACTAGCGAGCGCAAAAACTGAGCAAGTAATTCATGGTGTGTGGAAAATGGGCCTCACTGGGTGTAGGTCTGTAGTTCTCTAGAATTAAGTACAGCTACAGGGCTAATAATTTAGCTCATTAATGACAATATTTGTCTTTCAGCCCTGAAAAATGCATGAGTAACAATGGCATATGGACCCTGTGCATCATGCTCTCGCTGATGGCAGAGGGAGGTGCACAAATATGTTGATAAGATGTCAGTGCAGATTTTGCCTAGCACATAAAACCAACAACATAAACCCAATAATTAACCAGATTTGATCTGACTGTCTTGTGTTCCCTCCTCCTCTCATCTTCAGTTATGCTGAGTTCAGAGGTTTTCTCATTCACTCTTTTTTCTGAGCCCTTCTCATTGGAGGGGTTCAGTAAGGAACATGAATATCACCACTTTGCCTCCTGCTGAGCTGCAGGATGGAGCTGGAGGTACTGAGCACCTCGCGTCAGGTGCTCAGCATTTCCAGCATGACCCCCTCAGAGACAACTTTCTCCTCGCCTTGCTTTCAGCATTTTCAACTCCAAGACTAATTCTGGAAACACATCCATAATGCTGTGGCCTAGGACTATTCTTTCCCTGCTTTGGACTATTTCTAAAGTCTATTTTGCCAAGGAATCACAGCAGAAAGGCTGTAGAGTCTCTTTCCCAAGTACCCTCTCACTCTTTGATAAAAAGGCGCTCTCATCCTTCTCCTGAACAGCGAAATTTCAACAGGGAAAAGCAAAAGAAACACGGTTTATAGTCAGATATAAAATTCTCACTCAAAGAGAAATGTGGAAAAGAACAAATTTCCTCTCCTGGATTTTGAACTTTATTCCTTCCTTGAAGATCCTTCAGAGAGAAATGAAGGACCCATTAATCATCGCCATTTCCAAATGGATCATGCCACACAGAAAACCAGAAGCCTTTGGAGGTAATGGGAAGTCCCCAAGCAATAACCTGAAACTTTAAAACTGGCAAAGGAATGAAGGAGTGAAACATCCCAAATGCCCAATTAGTCAGTTTTATTATCATATCATGTGTGGTCTCTGTGAAAATCCAGCCACATCTCACAAACTCTGAGACCATCAAAAAGATGTTGTATGTGCACACCCCATAATAAAGTTATTAGAAACCCATAAGGAGGTTTCTAATGTGAGTCACGCTATCCAGGAAGAGATGAGACAGGGCAGTCAACTCACTTTTAAACAGCAGTGTAAGCCTAGTGCAAAATCAGCAAATCAAGACAACCGTGGATCTCGCAGACAAGTTTGAACAACGTTTTATTTACAGCCACGCAAATGCCTAAATCTCAACCAAGCTGCAAATCTAACTCCCTGCTCTGATTTGGAGGAAGGAAGGAGAGTGCAGATGCCAGCAACAGCTTTGAAAATTTATTTGCATTCTGTAGCACTCACCTAACTTTCCAGTAAACTGGGAGAGAGGAGGACCAAGGGTTGTGAGACAGAGGAGCAAGGGCATGGATGAATTGGTCCTGGGTAACTGCACAGAAGACAAGCCTTAGTGAGACCTTAAAAGACAGCTTGGAAAAGAGAATAGTTTCAGGTAGAGCATTAATCTTTCATTTTCTTCATTTACGCTTTTTTAATCTGGGGGAGCTTTTGATCATTAAGAAGGGAACAAGTAATGACGGAGCAGCATTGCAGAATAGCCCTTGGGGTGCCTACGAACCAGAACAGGTTTAGGAATCAGCAGCTCAAGGCCCACAGTCATCATCCAGTGATCTGCAAAAACGAAAATGTCATCCTGCCAGATGTTACCTAGAGCCTTACCAGCAAGACCGCCCATGAATTTTAAGAAACAGTCACTTTATGAAGACCAGGCTGACCAGGCAATAGGCAGAGGTGGAGAACAGTGCCAGAGCCAGGATGGTGAGACCATTGGGTATGCGCTCCTGATAAAGTCAGCATGAGACAGGCAGGAGCCTGAAGCAGCCCTTCCTTCCCTACCACTGCAAGATATTCTTAGCTGCTTAACGTAGTTCAGTGGCACTGTTTGTTCCCTCTTAAAATTTCTATTTCTGGACAGAACATGTCCCTACTGGGAACATCCATCTCTTGGGGCAGGAGGGGTTGGCAGCACATCAGGCCCTGCTTGGGACCAGCCCTACAGATTGCAGACCTGGAGAGAGGAGCAAAAACTAGGGCAGGCATTACTGCAATACCTGCTGGAGGGATTAGGCTCAGGTACATGTTGGACCTAGTCAAGGCTTGGCCAAGGAGAGCACATCTTCAACCTGTACTGAACAAGAAGCATGGTGGAAACCTCCTGAGTTCTTGGAGATAGATGCCAGCAGTGCAGAAGCAGCTGGAATTTACTGTGTGGAGCAAGGAGGAAGGAAGTCTTGGAGAGATGGGTCCGGTGGGAAACAGTTCTCTCAGGTGTGTAGCTAGGATTTGCCCCTTGTGCATTTTCTGCCCATCACAACTGCATTTCACAAATCCTCTAGCACACAGGTTCATAGGGAAGAGTCTAGAGGAAAACTTTGAGCATGTATTAATAGTAGAAGTAGAAATTGGATGGTAAAATTTTTCTAGCCAAGGTATCTCCAGCGATGGGCAAACACCACAATTCCCATTTTAGACCCCAAATTCTCACAGCAAAAGTTAAGAAAGACCAATATACAGAGGACTCACAGCTGTAAATTTCAAAACTCTTGTCATTTCTGTGGAAAGCCTGGAAATCTCTGGCTGCAGAGCAAATAATTTTCAACCATGAAAGACTTAAGCTTTTAAGTGGCACTTTGCCAGCAGAAAGAAAGGTGGTGCACATCAAAAATATTGCTTTTAATTTTAACTGTACCTGTTGACCCTGACCTGGTGACAGATGGAACACATCAAATGTTTCATAACGCATAAATACCGCGCCACTCCACGCAGGACAGACTCATGACTTCCCATAGCACGATACAGAACGAGTGGTTAGACTCTGGAATAGGCTGCCCAGGGAGGTGGTGGAGTCACCATCCCTGAATGTGTTTAAGAGTTGTTTAGATGTGGTGTTGGGGGATACAGTGCAGGGGAGAACTTTGTAGAGTGGGGTTGATGGTTGGACTTGATGATCCCAACGGTCTTTTCCAACCTGAATGATTCTATGATGCACTGAAAGTCCACCCTTCCCTCTGTACCTACTGGCATCTAACACGGCAACTAAAAGCTGATTTCAAAGCCACTGCTCCTTCCTGGGGGTCCCACGGCCTTCACATCCTTTTGTCTTTAAATTCAATCAGCACTATTCTCTATTTAATCTGAAAATAGGGATATCCACCAGGTTTAGGCACATCCATGAATCTGCACATCTCATCAGTGATCACAAACAATGAAGGACAAGAACAGTTCGTAGAAATGATGTTGCAGTTACAGGCTTTTGCACCAAGCCACACCTAACCTCTAGGCTGAGAAATCTGTGCACACTCTGAGTCTGGAGGGGTGTCAGACAGCGTTTACCGAGAGCCAGCATTGGTAGATGCCTGGTTTAGGACTTTTCCATGATCCTTTGAAGTATCCATACAAGGTAGAGCGCAAGAACTACAAGAAAATTGACACCCTCAAGCAAAGACGGACTTTTATTCTGAAAAAACTACTTAAATTCAATCTGCTGCTGTCTAATGCATATGCCAGAGGGACAAAATATGGTGTAAAATAAGATCTCAGCAAGCTGAGATCCAGTTTACATATCTGGCCTGTTTAATCCAAGGATGAAAATAATTACACAAAGTCAGTCTAAGCAATCCCAGAAGGATCTGAACATATGAAATATAGTCATTGCTAGAAGCGGAAGGAAGGGAGAGCTACACCAGTTTCAGTTCCCCTTGGCTTTCTTAGACTTGTGTATGAATTTGGCCCAGAAAACTGTCTGGCGTTGGGGATGGTGATCATTCATCCCTCCTATTTGCACAAGAATGTGGGAAGGGCTTAGAAAAAGCTCCTCTTCTCCCATCTGGGGGCCTGGGTGGGTGCCAGTTAAGTTCAATGATTCATAACCATTTCAAGAAGCTCCTTGCCACTCTCTATTTTGCAGGCGTTTGTGAAGAAAGCGAATGTACATGCCGCAGCAGCGCATAGGTTGCTCTGTCAGGACAGGGGGTATCCTACTTTCCTCTGTTTGTCATGACAGCAATACCAGGAGAAGGGAAATAAAACCAGTTTATCACCTTAGCACACATACACCAAGATTTTCAAACGCCAGTAGCTGGGAAAAGAGAGAGAAGAGACCTAACACACAGGTAGAAGCTCTTGATGCTCAGAGAAGCAAGAAACTGCATCTTCTTGAGGGCACCAGGAGCCTCTCCTCCAGCTCCTCTGCAGCAGCGCCTGCGAGGCAGCATGAGGCAAGGCAACAAGAGATGTGCTGCACAAAGCGAGTTCCTACCTGGAAGTCGTGTGGAGGTCTCGGCCTCGGTCTCCTGGCTGACAGCTATCCCTGCCGTGCTGAATGAGGCGCTTTGGGTCATTCATGGGCCCAGGTCCCAGGGTGGGGCAGATGGGGCGTCTACGGCTCCAAACCCCGCCTCGCATCATGTGAGCCTTTCACGGCTAGGTCTTCCCAGAGGCAACTCCCTTTGCCCGTGTTTCCATAAGCCTTCATGAGCTTCTCTGCCTGTTGAGCGGCAAATTGCAGCCATTCTGCCTTGCCTTTGAACGCTCGCCGAGACTTTGTTTGTTTTCTCTTCTGTTTCAAACATTCTTTGTGTCTTTCTGGCTCAGTTAATTAGCTACAATACTCAGCTTCTCCAGTTTTTAAGTCCTGCCCAAATAATAGCTGATCATATGTAGAGAGACTTTAAAGCCAGTAGCTATGCCGAAAAATGAAGGTGCAACTCTGCCTATGGCAGATTCATCCAGCTGATGCACATAACAACATCAGAGAAGACATGGTTGCTTGGGGTCAATGACCACAGCAGGGTTCATGCCTTGGTTTGTTCAGAGCCCTGCAGCCAAAACTGCCACATCTTTGCTCCCAGTCCTGGCACAGGCTGGTCAATTAAGGTAATAGGAAGGGACTTTTTATAAGGGCATGTTGTGATTGGACGAGGGGTAATGACTTTTAACTGAAAGACAGTAGATTTAGATAAGGAAGAAATTCTTTACTGTGGGGGTGGTGAGACACTAGAACAGGTTGCCCAGGGAAGTTGTGGATACCCCATCCCTGGAAGTGTTCAAGGCCAGGCTGGATGGGGCTTTGAGCAGCCTGGTTTAGTGGAAGGTGTCCCTGCCTATGGTAGGGGGGGTGGAACTAGGTGATCTTTAAGGTCCCTTCCAATCTAAGCCATTCTATGATAATTAACAACACCTGCAGTTGCAGGGGTGGGGGGACATAAAGAGAGAGTGACACTACAAACTAATTGGCTGCAAGAGAACATCTCCAAGGGGTCCTCTGCAGCCAGAAAGGGTGGGAGGCATGAGCAAGAGGCACCTGGGGAATGGGAGGAACAGTCTCAAGACTGCTCAGGAGAAGAGGTGAGGAGAAGGACAGAAGGGCTGTGCATAGCCAAGAAGATCAGGAAGAAAAGTGGTCTGAGATATTTGGAGCAGTTGTATCAGATGGACCCTCAAACTGTATTTTAGAGGTTTATCTGAGCTGGACTATTCTTACAACCCCATGATGTTGCTTATCTTTACCTATCACAAGGCAGTCTGTCCAGGGGTTAAAACTGCTGTTTTCAGCCATGTGGCAGGCTGTTGTAATCCATCTCCATTACATAACCCAGCAAATATTTTGCTAAAGTTCAGTTAAATTGCAGGATTGATGGTGGTGAGAAGCATATTCTCCTTTATGATTTTTTTCCCTTTGGAAATCAGGACAGTGAAATGCAAATGGCAGCTTTTCCTCTTGCCTAATTCAGTGGCCAAGCAAAGGCACTGTGCTCCTTCTCATACCAGTCATGTTCTGCTTATCAAGGAAAAGCTTAACATTTCTCTTTTCCCTACTCACTCCTGCTGTGGCACAGAACAGAGATAAGAAAGTAAGAGACAAGCATGGCACAAGTCAACCAAAGAACTGGAAACAGGGTAGGGAGGAGGTAAGTTATCCTTAGATGGAATTAGGTGGAGCTCAGATATTCTCGTGCTGTTTTGCCAAGGTCACTCTGGATTAAGAGGGGACATGAAAGGGAAGGGAGGGAAACAAGAAAAGTCTTGTTATTTAGCTTCTCTCTGAAACTGTTTATATGTTGTTTGACATAGTTTCATGATCATTCATGGCAAAGCTTGCCTAGGCTGTTTTCTTCATCCTCCCTTTAATGCTACTGCTGCCTTTCTGGTGATGTGGGATCTGCATGGCTCTCCAAGTCTCGTATTTTCTCCTGCTCCTCCTCAACTGTGTAGGGACCAGAGCCCAACCCTGCTTCTCTCTTCTCATCAGGTTGTTGGCCCTTCTCTGTAATACAGAGAACAGCTGTTGAAGACTCAGAAACTCTCGACTGTTGAGCCGGATCACTGTTTGCTCTATATTTCACAACAGCTTGAGATCCAGTTCCTCCACACTTTGCTGCTGAAACTCACCTTTTTCATCTTTTTCCATACCTTCTGTTTTAATCCTTTTTGTTTTCCTAATCATTGCTTTAACCCCCCATTTACTAAAGCTTTTTGTGGTCTAACTACCTCTTCCAGTTACACTAGTGTAAATCCAGAGTAAATCTGCTGATGTAATTTTGATTATAAGATATGAGATGACTACACGTACCATCAGCTTGAGCCAAAACCAATGTCACCATCATCAGCATCTTTCTCACTGTTGTTCCCACTATCAAAGAGAGACTGTAGTCTGGGAATGATGATACTAATCATCAGACTTGGAGTTAAGTTGCATAATTTGCCTACTTCAACCTTCTCCAGATGCTTTTCAGCCATTAATTAAATATAGGAGCCCAATAAAGACAAGGGTAATAATTTTCAGGGTGAGGCTCTAAGAAGGCAGCAATGTTCTCAAAGGCACATATCAAGGGTCCAACCTGGCTTTATGGTGAAATCCCCCATTGATTATATTAGCTTACAGTCAGCGATAGGAGTCAACAGAAGAGTCCCCATCTCTTGTCCCTGTCCTACCAGAACACTGATCCCACTGAGAAAATGGGTGCCACAGAAGTGCTGAGTCTTTTCCATGGCACAGTTGTATTGAATTTGGGGTTGGTGGAAGAATCTTTTCTTGATCTTTCGTTAAATAGTGGCAAAGGAAACTCGCATATGAATGTCTGGGATAAACCACCCCATATAGCATTGGTTTTACTAGGGCCTATCACATTTCCTTTTCCAGTCCATGGCATCAGGCTTCCTTGGGACTTTGGGGTGTATTTACCCCTTTCATGCTGCTGAGTCCCACAGGGATTTTACTGATGTTGATCATCAGTCCAGGCAGTAGCCAGACCTTGAAAACAAAAGTGTAGAGAACCTGATCTGTTCTATATTCATGCACATTCACAGCACCTCTCCTGAACAATGTGTGATGCCACAGTAGCTTAAAGCATTCTGCTTCCTGCTGCGTGTCATGAACTTTTAAAAAAATAGAGAGCGAGTCTGGAAAACTTCCCAGATTATGCAGTGCATCTGCCTTCTCTGCTCTAAGAAAAGGGTGAAGGTGATAGGGCTGTTTCCTCTTCTTTTCTTGGTGCATAGGTGTGCATCATGCTCTCAAACTGGGCTAATCTGCTGGTCCGTCCCAGCTGTGTGTTTCATTAGAAAAAGTTTGTGTTGAGGTGAGATGGAAAGCCCTGTGGCAATAAAGGACAGATGAGGCAGTTTTGTTTGCTGCCTCTTGTGTGTTCTATGAATGCAGCATTAAATGCAGGTAAAAGAGTGCATACTATCATTTACAATTAAATTACTAGCATAAATTTACTAATATTTCTCCCACAGTGATTTTAACAACTGGACAGATTTCTCCAGCATCTTCTGACAGAGGAACTCACACTGATAGAAATCTAATGGTGCAATTGTGCTAAAGAAAACCCTGCAAGCACAGCCAGGACTAATTACTCTAACCTCAGACCTGGCTGCTGTCCCCACGGCGAGGCTCAGTTGCAGGCACATGGGCTAGCAGGGTTAGCAGAGGAACAAACTAATGGAGAAACAGGAATGAAAGGTTATACTTGTGCAACACTTATGGCCTCAAAGATACTTTGACACAAAATGAAGATGTTAACGCCAGTAAGTTTTGGTACATAGATACTACTATTTAATAGTAGTATCTACTTCTAGGAAGCATGTAGGGTTAAGCCTAGAAAAATCAGGATCTTGTAGGCATTTCCAAACTCATCTGTGTCTCACAACCGAATACAGTGATTGTCTGTGTTGACATAAAGGCAGGGATGTATCTTTGAAAGATGGCTATTCCTTTGGTGTTTGATAGATTGGTGGCCTTCATTTCCTAGGATGAACGGGCACTAGCATGGGCAGACCAGGCTGGAGAGAGCTCCCTCGTGCAGAAGACCAGCTCCATGTGCCTTTTCTTTGACAGTAACGCTGGCCTTAGGAGCTCCTCATTATCTCCTCTGTTGTACCTCCTTAGTGCCACATCATCCCCAACGGTGCACTCTAGGTCAGACCAGGGTGAAAATAACTCTCCTGCAACCTCACTGCCAACCAAAACCCCATGGGGACCATAGAATCATAGAGTGGTTTAGGTTGGAAGGGACCTTAAAGATCACCTAGTTCCAACCCCCCTGCCATGGGCAGGGACACCTTCCAATAAACCAGGTTGCTCAAAGCCCCATCCAGCCTGGCCTTGAACACTTCCAGGGATGGGGCATCCACAGCTTCCCTCGGCAACCTGTTCCAGTGCTTCACCGCCTTCATAGTGAAGAATTTCTTCCTAATATCTAATCTAAATCTCCCCTCTTCCAGTTTGAAGCCATTACCCCTTGTCCTATCACTACATGCCCTTGTGAAAAGTCCCTCTCCAGCGTTCTTGTAGGCCCCCTTCAGATACTGGAAGGTTGCTATAAAGTCTCGCCGGAGCCTTCTTTTCTCCAAGTGGGATATCCCACTGCCAAATAACGCAGCCCCGAGTTCCCCATGGATTCAGGTTACCCATGGTGGCCACGCTGGCAGACGCTAGGGGAAATATGTGCTGGGAACGGACTGTGACTGGAATGAGGGTGCATGGCACTGTACTCCCAGGAAATATAAGGTCCATCTGCACGGGACACTGGCATGGGGTGACCGTGTGTGCTTCAAGCTCAGATCCAGGCTTATTTTGCAGCCGCTCCTCTGTACGGACAAGCCCAGCCTGGCTGTTTGTTTGCTGTTTGTCTTGGCGGCGAGTCCCTGCATCGAACCGAGGGTGTCATTTCTCTCCAGCGGCAGCAGCCCACACCAGAGCAAGTAGCAATAGCAGCAGCCCCGGAGGCCCTCGCTGGCGGGGGCTCTTCCTGGCCTTTGCTTTGCATTCCTCCACCTCTCGCCCAGTAACAAGGGCCCCGAAAAAGAGGTTGTTGCAGCCAGAGTGGCTTGGACAGAAACAGACGGCGCACGAACCACTGGGCGAATGCATCACAAGTCCAAATTGCTCAGGGAGGAGCGCTCTACCAAAGCTAACTTGAGATCTCTATTCATTCTTCCTCCTCCTTGAAGTTTTGAAATGCAGCAGTAAAGAAAAATCAACATTTTTCAGCTGGTTTTGGTTTGCTCCTAGGCTATGTCCGTTCCTTGCATGAATCAGAAACTGTGGCAAACACAATGTGCTGTGCCTCTAATGGGTACATACCATCCTCATTTCTTGCAGTTAGATGGAGAACAGCAATACACTTTATTGCACAGTGGATGGACAAAGAAAGCCTTGTTGCCTGTGCAGCTCTGTCACGCTGAGGTTTCTTTTCCACTTGGTGCTCATATGTCACCAAAGGGCTCGTGCGTACCCATTGGAAATAGAAGTGTGAAACTAATAACCAAAAATAAAAACTCTGGATGGAGGGAGATGCCTCTGGAGGGAGGGAGAACAGAGAGAAGCCAGAGGGATGCAATTTACTGAGCCTGATTCACGGTCCTGGGAGGGAGCTCTCTGCCAGAGCCAGATGAATCAGATTCCCTTTCAGTCTGTGCTGGCACCACAGTTATTTTGGTGTCACCATGGGAAGAAGGAGTGTATATTTGGGAAGCGTTACTGGACAGTGAGTTTGACACCCTGACGCGTCTGCTGAAACTGAAACGGCTTGTGTCATTTTAACGTTATACTCACTGAAAGAAGAAGAGGGAAGGAAAATGAAATATGCTGGCATGTCAGGTCAGAACCTCTCCTGAGAGCTGGGAGGGTGCTCCTCACCCGAGCTGGGAGTCTGGCTCCTACAGGTTTTGTTTATCTCTGTCTCGTAATGTGTCTGAAATATATGCTGTTGCAGCTCATAGACAAACATCTTGAGAAAATATTTCTAAGAAAAAATGCAGCTCAGCTGGCATTTTGGTTTAGATCCTCAAAATCTGTAGGCTGTATTCAGCAGCTCGTAAGACAGAATGTACACCCAGCCTTCACCGTGCCTTTGGCATTGCAGATAAGAAGAGGAGAAGGGATGTCACTGTGCTTTTAGTGTTTTTTGGATGTCACACCTTGTGATGGAATCCTGCCCAGGGACTTTCACAGCTCTGGCTGATCTCAGGAACCCACTTGTGTGCGATTCTCACACAATGCAAAGATGAACCTGGCACCTGAGATGCAGCAACATCACAGTTCAAGTGCCCATTCAGCAAAGTCCTAAAATACACCTTTTGCTTTGACCCTGTGCTCCAATCCTGTGACAACCAGGAGGCCATATAAACTTGCTCAAGTGTCTTACTGAACTTTTAGAGACTGCCATTTATTTTGGGAGGGTTTAGATCACTCCCCAAACAAGGTAAAGAATAGGTTTAGAAAACATTTGTGCTAGAAAGACCTTTATATATGGGGATTTGGCCAATTGCCACAGTTTGCAGATGCGAATGTTCTCTTCTACTTATTCGTTGTTCTGACTCAAAAATTATCCATGAAAAACATTGTCTCGGTGTTAATCAACAACTGCAAAATGCTGCCGGCATCCTCCAGATGTCAGATCTGAGTACATGCTTGTGCTTGCCTGGCTAATAAAGAAAACTGGCAAATTTTTGTTTATCTGTTTCTCACCTATGTCATCATGACAGTCAGCTAAAGCAAGGGCAGATGAATATAGCCAAGCAGAGACAGCAGCTTACGAAACGAACCTATTTTTAACAAGCTTTCCTCCCGTGCTGTGGAGGAAACAAGGGATTTAATATGCGCTTCTTGATGTGGGATTCATCGTGTGGTTTCTCCACCCTTGTTCAGATGATCCTACCTCATCACGATGCTGATATTCCTTCTCTCTTTCTCCTGTGCTTGGCAGGCTTTCTCAAACACATATCACACGCTCCGGGCAGCCAGCCAGCCTACCTGTCTGAGAAAAACAGACCTGCTTTTCCCTGCCGCACCCTGACCTCTGAGGATGATAACCCGTTGTCAAGAAACATCAGCAATAACTGTTTGGAAAACAGATGCCTGTCAAGTTTCACATGCAACTGGCTCTACCTGCCATGTCCTTTCCCAGCAGGGACCTTGTTGTCCATGCCATGGCCCCATTCCTGCTCTGCGTCTCCCAGGCCAGGCACCGGGGTCCGGTTGATGCTGTGGCGTCACCCGGTGCAGGAGATGCTCCCCTTGAGCATGATCCACTGCAGCATCCTTTCGCACCATCAGCAAACTGGTACCGGGGAGATGATAACCCATGTTCGTGACATGGGAGAATTTTGTTTCCTCAGAAAAAAAAACACCCAAACCTTTTTGCTAATCAGTGGGGAAAGCCTGGAGGGTGGAGCGCTCTGTTGGTGGTGTTTTGGTTTTATTTGTTTCTATTAGGTAGCATCTAGAAGTCCCATCAATGTCTCTGACGTGGTAAATAGTAAGAGCCACAAAACTATTTTGTTTGCTAAATAAGTAAATCTGAGCAGGCAGACAAAAATTAAGAAAGCGATACTACTGAAAAAGTCACATTTGTAAAAGAAAATCTTTCCTCCAAAACTTGTATCAAGGATATTTTTAGTAAATCATGTTGAATTACTGTCTGGGCGTAGTCCTAAAATACTTGCCATAACCTTATACCAATTCAATTACTTAATCTAAACACCAGGTAACGAGCCGAGGGTTGGACTGTATCTTTTTGTTGGGTGGAGAGAAGTGATTTATTCCTTGAGTCGTCTCCCTGATTTCAACAAGGCAACTTAAGCAATAAGGATGCTACTTTGTGTGACTGGAAGTCTGACAAGCACTTTCTGACTTTCCATTGTTGTGGAAAACATAATCCTGAACTATTTACAAAAGAAAAAACAACATAAAAAAACCCCACCAAAACAAAAAACTTCTCTACTTTTAGGCTATCAAAATGTTTACAGACTGTGTTTTGTAGATTGTAACTTCTTCTACCAGAATAAATAGTGAGGAAATTTATTGCAGAATGTAGATAAACATAGATTCTGTATATTTTAGGAAAAAAAGAGATACTGTAGAAATTTCACATTCTTGGCATTTTTGTAGACACAACCTTAAGACTACTAGTTGCTTATTTTAAAACAGGTTAAATCTGTGCATAAACTAAAGAGCACATCTGTAATTTATTGATACGCTTCTGCCAGCTAAGAACTGGTTTTCATTACTCTTTTGACTCATTCCTCCAGTCATCACTGTTCTGCTTCAGCAATATTTTATATTAAAATGTGTGTGTTTTCCCCTTTAAAAAAAGAGGTTAAATTTCTCATTTCCTTCTGCTCTGCAGTCGGGAAACACAGGGAAAAAAAAGCCCTTCTTCCGGAGTGCTGTATTGTTCAGCCAACACATTGAATACAGAGCATAGGACACGTTGAATTTGCAAACATACACTACGCAGCGCAGCTTTTAGCTATTGTAAATGCCAGGTAGATTGTATCATGCACTGTATCCTGCTAGTCGCTTCCTAATCGCTATGAGAAATGAAGGGCAAGCATGTGAATTAAGGCATGCAACCCGAAACAGTTAATTTAGACACAACTGAATTTAATCTGTTTACAAAGTCAAAGGCTCCCTTAAGCTTAGCTTCAACATAAACTACAGAGAAGGTAACGACAGGCTTTTCTTAACTCTATTTTTCCTTATCTGATTCATGCAGCATCAGAGAAAGCCACACCCTAGAAGCTGCAGGGTTTGCCTCGGAGGTTGATTCGCAGCTAGCAGAGCACAGAAAAGCAGAAGCAGAATACAGAAAAGTATAGAAAATGTAAGCCCACCACTGGCTGGAGATCCTGGCCAGTTAGGAAGAACTAGATGAAAGCAGTCACACATCTTGGTAGATTATGGTTGGTAGAGCAATAACAAGAGAGGAAAACTTTGTCTTTTCAGAGGATCCCAGTGCAGAATCAGTCCCAATCCAGAGGAGGAGACGGAGACTTTGTGATTCTGTGCTGCAGGAAAAGTGCAGCTAGACTGAAACTAAATGCTGACACACTCCTTAGCCTCTCGGTGAATATACCTCCTTGGATGCCAACCAGATTATTCCGGGCTGCCCTGCATTGCATTATGCCTGACTGATTGCTGCTTGCAGAGCTGGAGCTTCAGGTCATTGCAGAGAGAGAGAGGAGTGATGTGGATGTTCCTAGCAGAGCCCGAAGACACTTAGGGAGATTGATGAAGGATGCCCGGGCTGCCTGGCTGCCCGATTGGCTGCTGCGCTCCCCGAGCTCCAGTTGAGAGGGCAAGCTGACAGGGAGAGCGCAGCATCCTCCCAGTGATGGAGAGAGCCAGGGGAGCCCCGCGGGGAAAGGGACCGAGAAATGGCAAGGCAGGTTTCTAAATGCTCCCCTGGGAGAAGGCAGGGAGGCGTGCAAGAAGGGGGAGCAGACCCCGGGATTTTCCCTTCCCTGCGAGGCAGGACATGATCCAAACCCCCTTGAAGCCAGCAGAAGGGATCCCGCTCATCTGCCAATGCTTAAAAATCACATACTTAAACCCTGGTCACCCAGCAAAGGAAACAGCTTGGGACACATCCTGAGAATGAACTTCCGTTCGTGGCCACCTACTTACCACCGTAAAGGATGAAAAAGAGCAAAATGTAAATTATACATAGACCTTCAGTGTTGTACTTATGATAATGCTCAGACATTTATGCAATGCACATCAGACGAAGAAGTCCCAAAGCCCCTCTATGCCGTTTATTAGTAATATTTACAGAACGTGCAACCAGCCTGGGGCCAAAGCCAGCTGCTGTGCAAGAATGCATATTAGGCCCAATCCAGTGTCCACTGAGATCAATGAGGCAAGTTTCCCTGATCCTGGTGGGAGCTGAGGAGAGAACGAGACCAACCTGTGTGAGCCAGGAGGTGAGTGCTGCTAAAGGCAGGGAGTTTGCCTGTACTGTCACCCCCGTTTTCTGATTGTGAGTGTTGCAGTGGTATTGGTGAGGAGCACAGGGTAGGAAGGGACTTCAAGGCTTCATGCTACAGTTGGCTTCCTTGGCATTTATGGCAAGGAAGGCAACACATGTGTCTTTACTGCTTCTGGCACCCAGCTTCGATCATACATAGCCCTTACTTTGTCTAAATGAGCATAACTGCCATGACACCAGATGGTGGGCCCAAACGGGACTTTGGGGATTTGGAGAGCCGACTCCCGCCAGAAGTAGGGTCTGTGGACTTCTAAGTGTAGTGTTCAACTACCATGGCTTCAGAATAAAAGCTTACACTATGTGTCCCATCGTAGTCAAAGGACTATAGTCATCCAAGTATATGTGGCTGTTAAGAGACTGTGCTCCTGACTTCACTGCCCATATGGACTATGCAACCTACAGTTTTGACTCCATGACTGTAGACCCATGACCCCTTGAACTGCCCTGGGAGCCCAGATACCAAGCTTAGGTGTAGACACCTACATTTCAGTTGCTTAGAGTTAGGTGAGAGGAATGCCACCATAGTTGTCTGTGGGACTGTAGATGCCTGCAATGAGGTGAACTGCTGCAGAGGATCAAAAGATGAGACAGAAGTTTGTGTTAAATACACCAGCCCATATTAACCAACTGCCAAAATGCTGGGCCAGTGCCTGTGACAGACACAGACTTCACAATAGCATGGCAGGGTAAGGTCACAAATACTCTGCTTGTGTGAGTCCCTTATACCCACCTGGACCTCAATAGGGCTTGAAAAGAGGATATTCACCATGTCAGCACGGTCTATTGAGGCACCACTTTTGTAGGAGCAGTAGTGGCAGTTGATAAACATTTTGCTAGAGTTTATTTATATGCCTAAGATTTATATTCTGCTACCTATGCCTGATGGCATAAGTCCTTGAACAGCAGAGCCAGTCCAAGGCCCCCAGCTTGTCGCTGCTTGAACACGGAGAAGATGAATCAGAAGACAGAGAGGTGACTCAGGGATTCTCTGTGCGCATAGGATGTGGTTCCTCTCTATTTGCAGAACCAGCTGATCAGGAGAGTGGTGTGGCATCTGACAAGCGAATTATTCTTAGCTCAGCAGAGGAATAAAAACCCATGTGTTGTTTCCTATTGTTGACAGCCCTTTAAAAATTATGCTTTTGAACATAGTAAAATATTTAGTGAAGATGACAACAGTTCAAGTAAAAATGCAGATGCAAGCACACGCACAGGCACACACAGGAGACGAGCTCAGCTGGAAGATTCCCGTTATTTACTCACTTCAGCCATGTGTTTGCACCTACAAAGCCAAAATTCTTCTTGTAGCAGATCTTTTTTGGTTAGCTTTATTTTTGCTTGTGATATCAGTGGTGAATTCCTGTAGAATGCAGAAAGCTTGCAGGATAAGGAATGCACCAATATGTCACCATCCGGCACAGGAAGCAGCAGGGCAGGACCTGGAAGAGATCCATAGTTGGGGACTAGATTCAAATGAGGTTTCAGAGCTTGAAGCATGACGTCTGCAGAAACTAGTCCAGCACTGTGCTGCCAAGCGCCCCAGCTCTCTGCTTGGGCTGCTGTCTAATGCTGAACACACATAACACTCTGGAGGTACCTCTTTCTGTTGCCCAAGAGATTGGATCTGCTCCTGCATGTGTCCACAGCTGTCCTGTGGGAGAAGTTCAGTCCACCTGGACTCCTGATCCTGCTGAGCTGCTGGATCTCCAGAGATGTTTTGTTAGGTGTCCTTGGAGCATACTTTATCCACACTAGCATGTTTGGTTCTCTCCATCTGCAGTGGTTTAGGTAGTTACCCACTTTTATCATAACACTCCAGTCCATGGAGCACTGACCTGGCACGCTGATGGTCCAGGTTCAGTTGTCAGTCTGTTTTGTGATAGTGAGGGTTTGGACCCACATCTTCCTTATCTCAGAAGAACCAGAGACATGAATGAAGAGCAGCATTGGGTCTGGAAAGCATTTTCTCTCGAGGCCATTATGAGAGCTCTGTGCCTCTTGCTTGCTGAACACACTCCATCAGACAGAGTCTTCCCGAATGCAGATGAAGGGATGTCACCACAGTGGCAGTCACTGATAAAACATGGTGTTCTCTGAGGTGCTGATGGAAGGGACCAAGACTTGGAAATGGCACAGCGTGCACACAGCTGCAATTAGTGGTCTCCAGCACATCTCGTTTGCATGTGCCGGCTACGCGGAGCTGGGCTGCTGGTTTGTTGTAGCTGCACAACCACATAGAGAGACCTGCCGGCCAACCTCTGCAGGGCCAAAGCTCAGCCTGTCATCCCTGGGCTCTTCCCAGCCTTTTTGCTGCTCTCTGCGAGCAATTTCAACCTATGAACAGAGCTAATGCTACAGTTTTCTGAGCATGCCCTTTCTCTGTAGAATCCAAATGTCTCATCCTCTGGAAACGTCCTCTCTCCATTGCTCATTATGTGTAGCCAGGTGGAGATGCCCTCAGGGCTGGCAGCTGGGTCTGATGGCCTCAGGGCAAGTGTGTCATGGAAACACTGTCAGATGACAGAAGAATAGGGAAAAGCAATTGCAATGTGCTAATGCTCTCTCCGGAACTGCGAACAAGAATAAGATAAAAAAAGACAATACCAGACCTATCTTGTGACATTTCATACCCTAGAAGGGTTGTGGCGAGGGAAGAGCCGCCCCTTGTGCAAGTGCCCCAGTGGGTTGTGGTTTGGGACGACTGCCTGTCCGGGGGTCTTTTTCCATCTGCTGTGCAGCCATGCTGCTCCGTATCCCTTCACTGTTTGTCATGACTTTAGTCCCCTAGACCAGGCTGAGTTGGACAAGGTATGGCAGATCTGCAAGGCCTGACCAGGCCACCAACTGAGCAATGTCCCAGGGTGAGGCAAAGTCATTACCTATCAGAAGGAGGTTGATGGTGTGATATTTCTGGACCCTTTGTTTCCCACTGAGTCTACAAAGACCCAAAAGGGAGGTTCTGGGAGGGGGTACATTTGCATGATTAAGGAAGGGAATAACTGAAGTGTCTTTAGTTTTCTAAGAGGGACATGTACAGTGTAAGTTAATTTTCAAGGATCTTTTTACAGTGCCTGAAAAGAGAAATGCACCTCCGAGGGGAGATTCCTCCCCCATCTCCAGCATCAGGTGCTGAAGACACACACACCTCTCCATTACCGCACAGGGAGCCTGGAGGATGGGTTCAGTCCAGTTTCTCCATTTCCTTGCATGTGCAGGGGTACATAGTGCCCATCCAGCCATTTAAGGGCTCCAAGACATCTGCATGGCACTGGCAGATCCAACACAGGACCCGGGATAAAGCTGTCCTCTTCCAGAGGGGCCAGCTGAGGCAAGGCAGGGTGCCCTGGTTGTCTCAGAGAGAACCACTTGCCTACATTTGGACAACTGAACCTAGCCAAGGAGGTCTCACTTTTACATTGTTAAAGCTGGGTCAACACATCTGTTCTGGTTCTTGACAATTCAAATAATGGGTAGATTGGAATTGTTCTGAGCTGCATATTTACTTGTCTACATTCATTCCTACTTCTTTTGTTTGATTTCCTCTTTCCCTTGCAGTTCAACTTTTCCAAACACTGAAGCACCTGCTAAGACATCTCCTCAAGGGAGCTTGTGTGTCTGTTCTCTCCGTATGTGCTTACTGGGTAGCAACAGTAATTGGGCTTCTTATCAGAAACTTCCTTCTCTGGAGGTGTGATCTAGTTCGTTTCACAGGTAAGGCTTTTCCAGTGGGATTTATGTCTCTGGCCTGGCACACCGCGTTCCCTCCGCATTGTTGGAGGAGGGCAGCCTGTGCAGGAGCACAATGGCAGGGCGAGAGCAGGGCACAGACTGGCCATGGCTGGTGTTGACTGCGGCACACCTGATCTCCTTCCCCAGCCGGTTGATTTGCACAATAACATTATAGTCTTGCCAAAAATATAAATACAACCAGAGAGTAGGGGCTAAAAATCTACTTCCTGGAGGTATCCTGAGCAATTTCTCCAAGTGTCGGCTGGGTCAGGCCTCACCATGTCTCCACACACCAGTGCATTCAGATGACTTTGCCATAGATCAGCAACGGTATGTACGGGAGGAAGAATTCCAGCTGTCCTCTTGCTTTGCAGCTTTCATACCACTGAAAGGTTAATGGGGCCGAATGCCTCCCTGATCCTCAAAATACATGGGGAAAACACGGGGAACATAGCTAGTGCCTTTGAAACTTAGAGCTGGAGGAAGGCTGATCAGCCACCGGCATCTGTTCTCAACAGGGCTGTCTGCGTGAGACTTGCAGTGTCTTCTCTAGCCCTCCAGCTGCTCTGCAACAGTACATTTCTGAAGTGGGAGAAGCTCCTTCATTTCCACAGGCCCAGATGTCACTGTCACTCTGCATTTTAACTTCCCAGGTTGCACAGATATCTCCCAGCATCGATTCCTACATTCCTCTTCGCTTTTGCACTCTAGCAGCCAAATTAATATCCTTTCTCTTGTAAAGGCCCTGATCCCTCTCTCCTCTTCCCCATCTTCCTCACTCTCAAATTCTTCCTCTGTTCTTTACCATTGATCCACCGTTGTTGATTACTGGTCAGATGGTGCTGCCACAGCATGGGCAAATATGGAAAATGGGCGTCAGGAGATTTTTTCACTGAGGTCTGTTGGGGCTGGCGGGGAGCTGCATGTCCTGGGAAACATGTTGACACTGCCATGTCCAACAGAAGGTCAAACTAGTCCCTCCCCAGCCTCCCCCCTCCCCTTCAATGGCCTCCTGACATGTGCCCATTCTTCTTTGCTAGATGCCTCCTGCTTAGGTTTATGCTCTGGCCAGTTCAGCTATTTGGGATCCTGCAAGATCCTGCAACTTCTCCTGAATTACCTATTTTCTTATTAGTTCTATTTGCCTCTATGTTTTTTCTCTAGGATGTTTTACTTAACTTTCTAGACGATCAGGTGTTTTAGTCTAGGTGGCATGGCCAGGTTCCAGTGACTTTTCCCACCTGACTTTTGTGATTTGGTATCTGCTGAGTTATACAATCTCCTCTGCTTGTAACATCCAGCTAGTCACTTCACCAAAGTAAAAATCTGCTTAGGGAGCTGCTCTCATCTCAGATGCACAGACCTTTTCTGGCACAAATGCAATGTGAAAGTAAGGCAACAAAGTTCACTGGAGCCAAATGGGTGTCACTAATTTCTGCCACGTCTTGCTGCTTTAAGCAGTACTGCAAGAACAGAACAGAGAACTTAGAAGCAAGTTTACAAGTTGCCTGAAACTGTTCCTACAGGTAAGCAAAGCTAATAATTGTGCATGGAAAAAATAGATGCAAAATATTAAAATATTTTGCCTGAAATAAAAAAAGACCACCTCAACTTGCCCCTTCCTGCCCCATCCCTCTTCTTTAAATATGTCTGTGATTCGTGCAGCTGCTGGAGCTGTGCACATACAGTATCCAAAGCGAACATGTGAGACACCACATGGTTTCTGCTGCAGACCTTCTAATGCGGAAGGAGCCCATGCGCACTGGCCTTTAGCCTGCACAGTCCAGATGCATGAAAAAAATTGACCTTTCCTAAGAAAATTTGGGCCAGCTGTTTACACTGAAGTTTTCTCTCTAGCCTCAGATCTTTTCCAGGCCTTAGTTACTTGGAGCCACACCACTTTGCTGGACTGAGCAAAGACTCCAGAATATGGGTCCTGATTTTCAAGGATCTTGTTATGTTGGGGTTTTTTTTCTGTGTATGTATTTGGTGCATGCTTGTGAGTGTGTACTGGCACATCCGTGGGGCAAGGGAGGAGGAAAACATGCAGTGTCTAGTGAGTGTCTGTAGGGTCAGGCTTTGATGTCCTGACTTGGCCATTTCTAAGGTCAAGCTCCACTGACCAGCTCTTCAAAGCCATTTAGATACTGGAACAATATAGTTCAGCATCTGACTCAGGCTGACAGAGGACCGTGCAAGACCTGTAGAGACTGACCCTCTCCATGGTTATTTGCAAAGACATTGGCTTTTGCTGCTGATATAACTGGGGCCTTTGTGCCTCAACTTTTTTTTTTTTTGAGAATGTCTCTTCATGCCTTTTACGAGAGTCCCTTCTCGGCTTTCTATTTTAGCCTCCTCCTGATCAGCTTTTAGGCAGAGATCAAGGCTCGGGCAGAAGAGATTTCACTGCTGTAAACCATGGAAAAGACTTAGGCCAGGTTTAGTCTCCTACACTGTCATCAAACTATGGTAATGCAAAAATGCAGTACAGATATTCCAAGTAAAATATATTCACTTTCAGCCTTCTTTTTCAAGACAATCAGGTGTAATGTCTCAATGTTTTACCCCGAAAGACTCTTTTAGTTAGTATTCTATTAAAAAAACTTCGAAAGCTTCATTAAAATGTATCTGAATGCTTCTGAGTGAAATATATCCACCTCAACTATACCAAAGCTTCCATTTTTATAACTATCTGCATACTCTGACTTGTCCAGTTATGAGGATAGTTCATTTTGCTCCTGTCTGAGCCATCTGAGTCACAGAAAAACAATTACAGAAATTTCATCCCTTTCACAAGGACACATTTTTCATTTTTATTTTCCTTGGGCTATGAAGATGTCCTCTTGAGCTTGAAAAAATTCCCATTGGTTATCAAAAACCTGCTAGTTTTCCGTAGCTCTGTTTCCCAATCTCTTCTTCCCTCTTTATCAGTGCAGAAAGACCTCTTGTTCCACAGTGGTGAGATCAGCACTCCTCCATTAACCAGCCAAAAGAGTAATGAGCTACCTGGGTGACATGCGTTACCCAGAAAGATATAGAGGTAGGACTATGAAAGGACTCAGATGCTGCAGGGATGAATATTTCAGGGCTTTACCTCATACATTGCCCTATCCAGCTCTGATTTGAGTCCTGTGCAGATCCTGGGAGAGCTGGACATGTATGAATGGGATTCTCAAAAACCAAAAAGGAGCAATCATCTAAGTTAGCCTGCAGAAAATGTCAAGGAGAGTGTCAGGGACCTGTAAAGAGATATAGACACTTAGCTTTGAGCTGTAGAGGTACCTGCTCACACTTTGGCTTTGTAACGATGGACTCTTTCCTGGAGATCATGTCCAAGCCACCCCTTTATCACAGACGAAAAGCAATTCCCTCCATTTCCTGGAGAAAGGTACCTGAAGGTGACTTCTTACTGTACAAGAGTCTTTTGTAAGCATTGACTACACCATGGAGAACTGCTGCAGTAGAAAAGAGGCACTGTGCTCTACATGAAAGCATTCCTCGACCCAGCAGGGAAAGTGTTTGAACTGGGCTCTTGCATGTCTGGGAAAATGGTTTGGCTGGTGGGCACCTCTTCTTCTTTCTGTGTTGCCAGAGGCCCTGCTCCAGAGCTTGCTGGCTTGGAGAATGCCCAATTTGTAAAGCTCATCCATGATTCATCTCTGCAAAGTAATCTCCCACATGAAAAAGGCCTTTTAACCACAGGGTTTCATGTGTTGCCCCAGTGCTGAAATCCGCCCAGTCCAGCTTTGCTAGTAGGTCTTCTCTATCTACTGTAGACCTATGTGGCACTAGCGTAATGCTTGCCGCTCCATTAGACTTTGTTACATCTGTTCTCTCTTTCTCTCAGTTTCATCCATGCCAAGATCATTCCCCTGATTTCCCAAGGTTGGCTTTCTAAAGAAAAATCTTTTACTTTTACAGAGATGAGTTCGTAACAAGTGGATCACCATCCTTCTGGCCATCTCCCTTCCCCATCTGTGGGATTCCTGAAGGGACCATTCAGGAGGTGACAATGCATTAAGGCCGTTTTGAGCATTAGCTGACCGCCATGCTCTTGTGCTGATGCCCTGCATACACAGTTGATGCAGCCACGGTAATTGTGCCTATCATATGGCAAGAAGCACCCAGTAAGCCAGAAGAAAAGTGCACTAATGAACAAAAAGGTAATGAAAGTTAACATCTGAGCTAATCAGAAGCCACGCTCAGTGACTGAGGATTATAGAAATATCTGCAACAACTCAGTAAATCATTGTTACAGATTCAGCCAATGGCTTCCAGGGCAAGTGCTAATGTAGGATAAAGCTGCCTAATGGTTAAGGTCTTGGGAAGAAAATTCATTCCTGCTCAGGAGTCCTCTGCTGAGGTGACAAGAGCTCTCAGCATTGGGACCTCAACCAATATAGACCTGGGGGTCAGTCCTTCCCACTGAACACACAACATCACAGCGGTGGTGTCCCTCTGTGACGCCATGGGGGTGGCTAATGGTGCTGATACCAAACCCTCACTGGTCCCAGGATGGGACCCACGGCAGGGCTGGGAGTGGCGGAGGGGCAGGGGGCTGCTTTGCCCCATGGCCAGCTCCGGGATGCTGCTACCACTGTGGCAGCCACCAGCTCGTGCACGCTGCTCACCCAGCGAGACCCAACGCGTGGCATGGGCTTAGGAGCTGCTTGTGATTTCCACACTTTGCTTTTGCCTTTGGAAGGGGGTCTCACAGCTCTCCAAATGACGCTGCTTCATAAACAAAAGCATTCGCTCAGTTCCTTTATAATTTCCTGAGCGGGTGCATTTGTCTCCATCCTACTTGTGGCTGACAGCCAGCGCCTGGATCTGTGCAGGAAATCTGCCTTGGACAACATGTGAGGGCTGCCGAGAAATGCATTGCTGGTCCCCACAGGCACCAGCAGGCAACGTTATAATTACTTATCCTCAGGAGACCGCGTTGCGCATGGATTTCTCCAAAACCCTGAGCGTTTTCATGCTGCACAGTAGCTCTGCTTGGGGAGAGAGGCGGGACAGTGCCTGGGGCTGTTATTAGACCCAGATACGGAGAGGTGCTGCAGGAGCTTTTCAGTGTTGCAACCTCCGTAGCATCCGACTGATGTGTTTGCTGTTGAGCTCGGCAGGTGCTATCGCAGCGGGGAGAGCCGTGACTCACACGGGATCGGATGCTCAGAGCATGGCATGCGCTCGGCTTCCCGGAGGCCAGGGTCCCGTCTGCAGCCAGCGCTGCGGCTGCTCCCTGCGGGACAGGGATTCCACCCTTCTGCTCGCTCCTGCTGTAGAGCAGCCTCAGGTCGGGGCTGGGGCCGACGGCCGCTGATCTCTCCGGGTGGGGCTGACACGTCTTGTGTGTTTGCAAAACCCTTCCCAGAGGTGAGGGGAGAGACGGGGCAGGGGGGTTTGTGCTTGAAAGCACAGAGCCTGAAGCCCTGAAGGAGGTTTCATGCAGCCCTTACTTGGCTCTCGCACCTGTCCCTGGCAGTGAGGGCTGTGCCCCTCCAAGCCCAGGCATCCCCTCTCCCACCAGGATGGGGACTAGCCGTGGCAGTGGGATTTTTGCCCCTCTTTGCTCACAGAGGAGAGCAGGGAGATCAAGCTCAGAGGAGGGAGAGGCACAGAAAAGGTGATCCTTCTTCCTGCTGGGGTTTCAACCTGGTCCCCAGTAAGGCAGGAGCCTTTCAGCAGGGATGCTGCTATTTTTTTATTTCATGCGTGCCGTACCTCTGCGAAGGGAAAGCATGAGAGTGACTCAGCTGCTGCTTCAGCCAGGCACAGGGGGAGGGACGGCTGTGCCACCAGCGCACATGGACCCACCATCAGCTGCAGCCACTGCCCATCGCTTGCCGTAAAACTTTGGGACCGGTTCCCGTGCTGCTGGTAACAGGACCCATTGCTGTGCACAGCACCACCTCTGGCCGCAAGCCAGCCGGGAGGGCTCACAGAGATGGCTTTTCTCCTCCTTGGTTCTTGGTTGGCCTGACACTGTTGGGCAGGCTGCGCTGCTTTACAGAGAATAGGGACAAAAATCAAATGTGGTGAGAAGGAAGGTAACTCCTGTACTATCAGAGGTCCTGGGACTCCCTAAGAAATAACCCCCTCCTACTCTCTGGAAAGCGAGGGCATCTCAGCACAGCATTGTACCTTGCAGAGATTCTGAGCATTCGAGCAGAGACTCTGCAACTGTGTGCTTGAACAGAGCCCTCTCCAGCAGCCAGCGAGGGTCTACTGGCCACCTGGCCTCTGCCTTTCTCCCGGTTTCCACCTGCAGTGGCCCATTAAATGCATTGGTTTCTTCACATTGACTGTCAGTCACAGGGGTAATACCATCGCACAGGGTATACCTGAAAACTTGTCCCTCTATGGGACCAGTATCCTTTTCAAGATTGCGAGGAGACACCTACACCCAGCTGGGATCGACCATCCAGAAACCTTTCCTGAAGGCAGGTGTAGACACACTACCTTTTGCAGACCTCACCAGAGCTGCTTCTTTTCTCTCCAAATGAATTCCCATTCCTCCTTTTCTGTGATTCCACAGAGGCTGCAGCTTTGGTCCAAGAAGTTGGGGAGCCACGTTTGGTGAGTGAAGGGATTCAAATCCATGCTTGCTAACCAGTTAGTCCAGTGGGGGCTGGTGGACCCATCAATCTTGCTGAAAATAAGTCTGCTGTGCAGCAACAAACTTAGACTCTGACCAGATAGAGAGGGCACCACTGCAAATATGACTGTGACTTAGTGGTCAGGGTATGTAGGTGACTGCCAAACCTTGTTGCGCATTTTGCATTAAATATTTAGCAGATAAAATAAGGAAATGGTTTTCTGGAGCAGAGTGCCCCTTTGCCTGCGTGAGTGGCTTGACTGCTAAACCATCAAAGTCATCATTTTCCCTCTGCTGCAAATGCGCTGAGGTTTCTTTGCCTTCTGCAATCCAAAGGAAAAGTCAAAAGTTAAGAGTGTCCTGTCAGGGGCAACTTGCAAAATATTTCACTGGGGAATACCAGAATAACATTATCCAAACACTGCTTTTTGGTGAGGTTACGGGATTTTTGTCCTGGCTTCAGCTTGCAGGCTTTTGAGTTATTTTATGGTGCAAGACTGCATTCTAAGACAGATGGAGTGAAATGCTTTTTCTTACAAGCTGCCCCACCCCTGTGAAGAATGAAGGTGATAATATGGCTGTTTTCCACTCTGCCTGTCTATGTGGTTTTGTTGTGAACTCTGAGCAGCCAAAGGCACAAAGAGATCCCACAGCTTGACGCGAGAAGTGGGTACATCCAACTGCAGGACGTATGGCAGTATTTAACAGCGACTGTAATTATCCAATGGGGCTGCTGAGAGAGGCTACCCTGGCTTCTCTGCTGCATTAAGCCCTTAAATGAAGATCGTTATCTTTAGGAAGTCTAAAGGTTGCCTGGCATTTATCACAGAGTAAGAGTCAGCACGTGGGTATGAAGACAAGGAGAGAAGGGGCACAGGGCTGGGGACCACTCAGGGAGGAAGAAGGTGCAGAAGAGGAGGGACGGCAGGGATGAAGCCATAGCTCAAGGAGGGAAGCGTACAGCCAACAGGCGGGGTCAGGGACAGGCCGTTAAGAGGGAACACTGCGTTGGAAAATAACTTAATTTGGCTTTTTTGTTTTAAAGAAAAATACAGTGTCCTCTGTGTAAGTCCATGCTGGGACGCCCTGTCCGACCCTGCTCTGAACCTGGGTGTGTGACCAGCCGTTATCTGGGGCCTTGTAGCAGTTTGCTGTAGAAACTGTTTGCAGGAGACATTCCTACCAGAGGAAGAATAGTTGTGCCAGGAGCAAGGGTGGGGGACAAAGCCCCATCGACGGTGAGGCATGGATGGGGTAAGGGCAGGACCGTGGCAGCTCAGGTCCCGCACCTCAGGGCCACCCGTGCATCATGAAGGCGCTGTCCCAGTGCGCGCCCCGGTGCTTGCTGTTCCATCTGTAATTCGTTTTGCGTGGTTAACTTGACATGATGTAACCCCCATCCTTATGACTCAGCATGCCAAATATAAGCATCAAATGACTACAGTCATCTGATTTACAGGAGTCTCACTTACCAAGCCAGCAAAGTATCTGTGAGCCAGACAGTGGAGGGCAGATTGAAGAGTTTATGAAAGCAGATTTTGGGAAGACTTTCCTAGTCAGGCCTGTGAAACTGTCTACTTGCAGCTTATAAGCAAAACTGTCCTGCCTTACTTTTTGTTTTTTCCCTTCTCATTTCAGTCTGGCACAGGAGGCTGAGCTGCACCGACCGAAGCCACCTAAGGAATGGTCTAATGAGGCTGTTTAAAACCAAGTCAAAAAGAAATCTGGCTGAGAGCTAGGCACTGGAAGTAAAATTTTCCACCAACACAGTGTGAGAGCAAAGAAAGCTGGAGGACCTATGTCTCTGCCAACAGCAGAATTTGTATGCAGCATCTCTGCATTTCTGCTAGAGTATCCTTTCATGGGACCATCAAGGGTCAGAAGCTCTTACTGAGTGTGAAGTGTATGGTTCACACAGAGGCTCTCTGTATTTATTTTATTATATAAGGAGAGCCAGATCCCCTGTTTTTTCTTAAATCATCCTACTGTGCCTTACAGCTCACTTAAAAATCCTAGATATGTTCAGTGTCTTGGGTAGGTAGTTCAGGCTAAGATGTTTTCTGAATTACTACAGCTAAAACTACTACTGTGGGAATATCCCAGGCACTAAACTTGTGGTGTTTGACTGCAGAGCACCTATTTGACATCACCTATCTTTAAGCTAGGTTAACAAGGGACATGGAGACTCTTACATTCATAAGTGTAATGCCACTGACATTCAGCTCTTGTCTAATCTGATCCCCGCTGTCACATACATTTCTCTTTCTGGGTTTCTGCAGGGCTGCCTGTACCCTGAAAACAAGAACGTAGAGGGATGGGGATCCAGCTGCTCTTGGAGAGCTTGTATTTATGGATATAGGAAAAACATGCCCAAAGTCCTTCTCCACATGGTACAATGCAAACGTCTCTCAAGCAGGGTAGTTCCCTAACCTCCAGGCTATAGGATACTTGGGATAAGGGTTTTCCAGGAGCAGAGATGGGCACCAGGTCTCCCTACAGCTAGATGGGTGTAACTCCAGTCCCTCCCAGCCACAGAGGAAAGAAAATGGTTTTATTTCAGATCTCTGGGCTATGCCCACCCCCACTTACTCTGCTTTAATCACAGCTGCACCCATGTAATGGCCACGCTCCCTACCTGCACATCTCTTGCTAGTCAACACTGCCATGATTTGGGAAATGCAAGTAAGGGACTCCATTTTTAAGGAAAAAGCAGAATGTTTGGGCGTATGGTAATCCGCGGGTATTTTTCGTAGTCTCTCACCCTTGTTATGTAAAGCTGTCATGGGAGACATGTGACAGTCAAAACCTCATGGGCTTTTTCCATGTATGACTGTTGTTTGTATTTAAAAAAAAAATCCTGGAAACGCTGGGCCCAGTTCACATGATATATTGCTTCAGGATCAGATTTTCTGGAACTCTGTGAGTTTCTCCAGGATCAAAGCAGCTTAGCGAAGGTAAGGTGCTCTTATCATTACGTCTTCAGTCACCTTATTTTCCCCATGGGGAGAAGTAATTGTGAATGCAGTTTGTGTCTGGAGGCAGTATATTCTACAGAAATGCGGCTTATTACTTTGTTGCTTTTCATCTGCAGAGGGAAAAAGTGATGTGAAAATGCCTGGAGGAGCAGAAATGTGGTAATACGAATCTCATTTTACCATGCCTAGAAGAACCACATGCAGACAAGGACTTGATAAAAGAGAGTCAACGCTGAATAAGAATTCCCAATTAGAGCCCTATCAAAAGCAGCACTTACACAGTGAGATGTATTAGCTCTCATCGCTTTTACAGAAGCCTGTGCTAGCAGGTGCTTGCTTGGCTTTTTTATAATCTGTCTGTACATCTCCCGTCTTGAAGCAGTTGATTTCTTTCCAGCTACGTGCATACTGCTTCGAACAGTTGGATGGCCAAAAGCACTGGATGTGGTGCTGGGTAGTTGGGC
Source organism: Dromas ardeola (assembly GCA_013398915.1). Taxonomy (NCBI): domain Eukaryota; kingdom Metazoa; phylum Chordata; class Aves; order Charadriiformes; family Dromadidae; genus Dromas; species Dromas ardeola. Next base: position 286,468 of record VYZM01020312.1, on the reverse strand, counting down.
AGAGGCACTGCAAAGTCATTGCTCCAAGACAGGGCACTGGAAATTCCCAATCCCAAGATAAAGAGTTTTTACCCGTGACCAGTGGGTTACCATCACTTTAAATGGAAACATCCTGTTAGCCCTGAACCTGACAGAAACCCACAGTGCTCAGCAGCTCAGATCCAGCTTGTGTCAATCTCGGGGACAAAAATCTCATTTTCAGTGCTGGGTTTGTAAAGCAGCCTATGGGTGGAGGATGGGCATGTGGCTGCTGTCGTGGTGCCCAAAGTTTTTGGGGTGGGCTGGAAGACCTCAATTTGTGAGCGTTGCCTGCACCTCATGGGTTGGGACACAGCCTTGGCTTGCACCAACCAACACAACCCCTGTATGGGGGCAGGTTTTTGAAGACCATCCCCAGCTGAGCAAGGAGCTCATCCCAGGGATGCTCAGCCTGGGATCTGGTAGCACTCCATTTGTACCAGCCGCCACTGGCACTGTGTATCGGCTGTTTTTCTCACTCCTTGCACCACTTTTAAGCCTGCTGGGCATATCCTCAGGCAGGGATGTGATCTCACAGGCTCACTTTCACCCATTCTGCCCTGGAGTTTGTCCCTGCAGCGCTTTGCGGTGGGCTTCAGATTTATTTGCTTCACTTTTTGCATCCCATTACGTTTTGAGGGGGCAAAGCACAAAAAGCTTTTGCAAAGCCGTGATCTGTGCGTGTATCCCTTCAGATCACGTGAATCTTCCCCCACTGCCTCCTTGAGACTGCCGCACTCTCCCATCTTGCTCTCGCACCTCCCGCGTGCTGTGTGAGCTCTCCGGGCAGCAGATATGCCCGTGGTATTCCTTGCAGCAACGGACATCTGTGTGGTGAGTCCCTATTCACTCCCCGCCTGCCATAATCACTGATGCTGCAAAACCTCGGTGCAGGAAAGTCCTCCTGCAGCATGCTGCTGGCTGGAGGGGTGCTGCCGAGCACCGCCAGTACTCTAGCCCTGCTCTCTGCACCGAGCCTTATCAGTGTTGAGGCTAACTGATAAACCAAGGCAACACCGTTGGAGGCTGTGTTGTGTGCATCTTGGCCACACACAGAGAAACACATGTATGTGCACACACACACACACACATTCCTGCCAAGCAAAAGGCAGCGGTGAAGCTGCCAGTGAGCCAGGAGGGACCTGGAGGGGTCTCAGGGAAAAATTAGACTTTTAGGAACCCCTTTGCATTGAGCATCTTCCTCCAGGTAGCAGCATGCTTCTAGCATCTGATTTTCCCCTCAGCAAAGCCATGTCACCTGCTCTGACTGAATTATTTCTGATTTCACCCAGTGGAAAACAGATTCTTCTGCTGGGCCATTTATAACTGACCTGTCACAGGGTGCCATATATCCTGCTGTTGGGAGTGAGCACTCGTGATTTATTGGGTATGGCTCTGTTAGGAAATTATTCATTTTCATTCAGGGGAAAAAAAGTTATGCTTTTTCTTCATTCTTTCAAGTTTTATCACAGCATCATCGAAAATAAGGGCTGAAAGGGACTTCTGAAAGTCATCCAGCCCTGGGGCAAAGCCAGGACAGACTGAGCATTTAAATCCCTTTGGACTCTACTTGGCCCCGGTGTAAGGGCACAGCCACACAGTCACAACATCTCAGTGTAGCAACTGCTCTGTAGTAGGCAATTTGCAGGATTCATCTCACCTAGTATTTCTGGAGCTCTGGGGCAGACATCTATCTCTCTGTACCAGTGAAAGTTTCGTTTTACTGTGTGTCTGAGAGTAAACATGTCTCCCTCAAGTATACTTCTGATGGGGAGGTTTTCACTGGAAATGTGTATGTTGGCATGAGACAACACAAAAGAAACATCCACATCTGCACATGCAGAGTGCTGGTGGTCACAGGGGTGTGGGAGCAGCAGGTGCAACCGGTGTTTGGCCAACGGAGGTTGCTGGATGAGCAGACATGGGACAAGGGAGGTCTCACCAGAGGGAAGGATGCTCCCACCCCTTCATCTCAGTCAGCCCAGCAGGACCACTCTCTTTCCAGTAATCAACACGCTGCCGTGCGGTTATACCACCAGCAAGATACACCAAGGAAGTCCGTCAGGCATCCAGCAAATCTGCTGTGAGCAGCTGGGAGGTGGTTTCCCCTGCGGGGGCCTGTATGGAGAGTTTCGTGCCCACGGTACCACTGCCTCCAATGCCAAAACATCAGTCTGCTTCTCCCCACAGTAGGATGAAAGTGTTTAAAGCAGGCCACCATGCTCCTGATCAGGTGCGCATCTTCTTTACAGTCACCAGGTTTCCAAGCAGATGTGTTTTGTAGTTTCTAATATGGCTGGATGGGAAGCTGTGTGTTGCCAGCATTAGTGCCGTGTGAATTCCTTTTTCAGATGTTTATTTGTTTTGCCAGTGTCGTTAATGCGTTCTTGCTATGGGCGTAGCGTAGTGCCAACAAAAACCTCCACAAATTTCAGCATGGGCATCTGATCCTGTATTAGCTTGAAAGAACAGCAAATGTTTTTCAACTGGTACTTGAACTTAAAACCTAATCGTGATTTACAGCCCCACAGACCTCCTTTGCTAGCCCTGTATCTTTCCTCCTTCCTTGGGAGGACCTGGGCTTTGAGTCGGTAAGCGCTGTATGTTGGGAGCGGTGGCACGGCTCTGTTGCAGCAGCAGTTGGAGGCTTGGGGGATGCTAGAGGAGAGCGCCTGGGTGACGCATGTATTGGTGATCCTAGGAATCTTTCCCTGGAGCTTGTCCAGGGACAAGTCCTTTCTGAGCAGGGATTCACTCTTTTCTGAAGTCACGTCTTGCAAAAAGTGGAGTCATGGGGAAGGTTATGACCTGTAGACATGGGGCAATGTTAAGGGGGGACAGTTGTTTGAGCGTCTTCGCTCTTCATTTGATCCATGGAAACAAACAGTTCAGTCTCAAGTGAAATGTGTTGTTGCTTTCCCTCGCTTCTGCTGTTTCAGGATCAAGAACATTTGTTTATCTGCAATTTTATATCTACACAGAATGCTCAGATCACACCGGTCATTGTATTTAGTGCTGGTAATGTGCTGCTGAAAGAGGAGGCTTTGCAGTCTGAAGCACATTTAGCAAAGTACATAAATGCAAGGAGGGGGGAAAAATCCCTAAAGACATCATTTGTGTAACTATCTACATAAAAATTTAAGCCATTTCAATAAAGTACGCACAAATAGTTTGCAGTCTGTCTTGAACCATAGCTCTTCTACTGTGATTTCTAAATAGAATATGATTAATGTTAAAAATAATCCAATAGATGAATTCTGTCTTTTGGATTGTTTTTACCAGGTCAAAGGCCATTATTGCAGTAATTGAATAATCCCACAGACCTTTGCTCCAGACATTCACTATGGAAACTAAGCAATGAGGACTGGCTATTCTATTTTCCAATCATCCAGACAGCATTTTAATGGAAAAGAAAAGTCTGATGCAGTTAAAAGCCCCTCTAAAAGCAGATTATGGGGAAAAAATAGATGCTCAGATGAGATGTAGGCTGGTGATTCACTTCAAAATGCTGTAAATGTTAAAGACTTTGATAATCACTTTGGCAGGAATGCAAAGACATATAAATGTTTTTTTTCCCCTTCGTTCTCTAGGCTGAGAGACAAGGGGGAGGGCTGTTTTCTTTCCATGAGACCAGTGAAAAGCAGAGATTTTTAAAGTAGAAATCAGAGTATTGTTCTGAGATTGTTTTGAGAGTATGAAACAAAAAATACTCTGCTGTTAAAAGTTTTGCATGTCATATTTAGACCACAGTGAATGTGGCAATGTTTATTAATTATAGGATAGGATCATCTAATGACTCCAGCTGAGATCATGACATAGTGTGCCAAGTATTATATACATATCATGCGGTGAGGTGTAAACACAGCCAGGGACACCTTAACTCTAAGTAGCCTTGTAACTGATCACTGCTTATTTCACCTATTTTTGCATCCTTGCAAATACATTGAGTCCAGTTGAGATGCTCTTGACTTAACTTTGGATGGACATAAATCACAGGCAAATTTTGTTATTTTATATGAGAATGGGGCAAGGAAAAGATAAGTTACCTGTCTAAAGTCACAGGACTAATCTATGGAAAAGACTCCATTGACTGTGTCTTAGATGCATAAGCCTTTTTTTCCTCCTGTAAGAAACCAGCTAAGCTCATTTCAAGACGAGTGAGAGTTTGCCAAAAACACTCAGAAATTGTTTGGTGGTGGCTCTCCAACACTTTTCCTCCACCCCCTTGTAGTTTTTGCTAGCGCCCTGGTGGGTTCACATCCCCTGTGGTCCTTTCACAAGCACCAAGAAAGATTCTGTAGATCTTGGGAGATCCAGGGAAAAAAATTGCAAACTGAAATGCAGACGTGAGGCATGATCCAAACCTTTGACCATGCAGGGCTGCCAATGCAGCACTCATCAGGCCGGTTACTGAGCCAGGCAGACTCGAATGATGTTGCTAAAAACATAATGGAATTTGGTTGCAGAATTTAACCTTTAAAAGTCCAGCAGCTGCTTCACAGGTCCTCTGAGAGGCTGAGCATCAGCATTTAAGATCCCAGATTTGAAGCATTGCAGATTCATTTTTTTATGTGCCTTCAATAACCTAAAAAAAAGCTAGGTCTGCTGAATAGGTGCAGCTGCATTACCGGGAGAGAACCGTATAAGATCTGGCACAGCGAAGGGCAAATGTTTAAAAGACAAGTCTATCAGTCTTTAATGAGGTTATGTGGGCACTGAGTGGTCATCTCATTATTGAGTAATCCTTAATGCAATGTGCACTGAATCTATAATTAAAGCAGCTTACACCTTTATCTCGCATGATAAATCTTGATTTCTTCTAGTTCTTGCAAAACCTCTCTCCATTTTAAAGGTGCACCTGATGTATCTATGAGCCTTGAAAGCATTCATCTTGACTAACCTAGTGGCACCTTGAAGGGCTCACTTGGAGTAGTACAGGAGAACAAGAAACTCATATCCAAAATGATGTTTCATAGTGAATCGGTTTCAGCAAAATAAACCAGGTTTCAATGGAATGAAGCGCCTTTACCAGCTGTTGTTATCCAGAGTGTCTTGCTGCAGTATGGCTCCTGCCTGCTCGCACTCTTTTCCTATGGAGAAAATGTTCTCTGCTCTTTCTTCAAAAACTCCTCTTTCAACCTGGAGGCCCTTCAGATATCTCGGAAGTCTCCTTGCCTTCTCCCCCGTTGAAACCTCTCCCACCTAAGCCATTGTAAAACTCTCCAACAGCACCTGTTGCTGACAAAAGCCACTCAAGGCAAAAATAATTACCTATATTTCTAGAAATGACAGCTCGGAAGCACTTACTCAGGCTTAATGGCTGCCAAGATACCCACAGAGATAGGAGAAAGGAGGAAGCCTATAGGTCATAAAGGGTAAATTCTCTCAGAGCAAAACTGGCAGGAGTTATGCCAGACTGAGCCGTCTGCCTGTCTTTCTTGGGCAACTGTGCAATTGTTTTAAAAGCACAATAAAAAGGGTAGAAAGGATGAAACTGGGTACTACCAACCTGTCTGCCTCACCTCTGTACCTGGGAAGATCATGGAACAGATCCTCCTAGAAGCTATGCTAAGACACATGGAGGACAGGGAGGTGATTCAAGACAGCCAGCATGGCTTCACTAGGGGCAAGTCCCACCTGACCTACCTAGTGGCCTTCTATGATGGAGTGACTAGATCAGTGGACAAGGGAACAGCTATGGATGTCGTCTGTCTGGCCTTTGACAAGGTCCCCCACAACATCCTTCTCTCTAAATTGGAGAGATACAGATTTGGTGGATGGGCTGTTTGGTGGATGAGGAATTGGTGGGATGGTCGCATCCAGAGCGTAGTGATCAACGGCTCAATGGAGATCGGTGGCAAGTGGTGTCCCTCAGGGGTCCATATTGTGACCAGTACCGTTTAATATCTTCATCAGTGACATAGACAGTGGGATTGAGTGCACCCTCAGCAAGTTTGCAGATGACACCAAGCTGAGTGGTGCAGTTGACACACCTGAGGGATGGGATGCCATCCAGAGGGACCCAGACAAGCTCAAGAAGTGGGCCCGTTTGAACATCATGAGGTTCCACAAGGCCAACTGCAGGGTCCTGCACCTGGATTGGGGCAACCCCTGGTATCAATACAGGCTGGGGGATGAAGGGATTGAGAGCAGCTCTGCCAAGAAGGACTTGGGGGTACTGGTGGATGGAAAGCTGGTCATGAGCCAACAATGTCCACTCGCAGCCCAGAAGGCCAACTGTATCCTGGGCTGCATCAAAAGAAGCATGGCCAGCAGGTTGAGGGAGGTGATTCTGCCCCTCTACTCCACTCTGGTGAGACCCCATCTCAAGTACTGTGCCCAGCTTTGGAGTCCTCAGCACAGAAAAGACAGGGACCTGTTGGAGGGGGTCCAGAGGAGGGCCATAAAAATGATCAAAGGGATGGGGCACCTCTCCTATGAAGACAGGCTGAGAGAGTTGGGGTTGTTCAGCCTGGAGAAGAGAAGGCTCCAGAGAGACCTTATCATGGCCTTTCAATACTTAAAGGGGGCTTATAAGAAAGATGGGGACAAACTTCTTAGCAGGGCCTGTTGCAATAGGACAAGGGGCAATGGCTTTAAACTAAAAGAGGGAAGAGTTAAACTAGATACCAGGAAGAAATTTTTTATGATGAGGGTGGTGAAACACTGGAAGAGGTTGCCCAGAGAGGTGGTGGATGCCTCATCCCTGGAAACATTCAAGGTCAGGTTGGACGGGGCTCTGAGCAACCTGATCTAGTTGAAGATGTCTCTGCTCATTGCAGGGATGTTGGACTAGTTGGCTTTTAAATCCAAATCCTACCCAAACTATTCTATGATTCACAATAAAGAACATTATCAGGTAATTTTTTTGTGGTCCAGGCACCAACCAACAATTTGGGATTTTCTTTCAGTTCCTAACTGTGCCCTGGGTTCCCTGTGTGACTTCAGCAAGTCCTTTAAGACTTAACTTCTTCCCGAATACCCAGGTTCCTAATTTCTATTGAGTTAGGTCAGTATGCGCTAAGGACCTCTGCAACAGTCAAGCTCGGCCTCAGGACCCAGACTGTACAATCCTGCCTTTCCCCTGGTGACTTTCTTGCTTATTTAGATATGTTGGTACTGATTGGTAGAGCCTGTCTCCTCTGCAGCATCCACCAAAGGAGAGTTCCACTTTTGATTTGGGGCTCTAATGCATCTTCAGCCACAACATAGTAGTCATAAACTACAGATGGTGGCAAAGCTTTCACGTCTAAGCAAGAAGTGCACGGAGCACTTTATCTCCTCACAGCAGATAACCTAAATAAAGCTTTAGTTTTCCTCCAGATATTGAGCTAGAAATGTGCGCCAGGCGTAGTTTCCACAAAACAGTAATTTATCTAATTATGTAGCCATAGAGCAGAGCCATGTTGATAGCTGTCTCAGCACAGAGATAAACATGTCAAGAGTTTCTCCGGAAGTAGAAACTTGGACTGAGACTGTGGGAACTATGTTGCCATCATCGAGAATTCAGGAGAACTGGAGTGATTTCACAGCACCACTTGTACGCAAAATGAGAGGCTTTTGAAGGCAGGCAAGCTGAGGGCATCTTTCTAAATACGCCAAGTGTGTTACAAATAACTCCTGAGAGCTGCAGCCAAGTCCAAATGAGCTCTCTCTGCTGCCTGCTGTTGGAGAAGGCTTCATGTGCACTGTGCCTGAAGCCCAGATCCTTTAGAAAACATCCAGTGGATGGGAACGGCTCAGCTCTGGGATCTGGGTGGTCCATGGTACAACCTACAGACTTCTCATGTCAAAGTGAGACCACAGCATGGTCATCCTCCTCCTATTCACTGTGCCTAATTTCTGCACAAATCCCAGGCTTGCAAGCTGGAGGAACATCTTGGTATGGTCTGGCTAGGAAGGACGAAGAAGGCCCACTGCTGAAGGGACATTGTGACCTTGGAAAGGGAGTCCCACGAGCTGTTATGTACTGATGTTGGTCCTCATCCCTGCCCTTCACAGGCTTGGCAGGGAGCCGAGGAGCCTGGGGGGGTCTCAAGGGAAGTCGCCCACTGAAGGGGACTGCTGCGGGCGGGATGAATTTGCCAGAACAATGCAGCAGAAGGGGAGTTGAACACTTTAAGCAAAAGATTGCATTCTGTTCATCATTCCTCTGCCATATAAGGCCATCACAGCTAAATGCAAAGGGACCCCACAGCGGTATTTTTGCACCTCACTCATACTGAAATTCATGGGAATTAGGCATTGAGCAGCTAAATGCATTTTTGGCTCTAACCCTAATACTGTAATGCGTCCAGTGCCTCATTAAGAAGACAAACTCATTAAATGTCACAGAGCCTCTGAAACAAAGGTGACTGATATGTTGGTAAATTGGAAATGCGATTCACTCCATCTTCAGTGAGAGATCTGTGTCCTGTATCTGACATTGGTTGCATTATATTAATGTTTTTCTTTTTCTTTTTTGGAGGTCATGCTCCCAGGGAATTTGAGTCAGATATAAATCAACCTGACTTACATTTCAATTATTTTTTTTATTAAATTGAACAACTACTGGAAGTTAGAGTTTTAGGAGAGAGCTTTCAAATTAATGCAAAGCTTGAATTATTCTTATACTGCAAACCAGTGGGAAGGAGAAAAGTTCTCTCTGACTGGCAGCCAACAGCCACTTAAATTAAGGAAGAATCAAACCTTTTGCCAGTTACAAAAAAGTCAACACATCTGTCTGAATTATGAATTAGGGATGCTGAGCTTAGGCCAAAAATATGGACAAAACCAGATCAGGTTCTTCACTTTTGATGCAGAGGACTAAACTCTGTTACTCCTACTTTTATGTGTTTGTCAAAACAATGCTGAAAAGCACCTCTGCTTAAATAACTTAAAAGCTCCGTAGGATACTAACAATCCTGGAATCCCTTGATACTTTTCTTTAATTTAGGCTTTCCTTTGTTGGTTTGCTTACACTAAAACTCCAGCTTGAAATTAATGGCAGTTTTGCTCTATATTGGAAGAACTTGCGATCTTCTGGCTTACTGGGAACAGCTGTGTATGTTGTCTCAAGTCATGCAAAAATTAAATTTTAATAGCAGCTTTAATTATAATTTAATTATTATGCGTACACAAATTATATATATATATATAATTTGATTATATATTCATTATATAAGCTCTAACAANTTAAATTTTAATAGCAGCTTTAATTATAATTTAATTATTATGCGTACACAAATTATATATATATATATAATTTGATTATAATTTCATTATAATAGCTATTACCAGCCCTGTAGGTAACATTTACTATGAGTAGGCTTCAAAGCAATTCACAAAGGGAGTAAACGTATAATTAGCACTGTTTTAGAAGTGGGGAAACTGAGGCAGGAGCTGGTTTGGCCAGAAGAAGGCACAAGGTGAGCACCAGGTACTGCACCTCAGTCGTCTGAGTCCAGTTCCATGCACAGATGCCAGGATCAGTTGGATCCTCTGGCATCTTTCTGACAGCATAAGCTAAGCTGTGTATTTGGGAGCTGGAACTTCTTTTTCCAAAGCCTCTTCTTCCTGCTTCTCCCCTGCAAATTCCTAGACATTATCCACCTCCCCCCCAAAATAAAAAAAACATTAGGCAATGCATCCTAATTATTATTGTGGCAAAAACTTTCTATCTTCAGCAATCAGTCAAACAGGATGCTGTCATGGAAGGCTTATACACTTTGAGCCACCTCTCTAGCTGTTAAGAAAACACCTTTGAAGTCACTAACCCTGTTTAGACCTCTTGAGGCGTCACTTGTCCAAACCAACGTCCCACTTGCAAGTCTTTTGCTATTGGGCCACCTCCCGTGATCCTTCCTGGCCATTTTGCTACAGCTGCTGCTTAGCCACGCAGACAGACACACCAAGAGCTCGAGGTATTTTTTGCCAAATCATCATACCAAACAGGTAAGCAGATCTGGATTGCTGCAAGAAATGTGTAGGCGAAGAATTAATCCGTGCTTAATTTTCTGCTAATAACCTCCTAGCGGTGACATAACTCCATACCAAGGATTAGACCATGCACAGTTTCAGACCTTAAGAAAGCAGAAATATGTACCAAAATCACAACGTGATCCAAAAGGTATAAAAAAGGTATAAAAAAAGAAGGCTGTAAAAGGAAGGATTTATAAGAATAAATGAGGACATAAAAAAGAAACAGAAAAATAAGAGGTAAAGGGCTTGACTGTGGCAGTAGCTGATTTTCCTGACTTGTGTTGATGATAATTTCTGTCATCATAATACTCACAAAAGAGATCGAAATATGATTATTTTTTTCTTTACCTTTAAAAAATTCACATTTTTTTCTCTGCACTTGTGAAATGACAGTGCATTCTCTGGAAGAGAGGAGAGAGACGTAGTTCGAATAAATTGAAAGGGAATAAGAAAAGTGTGGGGTGAAGATATGTCTGGCTTCATTATGCAAATACTGCCAGGAGAGATGAAGTTACACAGGAAAGCTGGCATGTTTGTAAAATTTCCTGCCCAGATTGTGCCAGCAGAACTCACACATGGCTTTTGAACCTGCAATAACCCTCGTTTGTCCGTGCCAGGGGCTCTTGTCCATGCAATAGTCTCTTCTGCTGCTTTGAACGATCCTGCTGGTCCCAGTCCAGAGGGGAGGGTGGATGCAGACACACAGCAGGCAATGCGTGAAACATGACCTGGGGCTTCAAACTGATTTTCGTTATTCCAGGAAGGTGAGAATTGAAGGAGAGGTAGATGTTTTGTGCCATTTTGCTTAAAGACCGACGGCACAGAGCATTGCACTGAAGTGTAGGATCCCTAGATTTGAACCCTGTCTTGCTGGATGACTTTGGACAAGACCCTTAACAGCCTCAGCTTCCCGCTCATGCAAAGGAGGCTGTCTGGGCATCTTCCGTGGAGCACCCCAAGATCCACTGATGAAAAAGACATATATCTTGTTATTACCTTTCTTTAGCACTTCGGAATATGTGCAATGGGTGAGTCATGTCCAGCAGACAGCAGGCTCTGATCCAAGAGGAGTATATTTAAGTTATAAGTGTGGCAGCATGAGGAGAGGAGAGGAGAGTTGAGTTTAAGGAGGTTGCCTTGTGCACTCACCTCATCCAAGGGCACAGGAAGGGAAATAGAAGGGGAAAGGTACAGGAGAAACACAGCACAAACCAGCAAGAGGAGTGAGGAACAGTGTGCAGGTCTGTTGTGATGATGTTGCATGGAAGAGCTACCAGCACACCCTGGAGATTATGTTCCTGGTGGAGGGGATGGTGTGGAAGATGGCACAAAGCAAGGTCAGGGTGAAGGAGACGGGCAGTACACTTGGGCGCATGCGAGGGAGTGTGGGACTAAAGGGAAAACATGACATAGAGACAAGAGAAGAATCCAGAGACAGGGTAAAGAACCATGACAGGATAAGAGCAAGAGTGTTCAAGGGCAAACAGAAGATAAAATCTCCCTGTGATAATATTAAATAGTTAAATAAGTCCAAACATTGCACTGCATTATTGCTGGCTTGCTTTCACTGTAGCAATTACTGAACAAACTCCTCCACTTATTAAACAGACACAGATACACAAGCGAGCAGCCTATAAAGACCATGTCAGCTTGCAGCCCTGGGGCAACTCTCACTCACTTGCAGTCATCCCTGGGTTAATGGGCTCTGAGGAGCCTCTGCTCCAAGCACAATTTTATCGTCACCCCTGGGACCAAGTGAATTTGTAGCTCTACCCCCATCATTGCTGTTAGATGCTGCTTTCATCCCAGGCTCACACGACTGAGTCACAACAAAAGGAAAGAGAAGAAATAACACGGGAAACAAAGAGAACAAGTATGGGAGGGGTATTATATGGGGAGCAGGTTTAGGTCTTCTTCAGGGTCTAGACAAAGCCCGTGATAGGAGTGGTGTTGCCAGCTCGCCCACCCTAAGGAAATCCATAGCAAGACCAAAGAGGTCCATGAGCTCTAAGGCATAACCCAGGGACCACATAACCCCCGTGGAAGTCAAAGAGATAAATTCTCACCCAGGATAAACCAGAAAGCTCTGTTAAAAGCAATGGAGATACCCTATTTTCCAGTGGCTGGAAGGCTGGCCAGGAAGTGTATCCAGGAGATGGACTGTGCCCTAAGGAAAGGGCTGAGCCCCGTGAAACTGCGTGAGGGAAGCTACAGGCATCCCTGGGATGCGGGGGGAGACTCAGAGGCCCATTGTATACTCTTATTTGCTTGATGCTGGGAAAAAAGAAGAAAAAAAAGACAGAAACAAAAAAAATACCACTCTGTTTTTCCTAAACTAGGTGCAACTTTCAGGGTCGGGACAAGAGGTCAGAAGCTCTTCGCTGTTGCCCAGCCGTTTCTCAGCTGTCTGCCTGCCCTAAGATCATTCACAGATCTCCTCAGGAAAACTCCACAGGTGCAAATGCCTTAACTCCCCTGGCCTTGGGTGGTGACGGGGATGTTGCTAATTTGAACCAGCTGAGGCTCTAGCTTCTCCAAGCCCAGAATGGTTTGACCCGAGAATAAAATGCCATCCCAAACAGGAGTGTGCCTTGGTGAAGCAGAAGACCAGCCTAACAGGTGAAAGCTGTCTTGAGAAATCTGTTTTTCTGCAGTAGTTACATCACTTGCATTTGTTATTCTTTATCCATTCCTAAAATCTAGGTTCCGGGATGTCTCTGTGCTACTGCTAGCTAATGGGAAGCCTGTGTATCTCACTCAGATGTTATTAATTCCAAGCGAATACACTTGTTAGCTTTCTCTACTTACCCTCCTCATGTTCTCACATAAAAATGACTCAAAAAAAAAAAAAAAAAAAAAAGTATTTCCTGGAACAGTCCTTGACAGACTGTTTACCATCTTAAATTGATCACCCATCACAGACTCTTTCTCTGCCATAACCACTCAATATTTCAGGGCCAGGCCAAGAACTCGCATTAAGTAGAGAAGATTTGCACGATGTGTCTCCGAGACAGAGCAGCCCTTTGAAAGGTTAAACGCCGGGGTCTGCAGCACTCTCAGTCTTGGCTGGAGGCTGAAATGCTGCAGGCAGGAGTGTAAGACAAGGACTCTGCAGCAGCCCTGGGCGGGCGCGGGGACTGCCTGCTTGGTAAGGGCTTTGGGAACTGGAAGCTGGTGGAAACTGGAGCAGCCTTAGTCAGGAGATAATTAGAACAATTTATGTTTATCTCCCC
>VYZM01020312.1:243895-273190 GCA_013398915.1 Dromas ardeola | reverse complement strand
GCCCCCCCCCCCAAATAGAATTTTTCCAATCTGCAGTAAAACCATGTTTCTCATTTTGGCTTACTGTGATGTAAAATACAAGAAAAGGGAAAGGGTTTCTTTATTTTTTCCTCCTTTTCCTTTTCTCCGAGTTCCGTTATTGCCAGTTAGGAGGATTCAGGATGGAAAAGCAGAGAAGGAGAAACAGTCACATAAAACCTAAATGAGTGAAGAATGTAAATGATCTTGAAACACCACGAAATGTTTTATTCTACATCAAAACTAAATAAAGTTTTGCTTAAAAATCGAAAGTGCCGAACAAGTAAATAAACAGCCAGAGCTCTCGTGCTATTTAAAAAGTAATCTCGTATTTGAAAAGCACTGCTCACTGACAATATTTCAGGTTCTTACCAAAATTTGCCATCCAGATTCCTATGACATATAAGGTCCCTGGGGGTGGGCTGAGTCAAAGTCAGGGAGATGGGATATGGGATATTTGGAAACACGAGCTGTTCCTTGCTTTGCACGGCTGGGGCATTACCTGTGGCTCCAGCCCCAGCCTGGATGGTGACCCCTTGGTGGCGGTGGCTGAGCAGCAGGATGGCCCGGCCAAGGGTGCATGTCCCAGAAACACAGGGTCTGTGAGCTGGACCTCCAGACGCAGGCAAGGATGAGTGGCTGGTGGGGGCAATGTTGCCTTCAGCCATGCAGAGCAGAGCGAGCCCTGGGAATTGTGCTGGATAAGTCCGGAGCCAGCATGAGATCGTTCACAGCACAGTATTTCATTAGAGTCATTTACTTGCATTAAAACCAGTTGGTGAGCAGCAGGACTTTCCAATCAGTCCATTTCTGGGTAGGCTAGTGAAGTCCTTTGTTTCCATTGGCATTAATTATCCATGGCTAGCTGTGCAGGGGTGTTACAAAACCAAACCTTTGGAGGTGGGGACCTGCACTGAGCCACGTTTGAAGAGGAGATTCAGGGCATTTGTGTGCGGTGAGATGTGAGCGAGCCTGGCGGACTGGAAGCATGATACAGCACAGCACGTCCTGCGCAGAGAGAGGAGGAGGAGGGAGCCCTGAGACGTGGTTTTTCTTTGGCCCGGGCTGCACAGCCCACCTTCCCTGGGAGATGCTCCCCTCGAGTACAGCAGTGCTTCATCCCTGCTATATGGCTTCTGATCCTATGGCCTGCAAAGCCTGGGCTCGTCCAGGGTCTCTGCACAGCGTCTGTCACACAGATGGGTCCACTCTTGGTCACCAGCATCATGCAGGTCTTGCAAAGCTGAGCTGGGCAGTGCCTGAGCTCCTTGTGTTTCAGCTCTTCAGTAATAAACTGGGAACTACGGGGCATGTACTTCGCAGGGGAGTTTTGAGGTTAAATCCATGAAAACTTGGGGTACTTCTCAAAGGAGACCGTAAATCCCATCTGTATTTTCTGAACTGTGTTTAATTCGATTCAGGCCTTATCTAATCATGATATTTTTTTCAGAGAGAAGTCAGCGTAATGTAAGTCATTTCCTAGCAAGGATGAGCTCCTACTGCTGATCCTGTGCACCCTGGTCCTGAGGACTGGTGTGTTCCAGCTGTACAAGCAATATGAATATTTTCACTGTGGGGTTAGCAGATCCCACCTGAAATCCATATGGATCCATTGTAAAAGTGGAAGGGGATATCCTTTGATCCCTGTCTGAAGTTCTTTGCCATTTCCCTGCTTCCCTGCTTGCTAATCTGTCCCTCACCTGGTGGTCGAATGACCCCTTTGCCAGAGTTCCCGCGTGAGTCCGTTAACCATTTAAACCCCACCTTGTGCTGCGAATCAAGCACACAACTGTCTGATCCAGCTCCTACTGGACTTAGCCTGGGTTTTGCCAATGGTTTGTCATGGAGCAGAGTCAGGCCACTCCAAGCATCAAACCAGTCACCCCAGCACTGCCCCTTAATCGTCACCCAACAAAGCAGATTAATGCCTCCCTCCCTTTCTCCCCCATCCGCTCCGTGCCTTCCCACACTAATAGCTTCTGAGCAGCTGACTTTAGCATAATGCAGTGATCCAAACATAAGCAGACACAGCGGGATTTACTGGAAGAGGTCGCCTCTCACAATTCATTATTTATAACAGCGCTTTATGATTAAACCTGAAGCCATTAGAATGGCGAAAGCTCAGGCTGGGACAATGTCAGCTTACCCAGACACACATGGGCACGGCCGTACCCGAAAAAAAACACGTTTCCCTGTACTGCCTGTGGGATATATAGGGAAAGGCTAAGCAAGCAAACAAGATGACGGTGTGAGGCTGTAGGGATTGATTCTGATCTTGTGGGAAGGCACCGCAGTTTGTGTGGGTAGTGCTGGGGCTGCTCGCTGGGGCCAGCTTGTCTGCACAGACCTGGCTGGAGGTGCGGCAGCCTGGCCTGGACGCAGGTGGTCTCTGGGGAGGTGTACCAACTCCCCCTGCTGCATCCACACCCTGGTGTCCTCCACAAACCTCAGCCCCAGCAGTGGGCTCTGCAACCCACCATCCCTCCGGCAGTTACCTACGGAGGTGTGCAAAATCCTAATGCTTAATCCTTCTGCTGCTGCTGCTGCATGTACAGAGAGCTCCTCACCGCATGTGGGTCTGAGGAACCTCCCTGTGAAGCTGTCAGTCATAGCTGGCAACTACAGCAAATATTCTGGCAGCACTATAGGTAATATCCAGAGCGCCTAGGGATGGGTCTAAGTCCTGGCAGATCTGAATCTACAGCCCTCAAATCCCCAAGTGGGCGAAGGACTGCCTGCATGTTCACATCCTGACTGTGCTCACCAGCCTTCATGCTCAGGCCAATGCAAGCCCATGGTGGTTTGGGTATAGCTGTTGCTATGGTCACTGCTCGAGCGTGACCACAAAGCAGAACGCGCCTCCTGGAGCACCTCTGCTTGGTTATCACACTACCCCCCCTCCATGTCACTGTCCACACTACGGGTGGGTCTGTGCACTTGTTGGCGGGTCCAAAAACCCCATTGGGTTTCCCTTCAGCTGAACAGAAGCCTGTGCTGACCGTTCAGAGCCAGTTTGTCAGAGCTTTCTCCTTCTGGAGAGCCGGTCTTCCCATAGCACCACCAACATGATTGTGCAAGTCATCGGCTGTTCACAAGCAAAAAAAATACTCTTAGTGTAGACTGATGGAGGCTTTTCCATCTCTAGCGCAGGGTCTCAGCTCCCAGACGGAGCACAGCTCTCAGCCAGCATTTGCTTTATTTAGGTGAGAGAAGCAAAGGTCCCAGAGGAGGCTTAAAAATAAGCCTCTCCAAGCCATCTTCATGCGTGGCTGCTCTCAGTCCCCAGTAAGTCAGAGGCATGGGGTGCTTTATCCCACCCCACAGTGCTGCCAGGGGGAGCTTCCTCCAGCGGTGACATGGAGATGCTGGGACATCCCGGAGGAGCTGGAAGGCATGAGGGAGTGCAGGGGGAGGCGTGAGGAACTGCTGCTTTTCCCTCTGTCATGGTTTAACCCTGGCAGGCAGCAAGCATGCAAGCTACTATGAAGAAAATTAACTCTACCCCAGCCAAACCCAGTACACCCTCTCTCTCCTCTCTCCAGCATGTAATCTTGGCAAATGAGGACAGACAAGGAGAGCAGAAAGGAGGAATAAAGGGAAAGGCCCTTTTAAATTCTCTGAATATACAAAGGCTCACGGATGTAGAGCAGAGTTATCTGACAGCTCCCTGCCATACCCTCTTGCAGGAGAGCTCATCTTCCCTGGCTGCGATGGCTCCACACCAGACATAACAGGAACAGTTTTTTAGTGTCTTTCAAAAATGTTTGCAATGATGCTCTCCAGAGCCATCCTTCCAATATGCCTTGCTTCGACCAATTCCTCACCCAGGAGCTGACCCTGAGCTGCTCCATGTGCAGGCAGGGGTCAAAGTCCAGAAATTTTCAAACACAGAAAGAAGACAAATTATTTTCTCCACCAAAGAAAGCAGAGGAGGGGGGGGAAACCGACACACAAAACCAACAAAACCCCCTGCTGGCAGCAGTTTGCCAGAGCAGTGAAATAAGGGATCTCTCTGTGGTAAGCATAACACCAGCATGGCATTTTTCTCCATTGCTACAGTAGGAGCTGTGACTCCATCACAGATTTCTCA
Source organism: Dromas ardeola (assembly GCA_013398915.1). Taxonomy (NCBI): domain Eukaryota; kingdom Metazoa; phylum Chordata; class Aves; order Charadriiformes; family Dromadidae; genus Dromas; species Dromas ardeola. Next base: position 269,082 of record VYZM01020312.1, on the reverse strand, counting down.
TAGCCAACTTCCCAGTTTAAGCTGCAAAGCTACAATTTTTATCTCTGCCACTTCTAATTCAGTCCAGAGTAGAGGCTATTTCAGTCATCCTTACTTTTGTTGAATATACCTTACTTTATGGGCCTTAACTCTGTTCCAACTTCACCAGGAACAGGATCAGGGGTAATATGCTCCATTCCCAGCACTAGGCAGTCTTGTGTTGCTTTTCTGGAAAATCAAAGAAGTTCCTCTCCCTCTGCGCAGAGCCACAGGCTAATAGTGCACAGAAAGAAAACCTGAGAAGGCTGGAGAGCACAAAGTGCAGAAACCAATGCACTTTGGGGACAGTCTCGTCATCCCATACAAGAAACAATCTGAGCTCTGCTTCTAGGTCCCCGTTCTGTCCCCAGACAATCTGTTTCCTTCTGAGTGAAGCAGGACAAGATGTTTTCATGTATTTTTTTTGTGAATCTCTAGCTACCCCATCACTACAGCATCTGAACTCACTTAGTGCCTTCCAGGAAGCCACAGGGGAAATCCCACCCTTGCCCAAGCACCCAGTCCATCATGAATGGGGTCATTAGGTGCCACTGGCCACAGGTGCCAGGAACAGCTCTCCAGTGAGGATTTCAACAGTGGCTTGCCAGCCCAGGTAAAAACCACCAGCAGGTTGCAGTTGTGGTGTGGTGACAGCTCCTCCGAGACCTGGGCTGGGACACAGTTCTGGGACCAGGGCAGTGCCCAGGCTCTGCCATAGGTTGGTCTGTGGCTCTTCACCATCAAAGCCCACATTGTTTGAAGCAGGAGACCTGTTTGGGCACCACAGATCCCTTCTGACCTGGTGCCCGACCTTCCCCCATGGGGAATCCTTGACCTGATAGAGGAGGAGCTCAGCGTTGGCAGAGCTGGTGAAGCACGTCACATTTTATTTACACAACCACTCCTTCAGCTCACCTTTGCGCTGGTGCAAATTAGGAGTAGCAACACTGTGGTCCAGTGAGATAAACCCATGATGAGTAACAGATTCCCTGGTGTTTCCTTATCTCACTGTTGTGACCTTGCTGCTGAAATGTAACCTCAATCCATCACTTCTGAGAATAAATTCCTTTACCAAACTTCAGGCCTGGAGTCTGTCAGTCCCTGGCCATCAGGGTTAGGAGATTACTTTGTGCTACCTGACCTCTGACACTGTTTTAAGGGCTCGTCTACAGCTACCAGTATTTATAACTTTTAAATATTTTCATAATTTTATACTTGTGCGTTCATCTGCCTGGCTGTAATATTAATAAGTGAGAAAAAATACCAGCTTTGTTAAAATGTCTGCCTTATAGGTGCACATACACAGTGGGCAGACATTTTTTCTGCACTTCTGTCAGATTCCTTTGGTATAACCTAATCTTACACCAGTCCGATGGGGTCAGTCCCATGACTCATACTCCTTTCAAATTGCATTGTCAATGCAATGTTTTGGAAGAAGGGTGTTACGGCTTGTTAACTGGTTATGAGATGCCAACAAACATGGCAAGCATTTGCTTGTTCTAATAAACAAATCCTCACCCCATATTGAATAATTAGCTAATTTTCTATAACCCTAAACAATTTCTGGTGTTGTTTGAAGTTCATTCCGTTCTTTTAGCAAACCCTCAAGCCAAAGGATGTTCCAGTTACAACCCAAAGGGATGTGTGGTTTCAATAGCATTTCCACACCTTAAACTTGCAAAATCTTACATTTATGTGACTCAAAGACAAGAAGAGCCATGTTTGTGATAGCTGGGCATCAATCATCTCCTTTAAATTCTTTTGAGCTGTGCTTCGGACTAATTAGTCCATGGATTCATTACTGAACACAACAAAGTCAAAGTGGGCTTGTTTTAGCCAGGAGACACAGTTCTGTCCACAGTGTTCAGATGATCAGTCCTGCTGAGCTCACTTTTGCTGTGGTTAAACTTACTGTAGCAAAACGGAGTACGAGAGCTGGTGCATTTAGAAGTAGGCAAGGCACGTCGTCCTGCGCGTTTCACCATCCTGAAGTGCTATTCTTGGGGATTTTTTTTTCATCATTTCACGGGTACTTCTACCTTTGGGTCATAAAGTGATTGATCCACTTCATAAGGATCACTGTTGCTTCAGGCACCTGTGCACGCTCCTCAGAAAGCACGAGGCTGGAAGAACAGCTTACAGGCCTGAGTTGGGGTCCAGTCAGAAAGCTCACAAAGCAGGCAAGGTCTTATCCTTCTTGGCAGGAAAATGTGAGGTGGCCTCCTCAAATGAGGGCACTGTCAGAGCCAAATAAATCCTCTTTTCGGCTTGATTCTGCCCATAATGAGCACTGAAAGCAAGCTTGTATCTCATGGTGTTACAGCCTAATCTATCTGCCACCGTCTAATTCCAAGCTTTTTGGTGACACCAGACTATTCTGCCCCTGTGGTACCGCAGAAAATATTGGAATGCATTTGAGGACACTGATCTTGTTAGATTCTTAGTAGCAGGGAGATTGAATAGCAATAAATGGGAAGGACATGAGGAATGATTTGAAGGGGGGTAATAAAAAGGGTCTTACAGTCACAAATGGTGTGGAGAAGGTGGCTGAGGAGCAACAGGGCATTATTTGTTATACATGAGGACCGAAGGGTGCCCAGTGAAAAGTGCAAGTAGCGGGTTTATTTTAAAATAAACAAGGGGAAGTACTTGTTCACACAATGCATAACTGAATCGTGACTCATTGCTGCAGGATGTTGTGGAGGCCAAAAGCCTTCACAGGTTTAGACAAACTCAGGGAAAAGAAGCCCATCGAGAGCTATTAAATAAGATAGTTCAGATGCTACCTATAGCTCACAGTCCCTGAGGCACGGGGTGCAGGGAACTAGGCTGGGATGGCATAAGCAGGGAAGAGGCAGCTCAATACTTACCGCGTTTCCTACCTCTTCCCCCAGGAATTTGCTTCTTGTCGGTGTCAGAGAGAAGACAGTGCCAGATGGACTTTCTGACTCAGCAGGCATTTATGTTTTGCAACACACCTGATTTGTGAAACAAATTGTGGTCGTATTGATGACACGCCTATGGGGAAGATTGCTTTGAGGGGGTCTGCTGTGGGCGTGGGATGCCTGCGCATGTCTCTTGTACGGAATAAATCGATGGTCAATTATACATCTGAGTGTGGGAGTGCCATTACTCATTTGCTTTGCTTCCAGACTGTGTGACAGGTGGTTGTGAGCAAAATCACAACTGACAAGTGCACTTATGAGTCACATACTCAGGGTTTTACTGTGAAGGTGAAGGGCATAGCACTCAGCCAAGGACCAGGGTCCAGCTAGTTTTGCTGCTTGGTGTTCTTCTAAGAGGTGAGTGAAGGAAAGAATGCGCAAAAGGCTATTTAAATAAGTCATCTATAATAGGCTGCCTAAATACAGGGTTGACATCTCGCTGTTGGAAAGGCATGGTCTGACAGCACCAGCAGTAGGTGGTGTGAGTATCTCCCACGCCTGCACCCATCCCTCCCAGGGCATTGAGCAGCCTACATGTGACCTTCAAAGTTTCTGCCCTCCAGCTGGTAGCAACTCACATGGGTCTCTCACACCATGGCTAATCCTTGCTGTGACTCCTAAGAGTCTATGGCCCACCACTGACATCAGAAATGTCTGAAGACTGGGAAGAGCACTCACCAGACCCTCATGACAGTTTTGGATAGCCTGGTTTTCCTCTAGCATCTCCGTCTGCTGGCTGGGCCTCTAAAACACAGAGGGGTTAAAGTGATTAGACCTCAAATTGGTAAGGAGGCTCTTGTTCCCATCTACCACTCAGTCTTTCAGGAAGATCACTGCAAATTTCATCTTTGTGTCTATTTAATCTACCTAATCAAATCTGTAAGTCCTTGTAAAGCTTTTATGTCTGAAGATGGCTCTGCCTGCATGGGAGGAATGGAGAGATTCGCAACTGGGCTTCAGAAACAGTGAGAATTACAAAACTGCTGCTTTTATTCTCCTAAAGCAACTTCATCTAAGTGTACTTAAGTCCCCACTGCAAAGTCTGAGTACATAACACCAGGCATTGGTGGTCGGGTAAGTGCGTGGTAAATAATATAACCACACAAGAAAGCAAGCCTCTAATACTGTACAAAACACAAACATCTCTGCAGAGCAGAGGGGTCTTCATCTGTGAAACGTGTTTTCTTTCTGAATTTCAGAGAGAGAGAGTGAGGTGGAAAGATCTGAATGTCAAGGAAAGTGTGAATGAGTAAAACCCAGGGGCTGAGCTTGAGAAGATGAGCAAATACCACAGAGTGGTGGCTCTTCTCCCAAGAAGTAAGTCTTCGCCATTGAAGTGGTGATCTGTAGTAAAACGTTTTCTCCTCTCTCTTTGCCTTGGCTTGTTGGATGAGATTAGCTGAACCATACAGTTCTAAAAACATGGAAAATTCGTGTTTTTTCCTGTGGTTCACTCTCCCCTGGCCTTATGTGTAGAATAGGGATATGCCCATGTTTGATCTGGCTTGTTTCTCCTGTCAATTCTCTGAAAATATTGCAGAAATTGGATCTGGTCATGTTCCCCCCTAAAACTCTGGAAAAGTTACTGGATCAGTCAGATGAAAGCAGCTGTACAAATTAGCTATCATCTGGTAAATGTTTGGCAGCCCAGGCGGTGCTTGTATCAATCAAGCTAACAGTTTGGTGTTTTGCTCATTCTGTTAGATTAATGAAAAAAGCCAAATTGCTGTGGTCATGAAGAAAATCACCAGAAGTCGTACTCTCACCACTTGGGTTGCTTTTTGCCCAAGGAGACCTCACTAACGTTTTGTTTGCAAGTGCTGTGTTGTGGAATTACGGTTTATCTCCCCATGATAGCTGAGCAGGTGAGTTGTTATGCAGTATTTTGGCGAGATGAAACAAATTGCAGGAAATTGAGTTTGGATAGATGGGAACTCTGGCTGACACTGGGTGGCACTGAGTCCGTACTGAATCCCTCAGGTTTTATTAAGGGGCCTTTCTGTTTTTCATTCAATTTCCCTGCTTTAAACCATATGGAATTAACTGTCCTTGGACGAGGAAGGGATGAGGTGCAGAAACTCCACCAGCTTTGTGCTTTCCTTGTCCTGCCAGAACTGACTCCTGAAAGGGATCACGGCTCTTGCCATCAGCGGTCCCCTTCTCCAGGCACTATGAAGTGCTACACTGAGTCCTAGCCTTTAAGCCCTTAAAACAAGAAAATCATTAACAACAATAAATAGAAGTACTATATTTTCTTAGGCAATTCATATCTGAAAAAGGAAACCTACTCTCTGTTAGTCCTGAACTGAAGACCATGGCAGAAGACCTGGTCCTGGCAGAAGCGACCAGGGAGACTGAGCCTGTCCTGCCCACGTGCTCCTGCTGCCGTAGTGCTGCTCATACAGCCCCCAACAGCTTGGCACCACAGCAAGGACACTGTCACTGACAGCCAGATTGGAGTTGAAGGCCATCAAAAGGGAGAAGATGAGGGAGAACTGATTCTGGGGAAAGTAACATCCCTTTTAGCTTTATGCTCTCTCCTACGTTAGAAATCTTCCTAATGCAGCAGTTCTACAACCTTCCTTTTTACGCTGCTCCCACCAGCGACTCCACAGAAAGCCCCTAACAAAATATACACACTCATAGCTCCCAGAAGTTTTGTTTGAGATGATGTTGTTAAAAGTTAAATCCCTTATTCCGCAACCAAAAGAGATGTGAGTTAAAGAAAAATGACTTAAGCCATTTGGGAAACACATACGTGCTTTACCATCTTGTTGATCCGACAGCTGTGCTGCTTAAAAAGACAGGTTGGGGAGTCGTGAACTGCTTCTTCCTCCCCCCTTGAGACTCGCTACCTCCAGAGCCTGCTCACTTCAACACGCTGGGCACATAAAACCCACAGACAACAACCTCAGCGACTGGAATGTCGTACGCTGGGATGTGAGAACAGTGCGCAGCCTCCAAAGACACCCTCTCTAGCCACCTTTCATTGCATCCAACCATCCTGCAACACCTCTGCGCTGCAGGATGTGCGCAGTATGTCACCTCATGAAGTCTTTAGGTTTGTTTCCTTAAGCTACAATAAAACCCCTTTAGAAGAGATCTATGTGGCTGTCCTTTCTTAATGGGAAAAAAAAAGCACAACATTTCTTATATTACTATTTTCGCCAGGTTTAAATATAATTTGTTCTGCTCTGTAATGCAAAATTTCACCAATTTGAAATGGCCTTATTGCTTATCCAATTATATAATTGCTTCAGTTACAGAAAACTAAATAAAGAGTTTCCAGAGATTTTTTTTTTTTTGCTATAAGTAGGTTTGAAGCGCTAGAATATAACTGAGTTTTAAAAAAAAAAAAAAAAACACAACCCTTATGCTTTGGAAGATGTTAACTTTGGCTCCTAAAAGGGATTAGCTGTAATACTAAACACATGCTATCATAACTCAGGAAAACAGAGACACACAGACTCTTTTTTTCAGCGATTTTTGGACATTGTCTCCATGTGTAACTTTATACATAAATAAGAATTCTTTCTCTCTCACCCACCCATGCATTTTTAATATTGTCTCTGGAAAGGGTTTCCTTAAACATTTTAAGGAAGCTGCTTCTTCTCTGAAGACTTTTTCCTGCCTCCTTCCTTAAGTCAAGAACTTGGGTGGCCTCTTTTCTGATAAAGGGCGTCAGCCCTGTGAGCTTTGGGGTTTCAGCTCTTTCCCTGAGCATCTGTCCTGGCTTATGTCTGCACACGTGGTGAATGAAGCAGGTGCTCTAGAAAGACTCCAGGAGAAAATGTTACGCCAGCAATGTTCCCGTAGCAATAACTGCAATGAGCAAAAATTTAGAACTACCTTGGCAGCAACACTCATGAGCACTTTTGATCCAGAGACTGCTGCATTTCAAAATTGCTGGTTTAGGAATATTTTGGAGCCCAGATAGCTCTGACAATGCTCCAACGCCCTCAGTGCAGTTGCTCCTCATTCGAGTAGGGCATAATTTGGACAGTGGGTCACAGTCCCTCTCAATTGCACTGATCTATCCTTGATTCAAAAAGGTCTGAGAGGAGAGAGGATTTAGCAAAGAGGATGGGGGGGGGGGCCTGGAGTACATGATGTACGTGGAGGAACTGAGGGAACTGGGCTTGTTCAGCCTTAAAAAAAGAAGGCGGAGGGTGATTTTACTGCTGTCTTCAATTACCTTATGGAAGGGTATCGGAAGATGCAGCCAGACTCTTCTTGGAGGTGCACAGTAATAGGAGCAAAAGCAGTGGACACAAGTAGGAGAGTAAGGAAATCAAATCATATAAGGAAAAATATTTTTACTATGAGGACAGGCAAATACTGGGCAATCTGGCTGCCCAGAGGATGGGAAATCAGCATCCTGAGAGACAGTAAAAACTTGGTGAGGCCCAGGGCACCCCGGTGAGGTCCAGGGCAACCCATGTAGCTGGCCTTGCTTTGAGTGAAGAGCTGGATTAGGTGACAGGTCCCTTCCAATGTGAATTTCTCAATGTTTCTATGATTTCTTATGTACTGTTCCTTTTCATTCTTTCTTCTGTTCTAGTGGCTCTGTGTGGCTGTGCCTAATCATTTGCTCTGAAACGTGCATGAGAAACAATTTTGGCCGTTTGAGGATCTACTGAATGACGATTCTGGGATCCGTGAAAAGTGGCCATTCCTTCACCTTTACAAATGTCTCATTTATAAATCATGGCTTGCTTGTTTCATTGACCTTCCAGTCTCTAAGACCTTCTGTTTTGATACTACAGCAGCCAAAAAAATTCTTAGGATGGGTGTTACACAGACTGGTAAGAGGAAAGGAGACAGCGTCACACACTAAAATACGACACCTGGAGCAGTTTCGTTAATTGTGCCTTCATATGGGGACTTCTTTCTGTGGCAGTATAATTCTTCCTTTCGATTACTCCAGCACACTGCCAAATTTGAAGATCTCTTTCGACTTAATAAAACCAGTGGTCTAATCCAGCAGAATATCAAAAGTACTGAAAGGTAGACCTGAGGAGGAGCCTTGTCTCACAGAAGTTTGGGCAAAGAAGAGAATGAAAATGGACAGCCAATATTGCATCCATTTCTGAAAAGAAACAACACAAGATTCACTCGCCATTTCTGCTTTCACTGGTATGAAATAGGTAAATGTTCCTATACCTTTTTCTACATAAACATTTCCACTAAAGTCAATACGATGATATTTGGAGCATGAATTAGCTCCATGTTTGCCAAGTACTTTGATGTCCTTGGAAAACAAGTCTGTAGAGGTTTTAGCCATTATTAATTAACATGATTATTGATTCTTGTAAAATACTGTCTGCTTGGAATACTGTAATGTCACTCTTGAAGTGATGCAGTATTGCAACATGTATTTGCAATATAAACCAGAACATGGTCTGTATTTGTCAGTCCAGGCGCTTATGCGTACATACAGACACAAACATATACAGAGCAAGTGGTGCATATGGTCCAGCCATCTGTCCTTCCAACCCTGACTTCAGTGGAACAAAGGTAATATCAGGAACCTCAACTGGTTTTACTGGGCATTTAACATGTTGATAACCAACAGAAGAACAGATTGGCCAAAGAAACAAGTCAACAGCATTGTGTTTGCTCAATTCAATGACGAACAACTCCTCCTAGTGCTCATACAGTGCTTTATGAATAAATTATATAATGCCCATTTAAGGTTGCACAACACAATTTGGTTCAGCATGTAGAACTGTGGTTTGTGTTGGCTGCATTTAGCCAACACATTTCAGCAGCACTATGAGCTCAGAAGTTGATGGAAGTGTCTCACGATCACAGCAATGTGCGTCCATAGCTCACAGAGAAATCCACCGTCAGTGCTGGGTCCTTGGGTAGGAGGAGTACAAGGAGCAGGCCCTCAGTGTGTAATCCAGGATCACCAGGTTGCTGGGGGAAGAACTGAAAGAACTGTATAAACCTCACCCACATACAGTGATGAGGCTCCTTCCTAGAGGTGCCAACCTGGGCCCCCATCCACTCAGGATCCATATTCTGCATGCCATCAAGAGAGGGACCTCACCAGTTTCTTTCATAGGAATAAAATCCACTCTTTTATTTCAAAATGTGGGAGACGACATCATACTGAGGAAGGTGTTGTATGCATGCTCTTCCATGAGGGATGTTCAGAACATTTAAGACATGGAACAATCACTCAGACTTTCAACCTTGACCTTCAACCTCTGTTCCTAGGACTACCTGTGCACTACATGTGAAAATTGTCTGCATGAGTAGATGCAGGAAGAAAGTTTATACTACAGGATTCCAGACCCTCAAGAGATTACCTTAAGCTTAACATTTGTATTTGCTCTCTTTCTTACAAAATGTATCTTGAATACCTTTCAGGTGGAAATTGGGAGAGATCTTCTCTTTTAGACTCGGTGGTTAGAGTGGTGTCCTAGGAAGTGGGAATGTGCGTCCCTGTAGGCATAGGTGAGTAATGAACCTGGCTTTCCTAGGATCTCAGTGAGCGCTTTGCTGATGATGTCTTCCCTTCTAGGGGGACAATACTGGGTTTGCTATTCTCAGGCAGCTGCAGCTGTCTGCACTTAGTGGGAGCCCCTTTCTGCTGGAGTCTTCTCAGCGTGCTCTGAGACAGCCTCCTGTATCAAGCTCATGAAATGTACATGGACAAGTGCCTTGTTTGTAAATCAGGAGGCCCAGAGCACAATGACCAAAAGTCACAGGAACTTTAACATCAGAAAATGAAGGGCCTCTTATGTTTAGATACTCTGGATCTTGGTGTCTACTGAGGGAGGATTTTCAGAGCCACAGTTACCAATTTAAATGCCTAATCAGTACCCTATCAGGTGACTAAGACCCACAACCAATGAGGATTTTAGGTACCCAATCCTTATGCAGGGTCCAAGGTTTCATTCATGTACTTGGCCCTATATGTTGAGTGTGTGATGGATGCCAGCATCTGCTCCATCTCCCAGGTGGTGCCCAATACACAGAGGCTGGCCAGACTGATCAGTTTAAGCACTAGATTGTTGGCTGCATCCAAGCTAGAAGATAAAATGGTGCACAGGCTGTTTCCTGATCATGGAGGGCCACAGTTTGCGTCGATACAGCTCATCTCTCATACTGCCCAGGATGTGGTGGCTATGACCAAGAGGCCTGCAGGAGCAGTGTTGACCCCGCTAACAGTGACCACCGCGAGAAAATCATGCCATAGTGCCCACCAGCAGCTTAGTGATGAGAATGATCATGTGCAGTCCTCAAACTCAGGTCTTGCCCTATTTACACACAGAGAATGAACTTTTAGCTCAGATTACGGAGGTTCATACTTCTATTTATGGAGGTGCTGGGTTTACTTTGCAGTGTACCAGCATGTCTTGGGAGATGTTCTGTTTCTGCCACGCTTCCTCCCAGATAAGGATTGACAGATTTTTTTGTATGTCTTTTTAGTATTTCCACCTGATGGTGAATAACAGGTATACCAATTCTGGCGGAGCTATGAGCACAGACTATCACCCACACAAATGTAATCGGTGTATCAGGTTATAAAGTCTTTGAAGACAGACAACATCTTTCTTGTGGATAGAAAGGTGCTTTCTAGCCAAACCAGTCTGAACCCTCACCAACTAAGTACTATCTTTCTGATCCCTCTATCCCTGTCTCATAAGTTAGGAGTTGCTAGGGAATTTATTCATACTTGTGCTTCTACCTCCATTGCCAAAAAGTGGGTTGTTTGAACAAATCCTTGCTACTTGAAATCCTGCTGAGGTACATCTCAGAGAGGAAAAAACAGATGATTCCAACAGATAATGTCATGGCTGGAAGTGAAAAGAAGCAACATTATTCCAAAGTTTTGAATGGGAAATACAACTACTGATTGTAATTATGAAGATGAGCAACTCTAAAAAAACACGTATAACACCTTCAGCTAGTGCAACTATTTCAATGTCAGCACTTAAACATATCATAGCATGATATATTCCCTGCCTATGGTGGTATATGTACTTACACTGTACGCAATAGGGATGCACCATACTAGTTACATCCAAGAATTTAATCCATAAAATCAAGACCACTCATTTTCTCCTAATTTTGCAGGCAGAGAGCAGCTCTCCTGACATTCCTGCCTGCTCAGCTCTAGCACGTTTCACCTCTGAAAGTCCTGGAAGCAAAACCTTTGGGCCCTGATCCATTGTGATTGCTTGGGGGAGGGTCTGCATCTCCAGAGATGTCACCTGAGCAAGAGTCTGCCCAGGTGGAGCTCACGGGGCATCAGGGCCTTGGTCAATACATTTCTGCAGCACAGATGTCAGAATGGAAAGGCCAAGTCTAAAAATCACTAGAACTGTTTCATAAATAACGTGGAGAATAATTAATGACCCCATTATAAAGACACAGCTACGGAAACAATTGCAAATTGAGTTTTGGCAGACTTTTTTGGCAGAGCTGATCCAAAATAGCAGAGAGGGTCTCACGGGATCTGGATCTGTTTGCTGCATGCAACGTGTGCCCATTGACTCCTGGGGAAGCTGAGGGTCTGCACAGAGCACCAGATCACTACTGATCCACAAAGATGAGTGGCTTGGGATCGACCTGTTATTTAGTCTTCCTCCTCCTACGGGATTAAACCTTTTGGCATCCTATGCAGAGCATGAGCCTCAAAACTTCACCTACTTTTTCTATAAGCAAAACCCAAACTCTGACCTACAAATGAGCAAGCGTACAGACTTCTACTAACGTGCTATGGGGATCTGCACTGTGTGCACCTCACCAATGGCACAGTTCTTGGACTTGGGCTTTCCGAGCAAGTGAAAAATGGCATACCGTTCATAAACATTTTCAAGAAAGGAAGAAAAGAATTATATTCATTTTGGTATTTACACTCAGGGCTTTATCAATCATGTTAAGATCTTTGAAGTCTGAATGTCTGCTCTCATTTCCTTCTCTTTTCTCATTGTTATATTTTTGCCTTTCTCTTGAGTGTGCTTTTTTAAGAAGGTAAATTAAAATGGAAAGGAACAGAGCAGCGAACAGAGCATTGGAAATACTGTTACAGCCCATCAGATATGGATCATGATGTTCAAATCTGTGATTATGCCACTCACTGATTTAATTTCCCAGAAGACAACAAACAAGAAGGAGAAAAATAATCCCCAATATTAGACCTTCAAAATATTTCTTTATGGTAAGCCGGACTATCTCATGGAATTGAACAAGTATTCTTTTCAGGTCTGCCAAGCACTCACTCGGTTTTTCTTAAAACCACTTCTTCTGCATTCCCTTCTTCTTCTGCATTCCCTTCAGCCCCAGGCTCCATGCCACATTTCCTTCCCATGCCTCTCAAGTTAAGTTTCGCGACTTGTTTGATAGGCTCACTGCGTAACCCGAGGACAACATTTTTAAGTGGCTTGTCACTTCAGGTGCCTCTTGGATTTTTTAGGAATTCAAATGAAGACCCATTAAAAAATTCAGATCCTTCAACCTTTTCATGCTTAGAAGCCTTGGCCTTCCTATGCAGTTTGCACTCCGTTGTAGGTACCAAGTGATCTGCCATCTCATTAAAAAAAAACAAAACAGAAAAAAAAAAAAAAGGAAAGGAGAAAGCAAAATTACACTTACAGGTCTATGCAAGGAAATGACACACAACCACCTTCTTTCTCAAGCGAGCAAACAGCTTCAGAGTGGTTGTTTGAGTCACAGCTGCCCAAAGATGGCTATGAGTAGTGAGCTCCAGACTTGCTCACCCAGGACACCAGAGAAATGTTGTCCTTTGCCATAACTAGCAAGCAGAACTCAACCAACAGCCAGTGGCAATTTGACCACACAAAGATACACATCTGTCTGTCACTTCGTTCTGCATAAGCCCACTTTTAAATAACCGTACACAAAAGCCACGGCAGCCATAGCAACTCTTTTTTAAACAAACTGCTCCTCAACATAGTTTTTATACATTTATGCAACCCCTTCTTAGGCAAATGTAGGGGTATGTACATCTCTATAGTTAGTATTTAAACAGGCTTGTATACACATTGATATATATCTGTGTATGTAGATATGTGTGTGTATATATATGTACATATATGTACTGCAGAATAATGGTGATGCTCTATAAGGCACAGAGTTCTGTGAAGATGCTCAATGATTCAAAGTACTGCTCATCACCCTGTGAAGGGACCCCCCTACCTAGAGAAGGTCAGATCACCCCGTGTGCCAGTTCAGCCACTGGCCTGCCAGCAAACTAACCCAGCAGAAAAATGCGGCATCGTTTTCTTCGGTGTTAGAAAGCTGATCTGGCTGGTGGGAAAGCCCAGCGAGTATAAGAGCTAGCTGGAGGGAGCAGACAGACCAGAGGAAGGGACATCGCTCTTTCCGCATCTTCTCATGAGATCAGTTCAGCAGATCCGCAGCCCCAGCTGTTCTCCTGGCAAAGCCTTTTTCTCTCTCCCATGACTGTGGAAAAAGCCTAGGGAAACAAGCCTTCCTTGTTTTAGCCTCACTAAATAACCCTCATAGTGCTTACACTAGGATTTACAACAGCTTAACTAAACAGATCACAGAACTGATTAAAATAAATCCGTGGAATTCAAGACGCATGAATTTCCACAGTTTGACCACATCAGTTAGTTTTAATTTCTTGTCTTTTTTTGTCCCCTTTTGCAACATGTCTAAAGCAGCATCGCACGGCCCTACGGATTAAGGGTTCTTTGAGCTGTTTCTGTTATTTGAAGACAACTTGTAATGGGAGGGTTTCAGTGGAGAGCAGTGGAACAGCTCAGAAAGAATATTAACATACTTCAAAGTGGTATTATGTAGCTATGACAGCTAGAACAGCTTGGACATTTCACCCCATGCCTCTCGCAAGTCAGAAGATAAGAACACAATCCCCCTAAGGCAAAATACTGTAATATTTCTTACTTAACACTATGTATCCATGAAAAATGCCTTTCAAAATTACTTAAATAATGGGAAAATAAACATTAAGTGTTCTTCAAACATACGTTTTCCTTAAGATGACTATTTTGCAACTTTATATATACACTGTGAATCATTTAGTCTGATTATTTAAACTGCTGCATATACACTTACTCTTTTAGCACTATGAATCCACCTCAGACATGTAAAATTCTGGATTAATTCATTCAAAAGCTCAGCTTGCAAGTCTATAAAATTACCTGATTCATTTTTTATATTACAGGAAAACTGTTGTCATTAATTGGCAAAAACTGTTGGATCAATTGGAACAACCAAAGCCTGGTGTGAATTTATCATATCATACAATTATTCCAAATATGATGCTAGAGTAAAATGCTATTTAAAAGAGAGAAGAACCTTTTAGCATGGACTTTGCAAATCTGTTTCCTGAGTTTAGTTATTACAAAACTGTGATAAAATTGGTAGAAAATCTGTGCAAACGAAAGAAGATTTGTTAATGAAACACACAGACAGGCTTATTCCTCTGCACCAGCAGCTGAGACTTTAGGGAAGAGCTCTGTAGGCACAAAACACATTTGTTATAAACACAGCCCTTTGCAACTGGGATGGGCAGGTCAATCTTGGTAACTTACAGTTATGGGAAAGGTGCGGACAAACATCAAAAGTTATTAAGGTGCCACAAACCTGGTAACAGTCCCTTGCGTGCTTTCCATCCGCTTTATCCAAGGAACAAAACATACTTGTTAACTCAAGTAGGAAATGCATATGGGGCCAGCTCCCAGGGCTCAGCTGAGGAGAGGTGGCTCCTTCAGCCATGATGGTCCCCTTGGTCATGGAGGAGCTCTAAGAAGACCCATGCTTTGCAGTGTGATTCATTGATGGCTGCAACTGCTTTAAATTACAATAGCAGTGGCCAGTTACACTTTGTGTCGCTATATTCATAATGCTTCTAGAGTACACAACATCTGGGAAGGTAACTGCCTGTTGGCAAAGAAAATTTAGGAAAATTATAGCCCCAGGTGTCTCTTTGCACAAGATGTATGCTCCAGTCAAGACACACTGTCCTCAAATTCCTTGCTGAGCCTTGTTTCTTAGAGTGTCAGGGACTTCAGAGCATAGCCAGCAAACTGATCTCTAGAAAGCACTGTTGTAAAATCAGGCTCTGTATTTTATTGAAAAAGTCTCTTCAGTTCATGGGAAAAGCATAGAGACAGAAAGGGGTACGGTGCTAGAACCAGTCTGCACTTCTGCACACACGTCATTTCTGCTAGTTGTAATTGATTCAAGACTCTATCCATGCTATAGATCAGACATTTGAAATCAGTAATTTGGTCTGGTTCACTGAATGTTGAAATCTCTGCAGTAAATGAAGCCAAATTATCTAAGACTCTGCAGATTTTTGGAGTTGTAGCAAAAGAAAAGGATAAAAATAACAGCAAAACCATGATAGAACAGACAACTCTTACACAGAGTGCTCTGAATTGCAGACTGCTGGCGTGGCTGGCTGGGGAATGAGGTGCAAATCATCCCTTTAGTCCCTTGGTTGAACCACTATCTCATGCGTAGTTAAGCTTGAGAAGGCAGGCAAGGTACGGGTAATCATATTTTTATCTTCAAGCCCATGGGTGAGAAAGGGAAGAACCTTTAGGAGCCCACCCAACATGTGGTTGAGGCGCGTGGTGTCCTGGCACAGAGCTAGGTGAAACCTGGGCAGCAGATTGCAGCGGTCTGCGCATGGGGTGATCAACCAGCAGCCACGTGCGTGCTGCTTCCAAGCAGGTGAAGCACAGATCCTCTCCAGACCTATAGCTCACATCCTGCTGGGTTAGCCAAATCCCCAGCTTGGGGGCCAAATCAAAGATGCATGCTCCAATTGAACTAACCAGGCTGCCCTGTACCAACCCAGGCCTTGCTCAGTTTGTCAGCAGGATGGAGGGATGGCTGCTGGAGTTCACCCAGCTCTTCGGGTGACTGTGACATAAGACCAGCAAATTTTGGCATGTGGCTCACGAACAAGAGGGTTAGCCTCTCTCGCCTGCTGTGCTGGCTGAGCACAGATCTGAGTCTGCACTTCTGATCATGCCTGACTGCTACCAAGAGTGGGCAACATAAATGTCATCTTCACCAGCAAATATTCTGAGACTTACAGGGTGGACAGCAGGAGACCAACCAGCCATTTGGGTGTGGAGTCTGGTGTCAGGAGGTCCTGTTCCTCAGCCCTGCTGCAAGGGACGCAGCAGTCAGCCTTGCCACCCGCTTCCATGGCCATGGGACAAAGCATTCACAGCAAAGCTGCAGTGCAGCCCAAGAGCTCCCACTGCAACGGCTCTCGGGCTAAGCTGACAATTCCCCTTCTAGCACTTTGTCTGAAGATCCCTTTCAACCTGTGGAACCACCTCAGGTGCTTTTTATTACAGGCTCTGCTTTGCTGCCCTTCTCTTCCCACTTCACTAACAGCCTTTCAAATACTCAGTAGTCCTGCAATGAGATTTCCTGGGCATAATTTGCCCCATTGCGGGATTATGGAAAACACGATACTGTAACACACACCCACCACAGAATCGTAGAATCACAGAATGGTTTGGGTTGGAAGGGACCTTAAAGATCATCTAGTTCCAAAGCCCCTGCCATGGGCAGGGACACCTCCCACTAGACCAGGTTGCTCAAAGCCCCATCCAGCCTGGCCTTGAACACTTCCAGGGATGGAAGTACCAGCAGGCTCAGCTGGGGGCTTACATTGCTGTCCTCCACGAAGCTTCTGCCTGGGAAACAGCAGCATGAACCTGACTGTGGCTCAGAAGAACCCCTTGCAGCAAATGCTGTTGTGATGTGCGATCCAGATGTGCTGGCTGTGTGCGTTTGCCACCTGATGTCATTGACCTCTGAGTCTTCATTTGGGATTCTCTGCAAGAAGTGCTTTGTGCTGTTACAGCCCTTCATGAAGATGTTGTCCATGGCCCTTACTTATTTAGTGGAGCATGCATTAACTGGAACTAAATTTAGCCCAGTATTTCTATGTTGAAAGATGGTGTATGGAAATGCAAAATTAATATATTAAAATTTAAACAAGGCACAGATATAAAATACTAAACTTACGCCATTATATTGAGTTCAGTTGTCTCTGTATTCAGAATATTTTTGTCAACCAGCCTTTCCATAGAAATTGATTTAAATATAGAAACCTTGGTGTTGTTATTTCAAAAGAGGCGCACCAATCTTTTTTCCAATTACAGCTACTGAACCAATCTCACTGACTGTAGGGAGAACAACATCCAGCTGTTATCTATAAACTAAAAAACCTGAAGTTTTCAAGTCACCTTATTCTGCAAGGTTCTACTCATAAACAATAAGTATCAATAGCTTAAAAGTAAAGAGCAACTGGTGAGTAGAAAGACAGGCTAGTAAATGGTTAAATATTTTATAAAATTTAATACCTCAGTAAATTTACTTTTAACAGAGTTTAAGTTAACAAAATGCCTTTCCTTGACATATTCATATCCATAGAACTCGTGTTTTTCCCTGACACGTCCATACCCATATAAATCATGTCTGTATTCAAGCTGATAATAAAGTAGTGCCCTTCCATAAAATAGTCAAAAATGGAAAACTAATATAAAATGTGGCCAAACTTCTCAACAAGAGCTTTTTTAAAAATAAACTATTGGTGTGCCTGTACATCTCAAGTTCATATTTTGCTGTATTATTAATTTACACGAACTGCGTCCTTTGATGTTGCCTGAATTGAACAGCCTTTTACTGCAACCATTTCCTTTAATGTAAAATGTGTGTGGCATAATTCTCATTGCTAATTACAACCTTATGATAATATTCTGCAGAGTCCAGCAAACCTCATTTACAATAGCATAAAAAGCCCAGGCCAGCTGCTAATAGATGCGTGCTAAGCCTTTTCTGTTTTGTTTTTTTTTTGTTGTTGTTGCTTTTTTTAAACCGTAAATAGAAATGAATACAATCGAAATCTTAAAATGCAAGTCCTTGGGCATTTGGGGAGAGTTTGGATCTAGAGCCAAACTTTGAATTTCCAGGCAGACCCAGTTGTCGCAGCAGAGGTTCCCTGCTTTTACGGCTGATTTGTTTTGCTTTTGGAAACGTGACCTCAGCAATGGAGCAATATAAACCATTAAATGAAACACATGCTGCCCTCTTCCAGCTTTAGCTGTGATAGCGTCGTCAGCACAGGAGGAATTGGTTGTGTACTCTCGCCTGCCCTCTTTTGATCTTTTCTATAAATTGTCCGGCCTTATGTTTCTGGTGTTACACACAGGGAGCTGGAGTGCTGTATTTGGTTTACCACTTGCAATACAGACAAAATAAGGTTAAAGCCTGCCTTCTTGCTAACTGCAAACTGCAAAGAGCATCTGGAAATACAGCTCAAGGCGGTGGCTGAATAAGGCTTAAATGCAGTCCATATGCTGTGTGCACACTTCTATAACATTGGACGGAGAGTGGTACCCACTGTATTTTTGCTGCGATGGGAAGGGAGAGACAAGCCGAGAGCACATGCGGGATGTTCGCAGGGGAGGTGGGAGAGAAGGGCCGGTCCCCGCAGCCCCTCCAGCTGCCAGCCTGCCCTGCCGCGCGGGGCTCGCCCGCGGCCCAGCTCCATCCAGCTACTGCAGCCTCGCCGGCTGCCAGCTGTCCCCACGCTGCCCTAACGCCTCGGACACATATTCTCTGCTCACCCGGCTGTGAGACACACGTTTCCTACCTTAAAGCTGAGGGAGAGGTCCGAGATAGCGTGTTCCCACCTCCCAGGGGTGAGAGCAGGCACACGAAGGGTTTGAAACTTCAGCTGGCAGTTTGCTTAAGCTTCAGAAATTGCCACCTATTTTATTTGATAGCGAAGCCCTTGCCTGTTGTCTGTACCACAGTCATACTGCTTTACCACAGTGGTGGCACCGTGTGGCAGGAAAGGCAGATGACTGCCTTACACATACGCAAAACTCACACAAATTCTGCCTTTTTGCCGTTTAATTCCATGGTTTTATTTTCTTGCAAGGGTGGCATGTATTTTTCATTCATACTGCAGTGCTACACTTTAAGCAATAAAATTACATCTTTGCTGGTAATTAATTTCATTTCACAGGGTTTGGGACGTGCAGACATCCACCAGGGACTTCGTGTTTTCTTTTGGGGGCAGATCACTGAAACGATCTTTAATTCTGTTTTCCACTGTGCAAGGTGGAGTGGTGATGTTTCCCCCTGTGCAAAGTGCAGTGGTGACCACTACTCCACCTACCTTGGAGCCCTTGTGAAGCTCATTTGGAAAATGAAGAAACGAGATCCTTGTAATTAAGGAGCTTCAAAGATGCTAATTATTATGATTCAGTGTTCTTTCAAATGCTGCTTGAAGTGGAGACTCGAGGTTTAAATATATTTTTATGCTAATGCTTTATTTGATTTTTTTTTTCCCTAGAGGTTTGCTAAGTCTCAAGTGCTAGGACTTAGAACTGAAGCACAACACTTCTAATGCAGTGTCTGACCTTTCAACAACCCTACTGAACAGCACCGCTGAAATTTCCAGGCAAGCTAATTAATACACTGGTACAGCACCAGCCGGGTGTACCTCTAGCAGCTTAACTCTCAGCCGGGAGGATGAAATCCTCCTGCCCTCCCCACACCCACATCTCACTAACAATAATGGATTTGGGACCTAATCAGGCATTAAAACAGAGGATTAGTGAGCTGCAAACTGCAGCAATCGCGACTCAGTTTACAGTGCATGCAGGGGACTGGCAAAAATTACAATGCATGCTTTCAGTAAATTATCGTCAACGTATCTGAAAAACCCATGTGGGCAGCAGAGACTGTTGGACTTGTACTCACTATATGTATATGAAGATTTTGGATGATGAGCAGAAAAAGCAGCAGAGAACAGTAGCTTAATGGGAAAATGGAACGAGGAACAGGTAGAGGTAGGTGACTGTGAAGCACCAAATACAGTTCAACCGTGGTACCACACACTACTGCCATACATTTAAACAACCACCTTTTGAAGATGTGGGCTGTGTGGCATCGTTCTACGAGATCTAGTATGTCCAGGGCCCCCTTTCATCTGTGTTCAGAAGGGGGACTGTGAGGAGAAGATATGCTCCTAGGTTGTTTTTTTTTTACTACACTCAGGGCAAGGAGAGGCACTTTAGGTAGAAAAGCAGTAAGAGCAGCAGGAGTTGGAGGTTTCAGAGTTCAAGAGGTGGGCAGTTGTCTGCCTTGAGGATCCTTTCCTTGGCTGGGTGGATCATGAGGAGTAAGACCTTTAGATGGCCATTGGCTATGCCTACAGTAGCAAATAATTTGGTGCAAGGCGAGTGCCTCTCTGAGGACTGGACTCACACAACCATCACTGGAAGGTGCTGAACTCTCTCCTCTGGCTCATGCCACAGGTCTGCCTGCAGGATGGGTTTGCAGCGTCTCGGTGACTCTGGAGGGAGACACTGTTGTGGGGCCATGCCACCTCTCCAGAACCTTTGTTTCTGAGTATCCAGCCTGGCATCTGGAATAGCTGTCAGCCCTGCTGAATGAACGAAGGAGCCGTTCTACCACTTGTTTTACACATGTATTACAATGTTTGTTGCATGGCTTTGAGGCGAAGTCATCCATACTGGGCCAGGACTGGGCAGACAGTTTCTGATTGTTGTTGGTCGTTTCGTGTAGCTGCTGGGTGAAAGATTTCTCCTGCAGCTCGTAGCCCCTGTGGAATCACTTTTAGAGGTGTGCCAGCTCTCCTGGGTAGAATGGCGGTATTTATCTCTTTCCTGCAGATATGAGTCCAAAGCTGTAATTCCATCAGAAGCTTTGTGTCGTCCCCCCCGCCCCCTCAAGCAACATGTATAGAAAAGCAGCACAATTACTGTATTGGAAACAGGAGTATGCATACGGGGGTGCTGATGCCACCTATGGTGGGGAGGAGGCAAAAAAGGTATCTTACAGTATGACCTCGAAGGGATCTTCTGTGAGATCCAAGAATAGGAACCCTGGAGACATGTCAAAGCGCTGTCATTTCTCAAGGTTCTCCACCATGGTGCCAGGGTCCACGCGAGCAGCTGCTGCTGTGTTGTGGTCACATAGTAGGTGCGTGTCGGCCATAGTCTCAATGAAATGTACTTGCAGTTCAAGAGGATCACTTATATTCTCCTTAAATCTGTGGACTATTGCTTGCCAGTGCTCTCATACCAAGCGCAGCCATGACGTTAGCAACCTCCTGCTTCTGCCAGCAAATTATTCTGCTACCTAGGAAACCTTTGTCCCTCTCACGTCCCTTTCATGTCCCTCTCATGGAATAACAAGCACCACCACTTCCATAAGGGGCCCAAGTCACAACTCTGAGTTTTCAGGAGGCTAAAGGCAGATGAGAGAACAGTTGGCAAATGGATAGTAAGAAAAATATCTGATAAAAGAAATGAGGGGTTCAGCAAGTGGGATTCACAACAGAAGGGAAAGCAGCTGAAGACAGGAAAGGATTTCAAACAAGAAGTGTCAGTGGATGACGGAGTGGTGGCAATGAGTTGATGGCTGGCAGGTGCTGGCAAATAGGAAGGTGCCTAAGGTGCTTGGCCCTTTACGTATAGCACAAGAACCACTTCAAGATGTTGTAGGAGCTCTGAATGGTTTGAGAGTCTTCTTTTGGCACATGTGCTACCATGTGCCATGGTAACGTGCTAGAGAATCTTCAAGTAGTGCAGCCCACATATGGATTTGGAAGACGATGTTTCCATGAAGTACCAGAGTGAAAGGGCATTTCACTGCCTTTTCCCAGAAGACACCTAGTTTGTGCTCTTCAAAATCACTCTGAGAACCAAACTAGCCATAGAAGTCTGTGCTAGACAAAAGCATTAAAGGCAGCCACTGAACCCAGGGAATGTAGTCTCTTACACATCTAGCTTTTTTGAGAGGTGGATTGCAACTCCCTTATCTTCCACACCTGAGAGAAGAGAGGGAAGTAAAGTATATCTTACGCCTCCTGGCAAAGGATGTTGCCTTTTTTATGGGTAGGCCTTTCTACACTGACAGCACATCAGTGTAGGGGTCTGGTGAAATGGCTTTTCTGTGGTCAGCAATAACTTTTTAATGTAGTGTATAGAGGGGATGAATTACTTTCCTTGCTCAAGAGGAATAACAGTATTTTGTGCATGCAAGAGAGACAAGGGAGAGCTGCCATCTGCTGTTGGAAAGATTCTGGTTCATCTTTTAGCCCAGGCACAGGGAACTGCTGCAAGTGACTCATGAATGTCAGTGACTCCCATCCCACTGTTTTAGCACACAGCCATATTTCGCAGGGGGTCCAGGAAATCCGCACCCGTCATGCACTGCGGAGAAGTAACGTTTGCCCTGAAGTGCTGCTGTTCTCATTTCTAACTCGGGAAAAAGACGAAGGATTTAACTGACGTTTTGAACTATGCATAACAACAGCAAAGCGAAGCAGGAAGGTATGGCAAAACGCACTGTGCTTCCAGGAGGGAGCTTAATCAAATAATCAAACACATTTTCAAATTTTAGCCATAGCTAGTCAATTAAATCAGTATTTAGACCTGATATCTGCAATTGTTTTCAAAAAGCTGAGCACTATTCCTATTGAAATTAAAACATTGCTGATATCCTACACTTCTAAAATGGGGATGCTTAGGGTGAGAAAAAAAATTATTACTCATCTGCTGAAAAGACAGCTCATTTAATGAAAAGTCACTTTGAGTCAATCAAAATTATTTATCTTCTGAAAACATGTTTACTCTTACTTTCTAAATGACATTCTAAGCCAGTTTAGCTAGATGTAACTTACTGTTTTTGAAAAGCTATCCAAATATTTAATATGATTTAAAGAAAATATTTCAGTCATTTAAATAGCAAATTGATCTCATTTAATGCTTCCATCAAAAAAACCCCCACTGAAAATTCTGCATACAAAGATACTGCTTTTTTATGTTTTTTTCCAAGAGAGAAAATGAATGAAAAGGCACCCATATCACCCTAGTCATTTACAGAGGAACCACAAAAGTCAATAATTCAGGACCAGATCATTCACAAACTAATAAAAATTCATATTACAGTAGTGTGGTACTGATTTGCTGTGAAAGTAAATACTTTCAGTTATACTATTTTTTTCATTGTAAATTGGTATTTTTCCAAAGGACAAAATGAAAAAAAGAATAATTCTAGAATATGTGTACTAAACTCAAATAATTTTGCAGTAGGAGTGGTGGCAGGAGCAGCAGTAGCGGCTGCAGATGAGAGTTCAGTGAATTCAGTTGTTTGTATTCGTGAGTTTTTGAGTAGTGAGGTTCTGCTTTACTAGATGCATATATTTAAGTGTCTAAATATAAGACTATAGTCCATGTTTGACGCTTTTGGCATATTTACCCTCTAAATAAAGACTAGTTTATTTAAAAAAAAAGAGAAAATGATAGTTCAAAAAGAAATTACTGATTTAACACAGTAATTATGGCCTAAATCCCAAGGCCTGTTATAGGTCAGACAAAATCGTAAGTCTTATCCTCCAAACATGACATGACTTTTTTACCCAATATCCTTCAAAGGGGAAAACTCTTAATTCAGTTGTGATAATGCTTTTAACTTAAACTAGTCAGCCTAGGAGAGGGTGTCTTAACATATGAGTCAGGGATCTCATCAGCAGCTCTCGCACTCAGTGAATTCAGAGGAGGGCAGGTGAAATCCACTTTGCAGGGTGGCCATACCTCATGCTGACTCCTCCTAATTTGAAAACCCGTCCAAAACGCACCAGTGCAGATTTTTCTTGGGGTGACTCTGTAGGTTTTCACCTGCGTTTGCTTGAGAGTGGAGGCAGTAGTAGCTACATCCAGCAGATGGTGCAGCACATTGCTTCCTCTGCAGGGACTCGGGATTAGCAACTGGTTTTCCCAAGGTGGGTTATAAGGTGTGATGGAGAGAGAAATAAACACCACCATTATGCAGCAAGTCCTTAATGAAGTTACTGCAGTTACTCTGGGAAGAAGACGCTACAGTTTCTTCTGTTCCTACATTGCGGTTTCTAAGGTCTGGGGCAACTTCTGATGCTCACCAGCTCTCCGACCGGTCCACACAACTGCAAAGACGGCTTGAACTTGGCAAAGCAGAGGCAGGTTTGCAAAACTCATGCATCCCTTCCTCTCTGGATGCAAAGCATGGAACAGAGAGGAGAGACTCAGCCTTCGTGTAGTCTGTTTGTAGCCTTTTCATTTGAGAAGACAAAGGTGAAAATGTAAAGCTGAGCAAAACAACCTTGGTAGCTGAAAAAAGCTGAGTTCCCTTCAGAACTGAAGAGAGGTGGAACCCCAGAGGTCCCTGCAGCATGAACTTAGCGCAGCGTAGGATGATGGTGCTATGCTAACAAGTGTTAGATGCTTTGGGGCTGAATCACGGTCTCGCTGAGCTGGTTAGATATCCTCAGAGCTGCAGGCTGCCACGGGATTGCCACAGGAGGGTAAGAAAATGCTCCGAAGCAGAAAGAAAACATTAAAAAAAACCTTTCAGAGACTTGCCAATAAAGTTTCTTTGGCTCTGTGTCTGGGCATTGCTCCCAAATTCAGCCTCTCGCCCTCAGATAAAGCACTACAGCCTGGAATGAGAGCCAGATGCGTGGGAGGGGGGTGCACGTATCTGTGCCTGGGCTGGAAAACGTACATGCTGTAATGCCTAGAAAATGCCTTTTACTTTGGGCTTTGCTCCAGAAAACCTCTTTCCTTGCTTTTACAACTGTCCCCTGTTGCTTGGGACTGCCCAGATGTTAAACCCAGCCCCGAGGACAGGAAGGTCGAGGAGTTTTCTTTGGGCTCTTCCCTCTGCCACCCAGCTGTGGGAGCAGCCAGCCTTGGGCACGCCGCCTCCAGCCCACACCACGGCTCCGCTGGAGGAAGGCGAGAAGAGATGGGCACCCCAGGCTGCGGGGTGACCTGCCCGCAGCGACCAGACCCACAGCGCCTGGCTTTGTCCGGTGGATCAGGTCCCAGCCTTAGCGAACAGGGGGGGCAACCAAATACATCGTGGGGCAAAAGGGGTGAGATGCCAAAAGACTGTTGCCGGCCTATTCCAACCATTTTATCATGAGGTTGTATTACTGGGTGGATTGACTGTTACTTTTTTTTTTTAAGGCTGTATCCTGGAATTTTGTAATTGTGTGAGGATTGTAGCTAATCTCAAACTAAAAGCAAACACAAACCACCACTATCAAACCGTATGTCCTTAGACGCCGGATCACAGAAAGAAGCTGGGGGAAAGGGGGAAAAAAAAAAAAAAAAAAAAAGGAACAACTTTTTTTTTTTAAGACCA
>VYZM01020312.1:213620-243171 GCA_013398915.1 Dromas ardeola | reverse complement strand
GGCAGGTGCCGGTGCCCGGTCACCGGCGGGGGTTCGGGCTGGCCGGGCCAGGCGGTGGGCGGCACGGGTGAAGGAGACTCTTCGGAGCCCTGAAGCGGCGGCGGCGGCGGGTCGGGGACGGGCTCTGGGCCGCTGCCCGCCGGGGCTTCCCCTGCCCCGCTGCGGCCCGGGGAGAGGGGCGGCCAGGGGAAGGCCCCGGCGGCGGGCAGAGCCTCCGAGCCCGGCGCTGCGGGGCGGGCGAGGGTCCAGCCGTTCCCGCGGTCTCTGCCACCTCCGAAGTGAACTTGGGTGGGGGGGGAAACCAACCAAGATCTGTTCAGTCTGTTAAGCACAGAAAATACCTAATAGCGGCCAGTCTTTCAGAGGAGGTTTTAGCGTAGCTCCCACCTCCCCACCCCCAAAACCAGCTTGTCAGTCGGAATAATGCTTGAGGAGATGTGTTTAGTCTAAAATGATAAATGCAGCATTGCCTGTATAATTTACAGGTACCAAGCTGAACTTACTAAAACTGCCTTGATTGCTTAAATAGTTGGAAGCACTATATTTTTCACAGGATTAAACAGCCCGTGCCTGTGTTGCTGCAAGTCATGTTCACCTCTTCGGTAATCTTTCAGACAGGGAAAGCCCATGCAAACAAAAAGAGTAGTGTTTGAGTATACACGAGATGGATGAAATAAATAGTTACAGAAAATAGTTAGAAAGTGTTGGATATTGTTTATAATTAGTTCGGTTTGTCTCCTGTGTACTCAATCAGTACTCAATATACAACAACTTCTGTTAAATGTTTTCTGAATATTGTTTGCTAAGGTAGTGGCTTTCTTGTGGTGCGGGCAGATAGTTAAGTGTAAATTTTAAATAATTTTGCCTACTGCAAATTTCAGTTGTATAATACTGGAATGTGTTTATTTTAACATGAGCATTCTTTTTCCTACCTTATCAGCTTTCTTTATTCCTACACAGCCCGTATCACAGAAGTATTTATTTATAATTCTTTCTTTGCAGGCTAATATCCTACACAGAAAGTGAGACTAAATAACATGCACATGCTGATTACTGGAGGAGAGGCTGAAGGACATCCTGTTTTGATTTAGCAGTGTTGTTATTCTTTGGGGTGAAATGAAGAATTTGATTCTGTTTTGGAAATATTCAGATTTCTAATGCAACTGAACTACAGTAGCCTTTTTTGCAGTACAGATTTCAACAAATGAATTGTTCTTAAAGATGCAGAACCTGTCACTAGTAGAAAGTCTTACTAATACAGACGCTTCACATCAGATGTCTCTAAAAGCCCTAGCCGTTGAAGTTGGTGGTATGTCTCTCAATGAAAGTGACTGTAACTTGAATGAAACAACAAATAACGAAGAAATTACTAATCTTGAACTAATGCAGCAAAGCATCCCTGCAGTGAATAGCAAAGGGAGGAGTTGTGAGGAGTTTTCTGAGAGCAGTTATAGTACCTCAGAACCCAGCAGTTCCTGGGGTGATTTTGAAGGCTTCAGGGAGCCCTTAGACAAATCAGAGAGATTTGGTCATAATCTTGAAGTTTTGGTGAAGTCAACAAAAACTCCTAGGGTTGATACGGACTTAAACAGCGGACACGGCAGTGCATCTGCTGGTCACTTCTGTTCTGAGCCATCTCTACACAGTGGGATACAGGAGGCTTGTAGCTCTCTAAATGAGGTATGTGTTAATAGTAAACCAAAGAGCAGAAATGTTTGTATTACCGCTTCCTACATCTCAAGATTTGTATCTGAATGTGTTCTCTATAGAGGATAGTGCTGTACAGGGAGAGAAACTGTCAAGCTATTTTGCAGCTAACTCAAGTGGTACAAAAGCAACTTCTTTACAGTGTTTGACAAATACTTTAAGTTATCCTGCTGGAGAGCTTTAAAGAATGTAACGCGCTACTTTGCTTCTAGACACTAGGAATAAGTAAGCACATAGACATGATGAACCTTGCCCTGAAGCACATGCGATTTAAAAGCTAGACAAGAATGAGCATAGGAAACAAAAAATTGGGAAGGTGGGTGACACAAACAGGGTGGAAAAAAATTGTGAGCTGCCTGCAAGCTTATTGGAAAACAATAACTTTTGTTATTTAATATATACTGCCTGAATAATCCAATTCCTGGAATTTTAGACTGATTGTGGATGGAAGTTAATGACAGAAGAAAAGAATAGAAGTAATTTAATATAATTCATTTTCTAGCATAGAATGTTACATTCTCTCATAATATGTTAGAACTAATAATCTGAATAAATACTGAGTTATATAATGTTCCCTTTTCAGCACCAAAAAAGGTTCAGTTTAAGGATTATACCTTGCAATTAATGTGTTTCAGTGTTTACCAAACATGCATCACCAAAGCAAACTAACAAAAGGAAAATAAGAATGTACAAATACAAAATGAAACGCCCTCATTCTTACTACTTTTATCCTAGATTAAAACATTTGAAAAAAAGAGAGTAATCAACTAAAACTTCCATGGAGTTAATCAGTAGCAGTAATAGCTTACTGCTTGTAGTCTGTTAGATGAGTTTTAGTACGTGTAGGGAACTGAAGGTTCTCTGGAGACAGGCTTTCTTCCCCTTGCCTGGGAACTTTACCTGTTGCAGAGATACTGCTAGGGAAAGCACAAAGTTGTACGTGGGTAAGCTCACCAGCACTGGTAGAGTGGAGAACACAAGACACCTGGTTATTGATATGCATAAACAGAGAATTTAAATTGTTCGTAACGCTGGAAATTGGGAGGCAAGAAGTCTTATGTGGAAAAAAGAGAGTATGTAATGACTGGAGCTGAAATAGAATACAGCAGATTGTTTGGTTTCTTTCCAAAAACAGTAGAACTTAATCTTACTGAAGCCTTTACTTTATTTTTGCATTTATTAAAGCTAAAAGAAAATGTCCACTACAAGCTAAGTAAGTTAACCCTGCCTGGAGTTTCAAGTTGTTGGTTCCTGTCTCAGGGTAGAGAAACAGCTATAGAGCTGTTTTGGGTGTAGAATATACATTTAGCTTGTCTTTCATCCTTGTGCTTTTTGTGTTGTTTGTTTGAGACCATGAGCTCTTCAGGCTGGGGCTCTGTCTTCTGTATGGTCACTAGAAAAAAGTCCAGGTAGGTTGGAAGGGACCTCTAGAGATCACCTGAGGTCAGAGGTCTGACCTTCAGTATCTAATGCTTCAGTTACTTGAATGATGTCAGTCTGGAGCAGAATCCTTGCAGCAGCTGGATACTTTGCCTACATGATTGAATAACTTTAAGGATTTTTTCATGTGTTCTTTAAGTACTGGCCATTGTGAGAGGGACTAGTGCACTTGCTTAAGCCCTAGAGTATTCTGACATAATTTGTTCAAAAAGCACAGATGTGGAATTTGTGCATTCATATTTTTATAATCAATACAAAGCTACAAGGTAAATAGAAATATACCAGAATTTTGTTTTGGAAGTAGACAGTATTAAAGATAATACAAATAATACCTTGCATTTTTCCTGTATGTTGGGTTTTTCATCTGGCTTGGCTAAACTGTAAGCCAGTGACTTGTATGCTTGTCAGAGTAACATCACAGGTTCTGAGAAGATGTTACAAGCAAGTCAGACCTGTGCTTCCCTCGATTCACACTTCTGTGGCTGTAATTTCCCCCTCACCCCAAAGCCAAGAGCAGCTGCCTGGCTTTTCCTTAGCTCCCGTCCCATTTAGGGCATGGTACCTACTTGGAGGGTTTTTTTTCCTTGTCCGTAGCTCTCCGTGTATGCTTTAGCACGTCTGCTTTCACAGAACTGTGCTTTTCAAACACCTTTCTCTTCCATATAGTATCCCTGTTGTAAGGTAAGTCTACTGAAATCATTTACAAAGGAATTTAAAGTATTATGCCACTTTGGGCAAGATTCAAAGGATTTTACCCAGAAGTCTTTGAATGTCCCAGCAGTCGCCCTTCGGGATAGGCAGTTTAGCAAGGCCTTACTTCAGGAAGGAGCAGCGTGGGGCACAAATTCTATTTCTAGAAGGATGCTCAGAAGTACAGAAACCTTCTACCAGCTCTGTAGATTTTGCCCACTCACCCATTAGATTAAATCTGTTCTCTCTCAATAGTCACTGCATTCGTCTGAGTTCAGTATAATGAAACCATGGAAATATCTCAATTTATTTGAGCTGTTTGAATTACAACTAAATGAACCTGTCAAAATATGAAGTATCCATACCTATGTTTTTCAGATTAAATTGTTGATTGCTAGGCAAAGAAAACAAACTGACTGGTTTCGTTCTCTAGTTTTCACACAATGTTGCTGCTGCTGGATTGCAGTCCCTCTGCAGGGTGTTGAAGTCAATTAATTGCTTTGATTTAGAAAATTGCAGTAATTCCTTCTTTGAAAGAATAAAAGGATAAAGCTTCTGGACCAGATGGCATGATAAAATCCCTTTAGGATAGGATGTAAATTATACACCTTTTTCCTTGTATATGTATTTCTTGGTTTCCAGATAACCCTGTTACTTCCAGTAGCCCTGTTTGCATGAGTTTGGATCACTCATGGCTACGTTCTGTCCTCCAAGCATCCTCCTCATCACTGCTGGAGGAGGAACAAATATATAAATCTGGCTCTGATTTTTAACATAGGCTGGAAAAAGTTTGGTGCAAATGCAAGGAAATAGAGACATACTGACCCTAGCTTTTATGCAGACTTAAACAGTGGAAGTATTTATTGGTAACTATAGCATATAGTAGTTATGTTATATTTAGCTGAATTAGATGTGTTTGTGTTCAAATATTAAGTTAGCAAAACAAGCTTTTGAACTGATGTATACGTAAGTTTTGACCTGGACTGAACTAGCTGAACAGAAGAAGGAGTCTTGAGTGCTAATAGGTAAGCTCAGTCTATAACGCAGTAGCTGGGAAGTTAGAGACTAAGGTTCAGCAGGAACTCTTGGACTCTTGCGTTTCCTTCTCTAATTCTAGGTAAATATTCAAAACACTGAACTATGGGGTCAGTCCCTCTGTGCCATTAATATTAATACAAATTTTAAAAAACAGTCAATGGTACAATCTCTAGAAACATTGTAGTCTTTGGACTAGGTCCTTCATGAACTATGGGGATGGCCTCTATAATGTATGTGATAAAACTCTGTTTTTTCTAGGCAAACCACAGCTATGAGGATATATTTAAGTTGGGCTTTCCAGAAGTCTTTGTATCACAGTCCAGAGAGAGCATAAGAAGCTTAGATCAAGTACTTGATACAAATAACGAAGATATTGGAATTCCTGAACTTACGAAGAATCAACTTTGGTAATGAGTTTAGATCAACGGTTTAAAACAAAAAAAAAAGTTCCTCAGCAATTACACTTTATTTCATAATTTAAAAATCAGTGGTACTTGCAGATGAACTTAATCTTTTTTAATCACTGTGCTCTTTCAGCATATAGATCTTACCAATTTTGTATTGTGGTGTTAAAGGAAATGGATTGTGTTTTAGCCATTGGAAAACAAGGAAGGGAATATATCAAAATTACAAATTCCTGCTTAGGTTTTTTCCTGCTTGGTGTGCCTTCTTATGACTAAGCCTCTGGAATGCCAGAACACCCAACAGGCAGCCTGTTCTTCCTGTTCGCTTGTCCTTTCTTTACAACACATCTAACTTATTTCTTCATTATGTGAGACAGGAGCATTGCTGCCGCTGCTACCGAAAACCCACTTGCTTTATTTTTTTCTCCCTCCCCGATTTTCCCAGGTAGTAACTTCTTCTCATGTTTAACCAGATGTGCTTCAGAACGTGGTACATCTTAGCTTCTTTCCTGGGGTTATGTTAATAGCAATTAGTATCATTAACTTAGCTTTCTCTTAAGACAGCTGGAACGCTTTTAGATTTGTTACATGTTTTTGAAGGATCAGCAGCTTCTGAGCGGTATTGTAGTTACTGAACAGTATTGTAGTTATTTTTCCATACATCTGAGGCTTTGTATCTAGAAAGACCATACTTTGGAAACACCGTAAGAATCACAAGAAATTTAGTTAAAACATTTAATGTGGGCATCCTTTTGGCAAGTTCCTTTTACATGCATTATATTTTAATCAGCCTCAAAATTGTGGAGAAATACAATATATGTATGTAAAAGGGACTGCAATATTATAGCAGAGTACCAGCTACGGACCAAAAAGCCCTGACCTACTGTGGTGAGTAACTAAGATCAATGATAATTGCATCCTGTACAAAGCACAAAGCAACTGGATTTATATAGGATGAATGCAACGTAAGAACCCGAAGTATTATGTAGAGGGAGCTCTTAATTCTCACAGTTTCATCAGTGTGTGCTTGTTTTGTAGTACCTAGGTGCCCAGAGCAGATGCAGGTCACCCACCTGAGCAGCAGGCTGCTGCAGTGGAGAGGCATGACTGATAGGAAGGAGAAAGGTTTGAGGGACAGAAAATGCAAAGTGCAGAATTAATAGGGCTGAACTCTACCCACATTTCACAGAAGCAATTGAATAATGCAAATTGTTGGCATGGGACATTCTCTGAAACGTGCTTCTAATGCACTTCTTATCTGAGAAACCCAAACATACCGTTGCATTGACTTACTGTTTCCGTTAATTGTCATGCAAGCTTATTAGTACTTTGGGTTGATAGTTTGAACTAATGTAGAAAGAGTTTTAAGGTGTTTCTTTTTAGATCAAGGTAGGCTAGTACACGACTGTGTGTAGTGAAAATAACTAAGTTATGTACGTTCACTGGAAACTTTGTACACCCTATAACCTCAAATTGTGTTTTCTTTCCTAGCATTGATTCTGGAAACATATGGAGAACACTTAGAGACTTTGATAATACCCCCAGCTTAAGACATCCCTGGAGTAAATCTCATTGCCAAGAAAACCTCATGAGTGTTCTTGGAATAGATGCAAATCAAAAGGTAATTGAACAACGGTTTGCTGGTATGCCAGCATAAACACTTGGTTATGAATCTGATTTTCTGTAAGCTTCCGTGTAGATGCATGAGGAACTAGATCTGAGTGAGTCATAAGTTTTTTTACAGAGAGCATTTTAAAATGATAGTCTAGTGTTTTCTCATCATTATGCGTAACTATGAAATAGTGCGGGATCAAATTTTGATCGTCTTTACATTGAAGTCTCCATTATGTAGCTCCCTGTTGCATCAGGTGATACGTTCAGTGTTAGTATAGATGTAAAATCAGCTTTGAGTGTGTGTGCAGTAAGATTGTTTTCTTTTTTGCTCAGAGTATGAGTAAATTGTTAGCCTCTAATATCCTTCCATTAGGTGAAAATCAGATTTGAATCAGAGAGGCTGTTAAAGTAATTACTGGATGTTTTTACTGTATACGAACTGAAAGTGTGTTCCACTTCCCTTTTCCTAAGATTATTCTATGTGTTTTTGCAAGGCTTGAGGTAGAGTAGTATGTTTTAAATTGAATCAAGACCAAACCAACAGCATTGAAAGACCTCAGAAAGAAATGTCTCTGTTTAATCTCTTGTTTTGAGAAGATAAAGGTATCAGGGACGGTTCAGTATTCAACCTGGTTATTTATTTGGGATGAATTCGTCACATGTGGTTTTTCAGAAGTAACTTTCAATTGATCATACGATTTTTGAAGCATGGGGGGGTACTGCATTCAATTTTTATGGACGTATTTGACCTTTCATACAAGTTACATACAAACAGAACGACAGTGCTGAAGGTATAGGACCTATTCTGCACTTGAAAGTCACTTTTATAGAACTGTTACTTAAAAGGAGAGAATGGGAGACATTTCTCCAACATAGTTAAACTCCCTGTGTCCGTTTCTTTCTTGCCCATAGATACACCAGCATTAAATCAGTGCCCAGGCAACTTAAACTTACGTCATTACTTCTTTTCTGTTACTGGAAAATTGTATTACTTTTAAGAATGCTGATGAAAATGTATTTCTTGGCTATTTTCTGGTGTAACTTAAGGCTAATTTTAATTGGAAATGGCTTTTTTATTAATTTAAGTCACAATTAGGTTCATGTGCATAGAACTTGTTTTGGCATAAAATTGTTTCAACGCAAGGAGGGCACATGATATATGAAAATGCAGCTTCAGAACGTAAAATTTAGTGTTTGTTGTTATTTGAGGGAAATTTCTCTTTAGGTTGTATGCTTGGAGGTCAGATAGAAATTGGTAAAGAAAATGTAAATTATGTTTTATTAGGACTTTTTGGAGAGCCAGGATGACATTTTTGAGGAATCAAATGTTAAAGATAATGAGGACTTCAGATTTGATGGATTCAGTATTAATGACTGCAAAGCTCTGATCCAGACCAAGGTGAGAATTGCTCTGAAAGTTAAGTTCTTCAGTGAATCACACGGTATATTTTACATCTTCCTCTGTGCTGTAGCCAGCTGTTCTAGCATATGTCCTAATGTAATTGTTTGGTCCTGGTATATTGGTGGAGTTGTTTTTCACTCTTTGAAATCTGTCCGAAAGCTTAAGAAAAGGTACAATATAACATACCAAATGCAAAGCAACATAATAGGGCGGATACTGAAATACGAGGTTATTCATTTCATAAGCTGGATTTTATGCCAAGTTACTTACTGGTTGAGAGAGAGCAGCAATATATAAAATCCAGTCGGGATGCTCTGATGACAAAGGAAAATTAGCATGTTTGTAAAAGGATCAACACACTGATCACTGAGAATGATGCTTGTAACTCGCTCCTAAAATATATGCTAAGGGAGACATTAGAAGCAAAGCTGGTAGAGAGGAAATTACATTCAAACTTGCATTTCAGATATTCAGAAAGATTCAGATTTGGTTTCTTCACTCGAGCAGAAAACAAGCTACTTAAGGGGGAAGGCAGAATTGATGTTATAATTACAAGGACTTGGGAACATTACTATTTTTAAGCTCTGTTACAAAACATACAGAGAAATTAAATTGAAATACTTTGTTTGTGCATTTATGTCTTTGGTCAAACAGGCCTTAATAAGCTCCGTTTCTTTCTTGCTAAAGCAGTGCAAGTTGGACGGAAAATTCTGTCATTGCCATTGCTTTAAAAAAAAAATCAGTCACGTTCTGTTTTTAACAAACTATTTTGGGTGAATATTCTTAACACAAGGCCCCTTCCGCAGCAGAGAATAAACTTGAGCAACTGTTGTTGCTGTGGAGATGCGTAGTTTGAGGCACTCTTTCATTGCTATGTTTTATTCTGTTTACTGCATTGGACAATGAAGATGTGTACTGTTCTGGGAACCTTGTACAGAGATGATGTTAGTCAGGAGAATTCAGAAAGAAAACCAAAAGAGACTGTCCAGTTTATTCCTTCATAATTCGGTTCTGCTTTCTTCAACGAGTACACGAGGGTGGGATCACAGGAGCTGACAGGTACTTGGAAATGTGTAAAATACAGAGACAGGGTTTAGGCAAAGGAGAAGTGGTTCAAGGTAGATGAAGAAGGAGTAAAAGTAAAAAGAGTCACGATACAAAGTTAAGGTAAATGGACGGTATTTTTCTGGAGTAGCCTCTGAAGGGAAAGAACAAGCCCTGCAGCTTGGGGTCTCAAAGTAAAGCTCATTAGGAAATGTATATTGCCATTTCTAATTTGTAAGCAAGTTAAAACATATAGTGATGGATGTTTTCCTTTTATCTTCCTAGTTATGTCATTTTTTTTTCCTTTCTAATTTTATTTTTATGGAATCTTTGTAAAAATTTGATTGAAATACGCAGAGCGATTAACTCACTGTAGAATGGAAAAAAATTAACTTAGTTTTTCTTTTTCATTCAGCTTTCCGTTTCGCCGGATTCCAGACATGGTCATCTTTTCACCTGTAACCTCTTTTTAAAAACCACATCATCAAATGGAGACATGCAATATATAACAATCCCAAGGAAGAAGCACATTTTCACTACACACAACCTCAAAATGAAATTTTTCAGTAGTGATGTTTGTTGAACCCAATGCACTTTTTGATCTTTTACTCTTTTTGAACTGAATGCAGTTGACCTTCATTTTGTTACTGGGTTGGTACTATACAGACTACATACGTTCTTTAGGAAAGTGACATATTGCTGTATATGAAGTACCTAAGGCCACATTATTAGAAGGTATTTACCCTGTTTAGTTGTGAAGTCAAAGGTGTAAAGTCCTGCTAAGTTTTGCTGCAGAGTTACGTCTCTTACAGTACATCCAGTTGCAATCACACTGTAAAGACACTCTGGTGGACTATCAACTACTGACCTTTCAGGCCTTAATGCCTCTTCGATCAAAAACCTTGTTTCCCTGCCAAAAACTAAACACACCTCAAGTGTGTTGTAAAGGGTGCCTTGTCACCACCTCTCCTCGTCTTTGGTCCAGTTTGGATCAGCTGAGATCTGTCACTTTGCCACTGCTGAACAGAATGAGAGGAGCCTTCTGTGTCTGGTGGCTTTCACTGGGCTTTAGGAAAATAACAGTTTTAACTTCTCTCTGTGGTACTGTGAGCAGTCAGTGAAAGGTTTTGTTCTGGCATTGGTTTCTAACTGAAATAAACCACCTCTCTGAAGCTGACTGTAACAGGACTTCTTGGATTCATTCATTCGTTCACCAAACACACCACGCGTAACCATGCCTGTTAAAGCTTCGCAGCGGTGTAGTTCAGGACTTGCGTTGCACAATGCTATAAATTGCTGCCCTTTTAAAATTTTATAGTAACTATCAACTATGTTGCCCATCTTCCTGCCTGAGGGAGTGCCAGAGGGGATGCACTTCACTATCATTCATGTGCTTCCTTGCACTTCCTTCCTATCATCATGGTGCTTTCTTGCCAACTGCAACAGCTTTATTTATTCATTGGTAATAACTTTTATGCAAGTTACTAATCCATTAACTGCTTTGGCCATTCAGAATAAGAGAATTTTATATGGCTTTTAATTTTAAAGAGTTGCTAAGCACTGCAACTGCCATCTTACGTGTTAAAAGCAGGGAACAAACTTGGATGTTCCCAAATTAAGTCAGTCAATTACTTAATGATGTGCCTATGCTGTTCTTAGAATTAAGAAAACTACAAAGCACTGGTGGACTCCAACCCTTAATCTAGTAAACTGTTCAGCAGTGGAATTACAATTGCTGCAATAACTTATAACTTTAGTAATGTTTACGATACCTCAGTGCTATTAGCATAGGACGAGCTGTGCATTGGTTGCTTAGTAAATGGGACTAGGCCATTTGAGAAAGTGCTGTTTGGAAGTGGCTCAGCAGCTTCCCTGGCCCTAGAGGGAGTTCTGCGGCGCCAGACGGAAACCTCCATCATTCACGGAGAGCAGGGTTAACTTTTTCACTTAACGCTGGATTTGAATTAGTTTGCAGTTTCCCTTCTAAGTCTTTCAGACCTCTTAAATATGGACAACAGGATGACCACGAGCCAGCAATGTGCCCTCGTGGCCCAAAAGGACAATGGCATCCTGGGGTGCATCAAGAAGAGTGTGGCCAGCAGCTGGAGGGAGGTCATCCGCCCCCTCTGCCCTGGTGAGGCCACATCTGGAGTACTGTGTGCAGTTCTGGGCTCCCCAGCTCAAGAAGGACAGGGAACTGCTGGAGAGGGTGCAGCAAAGGGCTACCAAGATGATTAGGCGACTAGAACATCTCTCTTATGAAGAAAGGCTGAGGGACTTGGGTCTTTTTAGCCTGGAAAAAAGAAGCCTGAGGGGGGATCTTATCAATGCTTATAAATACTTAAAGAGTGGGCGTCAGGAGGATGGGGCCAGGCTCTTCTCAGTGGTGCCCAGTGACAGGACAAGAGGTAACAGGCACAAACCTGAGCATAGGAAGTTCCACCTAAACACGAGGAGGTACTTCTATACTTTGAGGGTGGCAGAGCACTGGAACAGGCTGCACAGAGAGGAGGTGGAGTCTCCATCTCTGGAGACATTCAAAACCCGCCTGGACGCGTTCCTGTGCAACCTGCTCTAAGGTGACCCTGCTCTGGCAGGGGGGGTGGACTAGATGATCTCCAGAGGTCCCTTCCAACCCTACCACTCTGTGATTCTGTGAAGTATGTATTAAATAGGTTGTAGGCATAAACTCACAAAATAGTAAATTGCCAATAAATGATGAAGGGACAGTTGAGGTTGGTAATAGTCGTTACTGAAATAAATTATAAGAATAAAATCCCATTTTTATGCTTTCAGTCAAGCAGGGCCCTGCAGAGGGGCTTGAGGGGGCAAGATGTAGCACCGGTGTGTAGCACCGGCTGATGCACCGGACCCCAGCTGTCCTCATTTCTTCTGGGCTTTCAAGTTTGCCTTTGCATTCGCTAACATCAGATGAACGTATCGAAGAATATTTTATACTGTTACCGCAGGAGAAGGGCGAATACATCATCTTTCCCTCATAGTAGCAGGTTTTACAGCCCTGTCCAAGGCACATCTTGGGGAAAAAAGGGTTTCAGCCCTCTGTGGTTCAGTGGGGAAAAAAAAACCTACCAGGGTTCCAAAGGTGATGGGCGCTGCATTTCAGGTCTTTCTTTTTTGGACAGATGCTTTGGGCCACCTGAGCCCTTACTGCCTGTAAACACGGGCTGCACAGGACAGCGGAGAGACCTTTGACTCCCGTCATCAGTCCGAGAGGAACAAGTTTGTCTTCAAAGGAAAAGACTTAGCAGATCTGAAATTGCGAAGTAATTCAATTCAGCTTCATGTTGTGGAGTCCCGGCAGCCCGCCAGCCCTCGTCAGAATTTTAACACAAGCTGCATATTTGGGGGTATTCACAAAGAGAAAATTGCACTCTGTTTAGCTTAGCTGACAAGAGAGCACGCTTGGGGAGACAAACTAAATTTTAGCAGACTGTTTTCAGGCGTATCATGTTGTAGAAAGTAGCCTCGTCCTCTGTTGTTATCCTGGGAAACAAGGGGTGCCGGAAACCCCTCTGGTGCGTTTTGCACAAATACTGGCTATTCATTTCCTTTAGTCATTTCCTGGTTCCTGCCTTCCCCGGCCCGCAGCCAAGCCTGCCAACAACCGCCACGCACCCCCCCCTCCCCACGGCGGCAGGGGGACGGAGCAGGTGGCTATTCTGCAAAAACCAGGCACGGAAGAAATAAAACTTTCTATCTTGGTATGTTTTAAGCTACGGATTTCACCATCTCTAACCTTAGTCGTGAGCTCTCGGCTGTGAAATACTGAGTTTTGATGAACTAAACATGTTGCTGTACTCTGTGCTTGTGGAAAGCAAACAGACTTTTGACATTTGCTTAGGATTTTGAAAAGGTGAAAACTAAAGCAAGGTAAGCGTTTTAAACAGCAGAGCTGGGTAGAAATGCCTTTTTCTTCCCCTGAGATTAGAGGGGAAAATAGACCCCCAGAACAGAGTTTTTAAAAGTTCAATCCAGAAATGTAATTACTGCAACGTTTCCTCTGCAGAAGGAACACTGCAAATAGTTTTGCAAAAAAAGAACAACTACATTGTGAAAGACTGAAGACGTTTCAATGCACATTCTGCTCAAAGCTACGACACAAGTAAAATTTTAGGGAACTTATTTCAACAAACAATCCCTAAAATTGAACAGAGCAGGAAGGCGAAGTTTTGTGAAGTTTTGTTTTAGAAACAGCGTATTCCTAGGATTTGTAGACTTACTTTAAAAAGTCCAAATAACATGTAGAATATGATTAACAAAAAACCACTCCAAACAACTAAACAACAAAAAAAAAGCATTCCAGACCCTAGGATGGTTTCTAAGTATGCCATAAGCACACCATGGTTAGACATATGCAGATTTGGAGTAAAAAACAAAACAAAACCTTGTGAAAGCTTAAAAGTTCTTTTTGAAGTGCCCGGGTGACTACAGAATTTAAAAGCACTCTGATCTTTTTAATCGTGAAGATCAGTTTTAATAGTCCCCCCCCTTTTTTAGTGGTAGGACTTCCTGGAATACTCCTACTACACTTAAGATGGCAGAGGGAATTTGGCTAAAAATGAGCTGCATTCAAATTAATTGTTAAAGCCCCAAAGTTCACCTTGGACGGGAGCTTTACTTGCCAGATCCACCCTGGAGGATTCAAAGAAAACAAACCCACCCCACCCCGCCAGCAGAGGCAACAGGCTCGCTTCGTCACATCTAGCACAAGTTCTCCGTTCCTCCTGCTGAAATAGGGATGAGAACCTCTGGAGCCGTCATCCCACAGCAGAGCCCGGGTGCCAGCGCGCAGCCAGCCTAACGAGGGAAAAATGTAAGGAATGAAGTTGCAACATTTTTTTTTTTTCTTTTTCAATCGTGGCAAGACGCCTGTGAACCCTGGGCAAATACTTTCAACGCCAAAAATCTTCCAGCTTCCCTGAACATCTGCTTTAACAGTACATACTTTTATAGACGCACCTCTGCATCTTCACAGCGTAACTCTTCACTTCTAATACTGGGTTTTAATAGCTCAAAATTAGTTTTGCAACTAATTATAACTCATCTTTATATTATATTATAACTCTACCTGAATTAATGGATAGGTTATTTTCTTTTGTGTGTTTTACTCTTGCTTGAGCTGAAAAGTTAAATCTTTTCAAGCCTCATTTCCAGTACACAGAATACTGAGCTCGAGAGAGCAGTCGGGGCAGTACCTGCACCTCCCCGGCTCGCCGTGTTTTAAACCAGCATTGCACCGGGCCGTGCTGCTCAGCGTACTTTTAAGTTCAGATCTTTCAGTGTGGCTAAAATAAAGTATATGAAACTCTACACCACCTTTAAAAAGCCTCAAGATGACTTGAAAGCAATACTTTCCTTTAAAGAATAAACTGCAGTAAACCTTCATAAGGCAGCATTTGCTACCGCCGAATGTCAAGACCCATCAGCAGAAGAGCAGGTCTGTACTGCAGTACCAGCAGCGTCCTGCTCCGATAACGCAGAGTCACAGTGCTAATGGCACAATGGTAACCACCTCACAGCCAAAAATAAGATTTTTGTGAATAAGTTACTTGTAGACCTATCCTTTTCATGCTGTGGTGCGGAGGTTCCAGGACAACAGGCAGGAAGGATTCCTGGTCTGTAGGCAGCAGCCACTGCAGTCTTATCAATAAGACGCAGTTCACTGCAGAAGAGTCGGGATCCCATTTTAGAGGTCCACAAAAGGAGAGGACGGAAACCTTTAAACCTGAAGTCGCTGGGGTGATTTGTATTTGCACAGACGAGCAACCAACCATCCACCAGCACA
The DNA here is from genome assembly GCA_013398915.1 of Dromas ardeola. NCBI lineage: Eukaryota > Metazoa > Chordata > Aves > Charadriiformes > Dromadidae > Dromas > Dromas ardeola. The sequence continues at coordinate 228,026 of VYZM01020312.1, read as the reverse complement.
GAGCAGCAGTATTTTTGTTCCAGACTTGACAAGGATACATGTCTGAAGCGTCAACATTATGTGCATCAAGGACCCTTGCATCTGACGCTTGCTTTCAAGCACGGCAACCCCTGAAGCAACACTAAGAACTGCAGGGGCCGGGAAGACTGCGTGGGGCAGTGGAGACAGAAACCAGAGGGCAGCTCAGCACTAACAAACGTATGTCACTGGCTCCCAACAGGAATGGCCCCATCCACCGGCGGGAAGCAGCGCTCTCCCAGCCATCCCTTGTTCACAGGGACAGGACAGGACACACAAAGGGGATGCGAAGCTGTGGAAGGTATTTAGTATTTCTGGGGAGAAAGGAAGGAAAGAAAAGCAATCACCTAGGGAAAACATTACATCTTCGTGAGTAAGAGATGAAATGAAGGGTGGCAAGGTACCGCATTTTTTTTGGTTTTGAAACGGTCGCATACTGAAGGCTTCAAAATATAAATGGTTAAACTGCAAAACTGTGGCTTTTATTTCCAAACATACAATAAATAGGTCCACCACAACTAGCCTCTAACTTCATTTTACATGGAAGGATTTTAAAATTAGTTTGTGCATATTTAAAAATTAAACTTCCCTTTGCACATAATTCCATACATAACCGAACTGCATTACATACCAGCTTATGGTCTTGGCACTGTGATGCAAGCAACCAATTAGAAACAGAGCTTTGTAGCAAGCACTTGAATAAAAATTGCATTTTGAACTGTTGATAAAACGTCTACCAACAATTTAATCTATTTCTGAAGTATACAAAAAACTTTAGCACGTAAATGCCGAAAAGCAAGTTGTCTTCTCTTATGTTTCTGTAGGGACTGCAAGGTAAGTAAGTGGATTTATTAAGTGTTCACTATTTGCTACATGATACAATTTTCATACCAAAATATCTTTACTGCATAGTAACATTCCGTATTATCAAATGCAAAAAGAAATCAGATGCAGTCTTTTTATTTTATTCCTCGTCACTGAATTTAAAGACATCTTTAACCACAACTCTGCTTCATCACAGTGCAGAAGGCCCTTAATAGTTCAAGGATTTATTCAGTCATATCTTTAATACAAAAGTAGAGGCTGCGGAAAAGCCAGAGTAGTCTATACACAATGCACAATCTGTGTACATTCTGAAGCTGTACCTCTTCAAGAACTATTTATACACTCTTCAAACAAATCCCTTTATCCAGCAATTCAAAATACTTTAGATCAGAAGTTTTATATTAGAATCAATACATTATATGCATATAAATACATTTATACCCTTCGGTTGCTAAACAACCCAGATGGCTGCGAGGATGTGACCTGAACTGGTTCTCCATGGGTTTGGGATACCAAATTGTATCGGCAGCTAACTGTTAACCACAACAGTCACAGTAAAAACTGGAGATCTTTGCACAAGGTAGGTGTGCCATAGCATCGGTTAAGACTAGAAATAGTAGGTGACACCCTGGCCCCTTCAACAGGGCCAGGATTTCAACTTCTGTGAGATGCAACACACAGGCAACATTTTTTTTCCTCTGCCGATGTCCCATACATGAAAAGTCTCAGCAGAACAACAACAACAACAAAAAAATCCCAGAAAACAACAAACCAAAGCAAAGCTTTTACAACTGCAAATTTTCTTACAAGACAGGTGCTGCAGCTTTCAAGAACAAAGTAAAAGTTTTATAATTAAAAAAAAAACAAAACCAACCAAAAACCTAATGTGCAAGTGTGTAGTTCAGAAGACGACAGCAAGGATCAATACAGACCTCAGTTCAAGCTGAAACACCATATCCCAGCTGTCTTACGGAAAAGTAATTCTCACTGCAAATCTCATCTTCCGTTAATGAGTGCGCTTATATATACTTATATACACACACCTGTCATACACACGCACCCCTCCTTTCCCAGTACAACCTGCAGCAGCAGCAGCCACCGCCGTCGCGATGCTTCCAAAGCCCACCCAGATCCAGCCCCGGAGCCCTCAGACCCCTGCGCTCCCACCCAGCTGCAGGATGGTACTTGGTCATCAGCACTGACTCACCGCATACCGGTGAGTATTCCAGGAGTATTCAAAGCAGTAAGCACTGGTGTAGTAAGACATGTTCTCAACTTTGTCTCTTAAAGGATACAGAAATGTCGATGCTCTTGAGTATCCTCCAAAGGTGCTAGAAGTTTTTAAGTTTGAAGCGTTTTTTTTCCCACAATGCCAGGTATACAAATGTGTATCTTTTTAAATAATATTGCACATAAAAATCATCTTAAACTTTGTAGTGAAAGCAGGGTTGAAGGACAGTGTTTTCCAAAACAGATTAAAAAGCTACCTGTACATAGTAAGTTTTAATTTAAAGAACGCCAAGATTATTCAAAATCTAAGCACGTAATACTGACAGAAAAATGTTAAATTGCACAATCTACATATAAATTACATTTGTAAATACTTAAAAGTTTTTAAACATTGAATACCCTTGATTTCACAAATCAGCTAGGTCACTGTCAAAGGATCAGCTTAATGAGTTAGAAGTACTTTCCCCCAGAAAAAAAGTAGAAACAAAAAGATCTGCAGTCTTACACGAAGCACTGGAAAGAGTTAAAGCATTTCAGCTCAGAGGTAGTGCTAAACACATCCAACTAGAAGTCCATTATATTTGAACTATGATGAAATAACGTAGTAAAATGTAGAAAGACTATAAAATTTACAAAAATAAATAGTTCTGAATGCTTTAGAAAACGCAAGAGACTTTGTTGACAAGCGTCTTGATCTGCTTTTCTGACCGAAAGCAAGCAAAGTGTGTCTCATTTTTAAAATATACCCATCTCTAGTAATGCGGCTGCAATCCACGCAATCCAACTATGCAACTTGACGTATGCCAACTTGGCATAGACTCTGATATTAAAAATAAAGTGGAGGCTTTGTAAAAGATCATCTCATATGAAATTTGTTTTGCATGTAAATTCTTCTGACAAATTAAAAATTGCACATAAAAAAGTTTATTGAAAGAGGCATGAGGGGTGAGATAAGGGTATGTGCCTACTGTTCCACATACACCCTGGAAGGAAAAAGATGATTGCACAGTTCTGATAAATAAATATTTCTTTTTTTAAAAAAAATCTGCCACTTTTTTGGTTTATAAGTTTTGGAATTATTTAGAAAATCCCACTATGGACAAATTATTTCTAGTTTGTGTTCTAAAGAATTCTTTACAACTTTTCCAGTGGCTTTTATCCTGAAACCAAATGAAAGTGGCAGTAAAAAGTATCTTTGGGTGAAACAAGTATCAGGATCCAACAAGAATTTCCATGATGTGGTCCAACTCACTCAGATCTGTTCTACATATCTGAATGTTGCTTGCTGAAGAAGAATTACAAGATGGGAAGGTTTTCAATGGTTCTTCGTTAGCAAGAGATGGTGGTCTGGGCGGCGTTAGTGGAGGGCAGCAAAAGTCTGAATCATACATTGAAGTGTCAATATCTTCAAAAATGTCATCTATTGCCAAATCCTTCAAGTAACTAGTTGAATTTGAAATCTCAAAGGAACCAAACACACATTCAGCTCCCTTCAAATCCTGTCTATCATCTTCTAGTTTTAGACCGGTATTTTCTGGAAACTTTGGCTGGTCATCTCCAGTAGGAACCAGACAAGTAGGCGGGCTTATATCTTCTACAAAGTCTAAATCCTTCAGAATAGATGAAATGGCAGATGACATATCATCATCTGAAACTATCAGCAGGCTATTTTCAATTGGGTCTTCTACAGACCGCAAGTCGCAACAGTTAGACTCTTGCTGAGTAATACCTGAAGGCAACTGAAGAGACATCCCAGATGACTCCATCCCTGTGTAGCTGTGAGAACCAGGAGTAATGCCAGGGCAGACATTAATTGGCTGCTGATTACTCTCTTGTCTCATTTCCTCTTGAATTTGCCGTACTGTGTTGGCTATGAGGACAGAGCGGTGCAAGTTCGGTTCCACCAGCATTTTGTACGTCTGTAACTTGGTGAGGCACATATTAAGCACCAACTGCCTCTTAAGTGGATATGGCAGACTTCGACTGGAATCAAAGGCACTCGAGAGACCAGCCACGTTCTCCTCATAGTCACTGAGCTTGCGTTTTAGACCTCTCCCCAACATGAACCTGAAAGACAGAAATTATGAATTAACCTTGGGCAAGACTATTGCTTCTCCTGCAAGATCTCAACAGACACCTTTGAGAAGTCTGTAGCATACAATGTACTGGTTAACTTAGACTCTAATGCCATAGAACACTGAAAGACAGAATAAAATTCTACACAAGATACTGCTTTCACTGATAAGATGCACTTCCCAGCTCTATTGTTTTACAACAACAATTCATCTTTTTTAAACCAAAAACATGAAAAATATAGTAACTGTTTTTTAAAAAGAGTTCTGAGTTTTGATTTTAAGGTTTACTTTTAACTCTGAGAATATAAATAATTAAAAAAACTTTAATAGGCGAGCTTTTTAGCCTCTTACCCATTTAAATTATATAACATACAAGAACTCATTAATAAGAAATATCTGGATGTCCACATGAAATAAAATAGATGCTTATACTAAGGATTATAATAGCTATACAGAATATTTCAACATTTTCACTTTAACTTTCACTACTATGTACAGTAGGTAAGACTTTAAAGCTAGATTCAAGACTATTTTTATCTTATTAAGGTATTCTTCATGTCTTGCTCAGCGTCTCCGAGAGCCCTCTACAGAATTCATTTCTCTCCTTCTTCTTTGCTGACTGAAAGTTGTTTTACAACAGCTGAACCACCCAGCTAGACCAGTAACAGGGCCTCCCATGGGATCCTTATATCCATTCCATGGCTTAGTAGTTTAGCTAAAAGGTGGGACCAAATTTGTCTGGGCCAGCAAGCTCACAGAATGATGATCGGTGCTCATGGCTGCTGGCTCACAACATGTTACTGACTTAACACTAAGGACATTCCAGCTGGAGGCTATCAAGTGGCATTTTAAAAGTGAAAAATTTTGGTAAATAACTAGAAGAAATAGAATTTAGTTGCTTTCAGTCCATTTTGTTTTTTGTTACATTGAATTACGCTAGGTCTAGAACACTGTAGTACAAAAAAAACCCATATGCATGCACACCTAAAATACACGTGATCCAAACAAATACATGCTTGGATACTTTGCAATTACCATTCAAAATACAAAGTGTTTTATTAGCGACAACAAGCACTATGCAATCGCTTGTATAAACACAGAAAAGGAGTACACCATGCACAGGAAACACTGGTAAAATCCTGATTACACACATCTTGATGTGTCCATGGAATACAGACACCTCTACCCCCAAACAATTAAAAAAAAAAATTAAGCAGTCATAAATTAGACACCCAGTGGCAGATTAAGGGCAGATCCTTCATACACAGTGATCCAGACCCTGCATGCTGCAGAGGGCCTCCCAACTTCCTTTTTATGTGAGCACGGGATACTGCCAGCAACAGCTCAGCTGATTGCAGCAGCTGCCAGCTGCTGGCCTGTTGCTAGACTTTTGGGGACAAGGAGATGGCAGCACGATAAAGCCTCTTTTACTTTTGGGATTTCTCCAGATTTGCAGGAAGCACTGCAGGGCTCCATGGCTACATCCATCTGCCTAGACAAGGCTGTTGGAGAACTCAGCTCCTCTGGAGGAACAGAAAGTAAGTCAGCAGTGCATACTTCTCAGCAAGACACACAGGAAAACATAGACAGTTGGTAAAGGAGTTTAAATTTACGATCATACACACTTTTTCTTTTAGGGACATACCTGGATGAAATAAAATTTGTCATAAGAATGCATTTTTACATAACAGGTAGTAGTTTGGCCTATAGTTCATTTTACTAACGTGTCCACTATTAAAAAAAAAACAATAAAAAAAACTTTAATTACTTGTAATTTTTCCAGTGCTGCAATTTTTTAACTCTGGAAGTCTGTTTTACTCCAAAGTTTTCTGCTAAACTGCCACAGCACCAGCCAAATCTCTTTAAAAAATGTAAGGTGTCTTGATGTGGTGTGCCTATTCACCTAGGGAATCTTCCTACACGTACCATGTATCACTCCCCCATTCCAGCACCCCCTTTAGAGCAAACAGAACCAGACAGTACTGAGTACTCCACTGCAAACAAAATCAGCAGAAATCTGGATATGAAGTTCAGGCATCAATTATAATACTTTTTTTCTGGGGGGGCAGTGGGTGTGTGTATGTCAGGCATAAATATAAATACACCATCTCCTAACAGATCACAAAGACAGTTAGTGTCTGCAAATCATAGAAAATTCACAATCAAATTAACTGTCCATTTTAAGTAGCATTTAGATGTTGTGTACTACTTAAGGCATTACTCCATACCATTACTATAAAGAATAAAAACATACATCAAAATGGCTATTTGTCCACTAAGCACCATCCTTCCCAAACACTGCACACTAGTTCTTCTTTTTTTTCTCTCTGCTAATTAAAGCAAACCAAAATTCACACTCACAAGGGAACAAAATTAAGACCGTACAGGGAACAGTAATTCTCATACTTTATACATTTGGGATGCTTGGTTTTGACATTTACTGCTTTTAAAATATATATTTACACTTGTTAGACTCACAGGAAACACTAGACTTATCTACTTGTATTATATAAATAATATTAATTTCTAGCATATAAAAAATGGGGCAGTATTTAAATTTTGTAAGCATGCTTAAAGAGAAACCAAACTATCATACGTAAGGACATATGTACTACCACAAGAACAACCTAAAATGAAATATTTAGCTTTTAAATTCATACAGTAGTCTGACTAGACTAAATATTTCATGTTCCTATATGCATACACTTTCCTTTTGATTCCTCCAGTTTCCTTCATAAAATTTGTCCCAGAGCATTCTAGAAATATGTAACAAAGCTTGAGCATGACAGCACTCAACTATAAAAATGAAGCGCAAGAAACATTATTTACCCCAAGTTCAAACGTTTCTACTTAACAGACTCCCCGCTTTCTAGATGTCAAAGATATTTAAGTATACAAACACACTCCTATCTTAGGTCTTACAAGTTCTGCCTGTTTAGCATGATTTTTGCTTAATTGCAAGGATCTGTAAGACTTCAGAGGTTACATAAAAATTTGGAAAAAGCTAATGAAAACGCAAGTAGCGTTGGTACAGTGGATTTAAAAATGACTAGTGTCATGGCTGCTACAGGAGACATTAAATTTCAGTTCTTGTCTAACACACTCAGCTGCTGACCTACAAAAGATACAAAGCCCCTTTGTTACCAGCTAATCTACATTTTATCAGACCTTTTGCTTTACTTTCTACCGTAAGAATTTCTGACAGGGTCATATCTTTCACAAACTACTTCTTAAGTAATTTGTCCTTTTGTAGCATTGCGTATTAACGCATACATCCCAAACCCAAAATTCAGAAACCAGTCAAATGTTCTCTTTTGATAACATTTCTTTGCAATCCAAGATGTTCATTATTTAAGATCACATTATTTAATCACGCAGTGCTCCCCACACTTCAATTTTTGGTACTAAGGAAAACAAACAGAAGTCCGCAAAAAAACTCACGCTACCATGCCCAGACAATCCTGTATTACTGAGTGACTGCTGCATAGTTGTCAGTTCAAAGAAGCACAGGTCGGGCATACTAACACGAAGAACGTCAAGAAACAGCACTTTCCTTACTCCAGCCTAATTCCAGGAACCTACTCAGTTCTCAAAAAATTAGATCAAGTAACAGGATTTTGTAACATGCCAATCTGATAACTCTGCAATTTGTAAGTAAATAAACTGAACAAAAATTAAAGTTTATGCCAATTTCAAATGTGAGGCCTATATATACCTGTTCAATGATAAAAGAGGCAAGCTGCAAGTCATCCTTCTCTTGAACTTTTTCTTAAAGTTCAACAACCAACTTTTTTTGAGTTCAGATGCTCTATTTTAGAATCTTTTGTCACCAAAAAACAAGAACAATGAGGAACACAACAACTCAGTTGTTGCTCAGTTTTCTGGCATTTTCTCATCTTCTCTCATTATAGTAATGCAAACTGAGCTACAGGCCATTCATGGCAGCATGCTTTTTAAATTAAAACTATTTTGCAGATATAGAGAAAAGGAAACAAAGCGAACTCAATGTTTAGGAGTGCCAAGCTCTCCATCCACGTCACTGAACTACAAAGGAGTCTGTACGTAGAAATTCTGGCCCCGACAGCGTGTTCCTCAGTTCCTTCCAGTTCCATGGAGGACATTTCATAGAAACTCCTCCCTGCTAAGATGGGAAGAAGCATCTATGCACTGTAATCCTACACCGTACCAGAGTTTGAAAAAAATCAGAGGGAAGAGGCACGTCCCTGGCTGGCAAATCCATGCAGAATACCAAACAAACAGGCCTGGTCAGAGCGTGCAGCTACTCAGAAGAAACATCCCAGGCTACCAAGAAAAATTCACACTGCTGTATGTTGTGGACAATGCAGGACTCGTGCCACCATTTCAGAGGAAAAACACAGCTCCATCTGTCACAGGGTCTGATAGTGCAGTGCAGCTGCCACTGACACATGGTTAGGAAGTACAGCTGGAAACAGTCACAAAGAAGAATGTAGCATGTGAAAACCCTCAATTACTTCTATCTGGGCAAACTACATCTTAATTTCCTCTTCCTCACCTTCCAAAAAAGGTTTTAAGAGCAAGTTAAACAATGTTTAGACCTCAGAACCACACAGGGCTTTAATTTTCAGTAGGGAAAAGCTTCAAAAGACATGAGTATATAAAACACGACTCCCACAGTTAGTATTGTCTGAACACAAACTTTTCATGCACAAAATGAGCACTACGGTCAACTACACAAGAGTTATTCATTTATCATTAAAGAATATGTTTAAATAGCAAGATCATCAATAAAATACTGGGGCTGCGCTATACAGGTCAAAATCAGTTAATTGATAGTGGTCCCTTCTGGCTTTTCTTTTTAGGACATTATTAAATTCAGACTTGCCTGATCCTTTTCATACAGCCACACTGTTGCATTTTTCAGCCTAAGACTGTCTCGAAGTGATAAATTATTTTTTCTCATAGGACAGAAATATCAGATTTGAATTGCTGTAAGCACCTCATGAGTGAAAGCTGCCTGTCTAGCTTTCAGTAATGTAACTGAAGTATTAAAATCAAAATTAGAGACGCCTTCCTATTGTAATTTGGGTAATTCCCTTTCAAAGCCTCCTTTGGCTCCTAACTGTAGAAAGCATGTAGCAGCAAAACCAGAAGTCTCTTTGGATTGTAAGCTTGCATTAGTAACTGACCAAAGCTGACTGATAACCTGATTTTCTGCTCTCCCCTCTCTTCCATGGACACACGTTTCACAAGCACACATCTATCTGCGGGAAGTAGGAAGGAAGACAAGCATTCCTATAGTTATGGTTATTTCCCAGAATTACTCGATGTATGCTGCGTACTATTTTTAATGGTAACCTTTCCACCACCCAACATACATTTTAGCTTAAGCAACACAACTTCATTAATAGTTTTAATTAAGTAGTGGACTGGCTCTTGACTAGTATTCCATGTATAAGAAGCTGCACAAGAGAAAGGTAAGGCTGAAGGTACAGTTAACAGACACAGTATAAATCCTTTCCTCCCATCTGGACTTAACACTGATCACTTCAACATGACTTACATAACACAGTAAGCTGTCAGACTACACAGAACAGTGTCTCTGATCTGGTGTCCTCAGCAAGTGTTGGGAGATCCCAATAACATCACACCTCGGCTGTTAGCAAAAACTAAGAGAAGTGAGGGAAGCAGGATTAAACACCTTAAAAAACACCCAAGTAAAAAGTAATTTGGACCTGAAGACACTTTAATATACACAAAAATGTATTTAAGTCCATTGCCTCCCCACCCCACCCCCCCCAGCCCTGCCCCAGTTTAGCAAAGATGAGTAACTGCTGGAGAAGGCACAAGTGGCTAAAAGTGTGCATACAGGGAGGAGTGCAGTCCTACCAGCTTACACCCATACCTAAACTCCTATGTAACAACTTCTTTACGGGAGTTGGGAATAACCAGAAGATCACTGCGCAAAGAAGGGAGAATTAATGTCAACTTTTTGGTCACCAAATTCTGACCTTTAATACACCTAAGTCTGTTACTACTAAAGCAACTGGAACACAGAACCAAGATATGCTACTGTTCAGACTTAAAATAAAAAAAAAAACCAACCCAAAACAGACACACACACCTCCAAACCAAACCACACGGAAAAAAACCCCACACCTATGGATATACCTAACATCCTTTCCTGCGTTTTGAAAATAAGAGTAGGCTGAATAGTACTCATTAAGTAGAGGAAAGGAATGAGAGGAAGATGGAGTCTAGCACAGAATTAACCTGGAATTCATAACCTTCCCACTGTCACATCACTATTTGTGGAAGCAGAGAATAAATATGTATCATGCACTAATATTTTAGGATCTGCAAGGATGTTTACAAACCACTCAGAAGTAAATTTTACCTTGATTTAAAAGTTAGTTTGAACCCCTGGACACACAAGCTGTTTATGTTATGTCTAATGGGATCTGGAAAATTCCTGCACTTAAAGGACATCTTCCCAAGTTCCTTACTCCCATTTATTTCATAAAGCATTGATAAGAGCTTTGCTTTACAAACTACCACAGCTAAGTTTCAGAGCACAACATTTCACTCTAGAGAGAAACTCCTCTGTTAGGATGCATACCTTCCACAAGCTGAAACAAGTGGATCTGGGCTGTTTACAACAGTAAATGAACTGTACTCTCAGCAGCTGATATCTGTCACTAGAGGCTAACACAGAAAGCTGCTGAGGCAGTACCAGTGTTAGAGAAAAACTTCCATCCTTAAAAGAAGACGAACTAAACCACTGTCACTCTTCTCCTTTCTCTAGCCCTCTACACTTGTGTATTTAGTACCACATTTGCAAATAAAGCTCATGGGTGTAGTGTTTAGCAGATTATTTGTCAGGAATTTTGGGTGGATTTTTTTTTTTTTTTTTAACAGAAGAAGGGCCCAGAATCCTTTAAACTAAGGATCAATAGTAGTTATCAAAAGCTGATACATGATCAAGAGTTACTAAATCTAGAAACTCCCATAGTAAAACTACACAGTAATTAAATAAGAACATAAAGGAATCCAAAAAACCACTGGGTTTCCACCAAAGTATCTCACTGGAGAGACAAATGATCATTAGAACTGCAAATGTGATGACATACCTCTTCATAGCTTGTTCTAATCAACTGAACAGCTCAATCTGTTTTCTTTACAGTATCTATTTACTTCAAATACAGAGATACTGGATCTATTCAACTACATAACCCTAAAATATGTGTCAGTGTTACAGTGATCTAAATAAAGATCCATTAATAACAAAAGTTATAGCTTCTTAACTATATCAAATCATCAGGTCCATACTTTAACAGAAAAACCATTAACAGCAAAAGCAAACAAGAAAAAAAAAAAGCTCTCTCTTCCTGATAGAGGACCATGCATTTACTCTAGCTCTCTGTATGGGATATTTAGGTAAATGATTTTCAATAATCAAATCATGAGTCACTTTAAATTTTCTTTCACACACTAGCGCACAACTTTTCATCAGTATCCAAATTGCCTTCTCCTCACAAGACAAGACTGTGACATTGTATTTCAGCCACTGAGCAGCAGACCTCACTGTAAGATTGAGGCCTTAGTTAACAAATTTCCAAGAAATGTGATCTTATGGCAATATTAAATTCTTTGTTACATTATAGTACTCCCTTGTTATAAAGGAAAAAAAAAAAAAAGTAATGCAAAATCAATTCAAACCAAAGTACTTATACTATTCAATAAGCCTAAAGCACTCGGTATTATATACCCTGTTTCTAAAAATTATTTTTCAGTTTACCATTCTAACCCACAAAAATAACATCTACAGCTGATTATCAGAACATGTGCTATGCACGTAAGACATTATGATTTCATAAAAACATACAAGTAGTTACCCTCAGAAAACAGAAAGGAGTCCAGGCAGGAAGATTCCAGATTTTGCATAAAGTGTGGTCATCCAAGAGTCTTGAACTATTCAAGAGGCCAAGCCATCCACCGAGGTAGGGTGATGTGACTTAAGGGGAAAACCAAAACAAAAACAAAGAACGGAGTATTTCATTATTATGTGAATTTTTTTTAAACCAGAAGTATTAAGCAAATAATTCAATACAACTTTTTAAACTATTTGTGCTAAATCCTACTAAAATATTTTAACTGAATAAGAAAAACTACAGTTCATGAATACACTGAAATAAGAGGACCTAATAGTTTCACCTGTGAACACATAAAACATGGAAGTTATCTTTCGTAAATGAATACTACAGAACAGAACACTGATCCTCTAAGTGTTAGGCTTTAGGATAAGAACTTGCATTGATACTTCTTCAGTTTACTGAACACAGATTTACAGTTGTAATCATCTCAGAAATCATGCATCAAGAGAGACAATACCACAAACTGTGAAGAATTACGTTTAAGAATTACCCCCTAACATTTACAGGCTGCAAAGGGAGTTAAGATTTTTATTAAATTCCCTAACTGTCCTTGTTTTCAGCACAGACAAAACCAATGTGAGAAGATAGCTGGCCGGATGTCCTGTGATCGCGTATCATATTCAGTGTGGCATCATTTTCATGAAAACCCTGATAAAGTAACATCTGCAGTTTGGCTAGAGACCACATGCATTAAATCACGGATTAGATCAAGGCACTGGAAACTCTGGGAAATGTGAAAAGGCTGAAGTGACAGTAAACTATGGACTAGGCTAGAAGATGTGGAGGGAACTGCATGATCCATGCTCTTGAGGTCTCAACTCCACCTGAAGAATCAAAGTTTTTTAATTCCAAGCATTAAAGCCCTTATACAGGCTAACAGCCTACTCTCTGGGCTGTATTTAACATGTTTGTGTGTGTACAATATACATACATACACACACAGACACCTGTCCCCCAACTACAGCAGACCAATTACTTCACAAATTTACCACAAGAGCAAGGATCAGTACTCATCCAGACAAATTCAGTCCTTCATGATCATGAGTTCATACGTTATTTCACAAATCTTAAAATAATAGTGAAAGGCAGTCTTACATTTAGACAGATGGACATGTAAACGAATACAGTTTGTCTTACATAGCAACTCATAGCCTGATGCTAGCAAAGGGCTCCTCCGTTTACAGAATCTCGGAACTGTAAAGGTGCAGTAAAACAGCAATAAAATGCCTGTGACCTAAGAATGCCAAATCTAACCCACAGCAATAAACACATTAATATCTCCCTCCTCCTTCTAGAAGCTGACTTCTTTCCTATCATAAGGAGATCCATGCTACTTCTAAATACAAAAAATAATAAAAAAAATAGACAAATGAAGATTCATAACCTATTTGCTTTGAAACAGCAGGACTTCAGAAGGTCACTACTGAAGTTTATTAAAGTGCACTTGTTAGGTCACAGGGGGAGGTGTGCATTCATTTCATTTTCTACACAATGAATATAAAAGAACAAATGCTTTAGGATGTTAAGTCTTTTCATCATTAAAGAATGCTAATAAAGCTAACAAGCGTACTAAAATGTTGAGAAGTTTTAGACTTCAGCACGTTAGGTAAAAAAAAATATCTAAAAGCATCTGACAAGAAATTAATACTTTTAATTGTATTTTATAAGTCCAACCTTTTGCTAGAAGGAGCTGAAGTCCGACGAGTTACCAAATTTAATCCCTTTATTATATATTTTAAAGGACTCCTATCAAAATTAACTGCTGAGGTTATGATTTTTCCCCTCAATGATTTCATGCTGGGACAAGTGTCACGAAGAAGTACAGAGGTAAGGCTATAGATTTAGTTTTTACAATGTTAAAAAAAAAAAGACGACACACGGTAGCTGTAAATCACTATGAATTATATGTGCAGCAGATTATCTTTTTCTTTCATTTTCTTTCACTGTCTTTCCTTGCAGTTTCCTAGTACTTGTTTACAGGTCAGTTTAGAAATTTTAGATTATAGCACTAATTTCAATGTTAACGGTATTTTCCATATTGCAGTTAACTGCCTCAACTAAAGAATCTTAGCTGAATCAAAAACAAAACAGAAAATTACTGCCCAGGGCTCCTACCTATGTTTTTGGAAATGAACTGTTCCAACATAGTTTGAAAAAAATCCAGGCCTATCTAGGGCAGAAATTATTAACTGCGACTATTAGCGAGATGAATTTACGATACGCGTAACAGAGACCAAGCTTATGCTCCTCCAATCTCATCCACCTACTTGTAGTTCAGACGAACGTTTATAGAGACAAACAAGACCTGCTATTAAAAAAATAAATAAATAAAAACGTAACGGCAG
>VYZM01020312.1:197350-212203 GCA_013398915.1 Dromas ardeola | reverse complement strand
CCCCTTTTTTTTTTGTGTGTGTGTGTGTGTTAAACTCGCCGTCTTTTGACCGAAATTAACGACTTCTAAGTACGAGGACTCGCGGGGGCCTCCGTGCAGCAGCGTTCCTGCAATTCCCGCCTCCAGGGCGGTTGGGAAACACGGCGCACACGTCTCTCAGCCGGTGATAAAGCTACATCAAACATTGCACAACTCTTCCATAAATATTCACTTGATTTTTTTTTTTTTTTTTACTTTAAAGATGAGGGGGTTTTGGCCCCGCTCAAACCTCTTATATTTGCTTTCTGCAGGCATTTGCGTAATCCAGCTACATTGGCACAAGCGTTTGTGCAAACGTTTGTTTCAAAATCTGACATTAAAGTGTTTGTAACGATTGATTTTGAGCCTTTGTCGAGGCCTATCAGGGGTTACCTGATGAACCCCCAAAAACCTGCTTGGCTCTCGGAGGTGGGCTTAGATTAATTAATCCCTAGGGCAGTAAAACCAAAGAAAAATCAGGCACGTTTGCACGGGCAGGTTCTTCCTACATTGAACATGAGCGCAAACCAAACTCATGCACAGATAGTATGTTGGTCTAATAAATACTACAGAAACACTTGCAATTGTCTGGTGGAGATAAACCACAACTGTGATGGAAGATCAGTTGCTTTTTGCAATTACTCAACTAAAGAAAACTGGTTTTACAAAACCACCCAGGCGCGGCAGATTTTAACCCCTGTGTCTCCTGGTGGTCACCGTGAAGGGGCAGGAGCGACCCGAAGGAAGGGGCGGAGGGCAGAGTGGCACAGAAAGCCCTCAGTGACCCCAGCAGGACCCATCGCTGGAGGCGAGGGGACCATCTCTCTGGGCCACCACTCTCCTGCGGCCCGTTGCCACCCATTTCTGGGCCACAGCTGTGCTCTGACCTGGCTGACAGGGGTCAGGGAGCACAGAAGGGGAGCCCGTGCTGCCATGAGAAGCATTAATGAATCCTTTTTGACAGGCTGCGGGGCTGTCTCAGGGAGGAGGACACCTCCCCGAATGGCTGAGGGGTGACACCCCTACCCCCACGGTCCATCTGCTGCACCACATGTAAGCCGGGGGACCAGTGGCAGCATTAAGGGGGAGGAGTGGACCAAATATCCCCCCCCATACCCTTTCCCTTCCCACCACGCGCTGTGGCTTAAGTGGAAGAGTAAGATGTTGAGGATTCTTCCATCTGCTCAAGTCAACCAGGGACAACCGGGAGTATCGCACCAGGACCGACCCCTGCCATATGCTGGGGATTATCTCCAAGGATAGGCGTACAAAAGTAGCTGGCGTAGAAGGGGCAGATCTGGAAGGATCGTGTCTAATGCAGCATATAAAGGGGTAATTTAACCAGCAGCACCACCACAGTGTTTTAATAACTTGAGCAAAAATTAGGTTTTCTAAATATGACCACCACTGGCCAAAACTACATGTTCTCCGGGCAACCCCATTGCACTGGTACAGTGGACAATAAATTCCCCTCTACAGCTACAGCGAGTTAATGCCATACCCGAGCCACCCAGCTGTTCTCCTCCTGTTCAGCAGATCACCCAAAGACACCAACACCCGTCACCCTGCTTTCCCAAGTTACTAACCTAATGCGGTCAGCTGTTTTGTAACCAATTTTTGTTTTGTTTCATAGAAAAGGGCGCACGTGCCTTCTACAGCAGGCGTTTCTAGAAAGGTCAGTCCTGCTTCATACGTGCTCTGACAAGATCTATGAAAAAAATTAACATGGAGTTTTTTAAATACACATATTGGATTTCTGGCCTAACATTTGGAGAAGTTAATTGAAATTACACAAAATACACTGATTATTTGCAGAGGTTTCTGTCACTTTTTTGCTTGTGTCGAGTGTCAACAGTGGGATTCATAATAAGAGAACTGGAACCTAGTTCAGGTCAGTGATGTTTATGTCCTGTGCCACTCGCATCTGAAGCTAGAGGAGCCGTGCTTGTCTCACAGGCTTAAGAATATATTCACATATAAGGTCTTTCTTGACAAAACTTTCTTTAAAAGGCCCTTACTTTCTCAAATGAGGTCATGTTCTAGGAGTCTTTAATGCTCTCCCATTTTGCCTTAAACTAACCTCGAGGCAAACAGAGGACTGAATGTGATTTTTTTATGATTTAAACATGGTCTTTCAGTATGACTGCACTCACTGCAGCAGGCCAGGATACCATTCTCATGAAGAGCACTTTTGCTTTTGCAGCAAATTTCACATGAACCAGAAAAAACCCCAACCCCAATCAGGGTCTCTATATAACTCATCTGAAAGGATTACTGGAGGTCTGCTGCTTCTACTTACCTTCGTACTAGGCATCTATTCAAAAAAGCAGTTCCAGGAACACAGGAACTAATGAAGACTGCTTTCCTATGGATTTATGCCTGTGATTAATTGCCTCTGTGTCTAAGGTACAAGCTCTAATTGAAGCTGGTCTCACGTCTGGAAACATATATATCTCTCTCCCTTACCAGGATTAGTGGGTATCGGTACAGAATGCAGTTTTCTTCTGTGTTCTTCTCTTTCACCTGCACGCTTTAAAGATAAAAATTCTAAAAATGTAGTGACTGTGAGATCAGCCAGATTTGGTTGAAATTAATTAGCTATTCTGAAGCTGAAAGACAGAACGATCATGTATGCCGTATTTCCACACGAAAGGGAGAAAGGGTAGTGCCTACTGCATCAAGCCTTGGTTAGGTTTAAAACCTCTTTTTGGCGGTAAAGCCTCTGTGAACTACTAACTAATCCTACAATTACTCAAGTTTAAAAAAAAAAAGCCATGACTCAAGATGGTAATTTTTTAAAAAACCCCAACAGTATTGAATATTTGGCAAAGTACTAAATAAGCCATTATTCTATTTTGCCAAAAGAATCACAATTTACAAGAAAAAGCGCTTTCTGCCCATACCTTTCAAACCAACCAGACACAAAGGCAAACCACATTACTGGGCTTCAATTAAAACAAATAGCCACTCAACAATTTTATCTTAAACTTTGTTCAGCTCACTGGACCAAAAAAAACCCCTAACACCCAGTACTTTCCATATCTAACATTTCTCTCAGCAATGATCACAAACACAGAAAAGTGAATTTGTTTTTCTCCTCTGAGTATTAAACTCTTTTGGTGGTGTTTTTTGGGTGGTTTTTTTTTTGTTGTTGTTGGGGTTTTGGTTTTTTTTTGTTGTTGTTTTTGTTGGTTTGTTTGTTTGTTTTAGCAACATAACCTGTTCTTCCCTAAGAAGTCTCGTTTTGGAAGCTTGCACAACCCGAGGTTGAAGTTACATTTTCTTGATCTCCAGAACTTGTCTGGAACTGGCACATGAAAAATATGATACGCTGTTCCTTTGTTGTAACATTTTACTACTGCAATACTTAACTTGCCACTTCCCACATGCTCTGAGGGGACTTCCAAATACAGCAGACGTGGATACAATTTCTTTTTAATTCTGTTTTTGCAAGAAGTCATGTAATCACCTGTAACTTCAATTATTCTTCCTTAAAAAGATGACAGTTGAAATTACTGAATGTTTTCCCTGCAATGGAGAGTTGCCTCTAGCTTTATATTTTCCTGTTGACATGTTGATTGTGCATCAACATTTACCACAATAATTCTTTAGGTCATAAAACACTCATTTTGGGGGAATCTTGGTTAAGAAAAGGAGTAATTATTTTTGAAAAAAAGCTACCATATAAACTTACGAAAATCATGTCAGTTAATGAAATTTTAATACTTTTCACTGGCTTTTAAAAAACAAAAGTCACTACAGACATCTGAAGCACATCTCTTTCCTGACAACTTGAATTATTCAGCGGGATTTCATCTCTTCGTGGAACTTCCTTGAAAAAATAGGAAAATTTATCTTAACTGTCAACTTTGCAAGAGACACCAAAAGGAGTTTAGACAATCCTTGTGAAAGCTTATAGTTGAACAAGCCAAACTGACAAAAATACCTATTTTCCTAAGATGCGTATTTCATTTCTTTGCAACTTGGTGGTTTTGTACTTTTAGTATTAGTCACATAGTGTGAAATCACACTCATTTAAGAGCTGATGAGCAATCAAAATTTGTCATGATCAGTCATGGGTTTTTTTGCATAAGGGACGATACATCCTAGGCCTGATACGTAAACACATGTTTCACTTTGAACAGAAGTCAGTTTTGAAAGCATTTTTATTTGTCTTATCCTAGATGTCAGCAAATAAATGAATATTCTCTTCATCCTAGCTTTTGACAGTTTGTTTAGTTATATGGGAATATGGAATAAGTTGCAGAACTGTGAAGGAGTCATAGACTGAAATCAATATTCTGAGGCACAAGATGTCCATAATGGTCTGATAATTACAATATAAAACTATACCATCAGTCAATTTACAATAATGCTTTCTAAAATGCTTACTAAAGCAGTCCAGACATACCTGAGACTTCAAAAACAGTCTAAGAACAGCTTTGAAAACAGGTAATTCCTGGTGAGTGTGAAGACTCGCATGTGAATCCCTAACCTGCTGGAGGCTGAAACCTCTCACTGCTGCGCCTCTGAGGCAGTCTGGAAAGGTACTTTTCATCCAAAAAAACAATTCTCTCTTCGTTTACCAGATTTGTCCTTTTGGCAAACATGGCTAGATTCACAGAGATAGCCAGTGTCTTTTGCTAGATAAAACTCAGAGCTGTGGAAGAAGAGGGGATTAAAAAACCCAACAAACACCACACAAACGGGGAAGCGATAAACTTTCATGCACACAAGCCACTGTTAAGTCAGCCTGGCTGCTCACACTGCTGCCTTTGCTGAATGCCGAGCTCCAGAAGCTCCGTGTGCTCTGGACTTTCTTGCAAAGGAGAAGGAGAAATAAAACCACAGACACAGAGGCAGAAGGGGACAGATATTCAAGGTTACCGAGAAGGAAGCAGATTTGGAAGCTGCTTTGCTTGAAAGTACTTTGTTCTGTGCAAGGCTACAGCTAAGTTATGTCAGCCTTGTTTCAGACACAGCATTGATTGCCATGCAAGTTTCGTGACTCTTTTCCCTAGGAGCACATAAAAGAAGTGGTAACAAAATCTTACAGAAGCCTTTTCTAATTTAACAGAGGTTAAATTACTTCCCATTTATATGTAGTATTTAAGAAAATCACCACCAGCAAGTATCATCTCTTGCCATTTGTAGTAACTGTTCACAAAATAAGTAATTTAAAATTCACTGTATTACAGGCACCCTATAATTTCTGATGTCTCTCAGTAATGTAGAGGAATATATAGAGGGGAAACATACTGTATTAACCTTTAAGTGATGCAAATTTAACTAAGACCTCTTTGGACTAGCAAAGAAATGACGATACAAGTTAGAAAATAAAGCTTGCTTTTTTTTTTTTTTTAAAAAAAAAGTAGGAGAAGTGAAGCCACTCAGAATGAGCAGCTGAATTAGCCTGAGACACAGCAATAAAGCAGTAGGGAGACGAGCTGATTTTACACTGACTGGTCCTTGCAAAGTCAGACCAGTTTTAGGGACACATCAGTTCTGCACAGTGACTCTGCAAGTTTCAGCAATACAAATTCTTATACCTGCTGAAGACTTGAGCCAAGATACTAGGCATGTAAAAGCACATAAGCGTCATTTTAAGAACATAATAAAACAGGATATATACTTCTGTTTAAATGCTTAACTACATAAATGAATACTTACCTAACACCTTTCCCATTAAGCCAAGCAGTCTCTACAAATTGCTATAACTAGGCATAGCTTCCTCAGTAAAGAACGCACCTAGCTAGATGCTTCGTACCGTAAGGTATAGATACATATACACACACACACACGCATTTGACATACACAGTTTAAGAGCTATGAACAAATTATACTAATTCCTACCTGTAACATGGAGACTGATGCACACTAATGAGGCAGGGGAGAGCGTCTTTTTAAGTATCTTAACATGCAACTGCTCATTTAATGAAAATGGAGGATGGGGAGGAAACCAGAGGGGAATACCCACAGGTGTTCAAACCTGTGGCTTTTGAACCACAGTTTATAGCAGTTTTGGGGAACTTTCCCAGAGGGACAGAAGATATTTAGTTGCTCAACTCAACACTAATGTTCCCTTTATAAAACTTGGTAACTGCCTGGCTTTCTGCTTTACCCTAAGGCATCTGGTGTCTAATTAAGTAGATCTATTCACACACAGAAAAGCATCAACAAAAGTTTCCTGCGGATTTGTAATTTGGAAGGAATCTCTGATACTCCCAACAAACACTGCAAAATAAAACAGACTGTTACGTCACTGTGAGATATGACAGCTCACATCAATACTTGTATCCTCCTGAAGCAGGATGTACTACTGCAACACCTCTCAGTTGTGAGTGATCTCTCTATTAAGACCTGTAGTATTGGCTTGTTTCTTTGGGCCAGCTGTATTATATGGACTGAACTTGCAAGTATCTATATGGTATCTCATAATTTAATACAAAGTTATTAATCAAACTTTAATTGAGGAAGCAATGTTTAGTTACTACAGTAACTGTGGTTTATTTTATGTCCAAGTTTAATACAAAAGCAATTTTCAAATTCACTGAAGACTCACACCAACTGCACGGTTTCATGTGACTGAGTTAATGCCTTCAACTATCAAGTTTGAAAAATATAGCAAAGTGATGTAATTTTCCCCCAAACCAGCTGCTTCTAAAGCACTTGTTGAAATCCTAAGCTCAGTGATCTCCTTTTGTGAAGGTGACACTAGAATGTCCTTAACATCCCCCTGCCCCCACCCTCCCCCTTTTTAGGGGTTTGAGAATCTGAAAAGGGTAGCGCGCAGTAGGTAAGGCCATTTCTGGGAAGGCAGAGTCTGTCAGACACAGAAATGTACTCTCTTCATGTACAGCAACTTGCTCGGTTCAGGTCTACAGAAAACAACGGAGTTACTGGCGAATGTCTTCCCCTGGCACAACCAACACTTACAAGAAACCAATCAATCTTTTCCCCCTTCTCTACCTCCCTGCTAGTTCAGGTCTCTTCCCCAGTACCAGCTTGTGAAAGTAAACATTTGTCATTTTATAGCAAAATCATGCACTGCACTTGATCTATCCCTTTCCCCAGAAGAAGTCTCATAGAACTAAGCCTAATTATATACACTCTAAAACGAATGTGAGTACTTGAAGAAAAGAACACCATCCCATGTTGTATTATCTTTTGTTATTACAAAAAGCCAAGAGGAAACCCTTGGTAAGAGTGGAGCATATTAATTATGACAAGACATCATGACATACCAGTTGAGATTTAAAGGCCACTAATAACACTTTTTGTAGCAATTAGTGCAAGATAGTTTTCCCATATAAACAAATATTTGATGGTAGACTTCAGTGATAAACAATTCACTTGATGACATTTACATATAAATACACATAAATAAAAACCTACGTAATTTAGGTTTGTAGTTAACAAAAAATATGGTCTGAAATGAATTTAATGTAATTGTATCTAGTTGGATCAAAGCTCTTCCTCTAATGATACTCAAGTACATGGGGTATGAAAAGAGTAATTGTACAATTCTCAATTTAGTAAAGTACTACTCTATAAAACAGAATCATGAAAACAGCTCTTACATTTTAATGTAAAGTATAAAATCATATATTTACATTTACATACATTTTACTGAACTACATTGGGTAGCTCACCGTAAAAAAACATCCCTTTTTGAAAATCTTTCAAAAAATACATCAACTGCAGATATGATCAAAAGGTACTAAGTTAGCAGCTGACATCTGTAGTAAAAATATATTTTAGGAAAATACCTGGAAAAATCTAAACACCAATAAACGTTTTAAAACTATTTTTGAAGTAAAAATTGTAGCAAAAAAACAGAATAAGCTAGCTAGGAATAATAGGAACTATTGCATACTGCTCTTTAAGAGCCACGTAGCGACTTAGAACAGAAGCAGCAGATATGGTAGGAGTTATGTGATGTAACAATGTGGAAACCGGAGGAAAACAGAAAACTAGTTATCCAGCTTCTCTCTGTTTATTACCATTTTTACTGGGAGAAGTAAAAGAAAAAGTTGAGAGACTCCCTCTCACTGAGCATATCCTCCATCAAAGGCTAAAACAAATTGGTAAAAGGAGCCCAATTTCAAGAGCCTCAGACCCCAAACTTAAAAACATTTACCGTATATACTTAACAGTTCAGTGGACAATAAATTGGATTATTACACTACAAGTTGCAGGTTAACTTTAAGAGTTAACACTATTTTGCAATATGAAGTGCTTTTTTAATATATATATCTATATAATATATAGATATTTGTAAAATACACGTGCAGATCAGATAGAACAAACTGTGGAAATAGCTTTCTAGAGTCTTTTCTCCCAGTTAACAGATTTATCTCCTACACAAGGAGTTTCAGGATTCAACAAGGATTTCCACAATATGATCAAGCTCATTAAGATCAGATTTACAATTAGAGTTAGAAGTTGCAGTTGTTGGAGAAGAAAATGTTTCAAGTCCATCACAGTGTCCCATTTTTGTGTTGCTCATCATGCCTGTTAGCATAGTATCAAGATCATAGTAAGAATTGTCAACTTCTGAAAATAGATCTTCAACAGAATTAGGACTTTTATTCTCCAGTGTCTCAAATATTTGATCTAATGATTTTTGAAAGTTTCCTTTATTTTCTTGTGGATTCTCCATTTCCCACACATTGCTCTGAAGGTTTCTGGGAGCTTGCACTGAAGAGGCTGTTGACATAGTCTCTGAACTATCTTGTGCCTGGTCACCCTCAAAGTCTTTATTGAAAGTACTATAGCCTGGGACATGCTTTCCCTCAGCTTGTTCCCTAGATGAACGACAGAGGATGTCTGTTGAAACAAGACGATCCAGGGATGCCTGCCCTGCACTCTGTGAATTTATCATCTGCCAAGTCCCATCCTGAGTCATTTCCTCTTGGATCTGCCGTACCGTGTTGGCTATAAGTACCGAACGACAAAGGTTAGGTTCAACCAGCATGTGACACAGCTGAAGTTTAACCAAGGACATATCTAAAAGTGACTGCCGCTGAAGATTATATGAAGGAATAGCCTTAATACCAGCCAGAGTTCCTTCAATATCTTCTTCTCCATCAAAACATTTTCTCTTTAATCCTCGCACAAACATTGTGTCCTGTTAAAAAAAAAAAAACAAAAAATTCCTGTACAACATGAACAGCTCAAGAGGGAGGTGAAAAAAAGACTAAAAAACAAAACAGAAAAACTTTAATCTTAAATTTAAACAGCAGATTCTTTTAAGATAGAAACATCAGAATCATCATACCAGGTTATAGAATGGCCAGTGTGGTACAACAGGGGACAGGAACATATGGACTGGGTCCCAAAGACGGCACTCGGGAACCAGGGGTGAGCAGGTCCACAAGTCATGGCATCGGAGAGAGGCAGGAGCTCCCAGCTCCTGGCTCCCATTAAGTTCCACACTTGATGGAAGTCAGGAGCTGCTGCTTCGCACAGAAGCAAACATCTCAACGGCTGTATTTCACCTATTGGAGAGGCAGTTTCTCCTCGCTCCTCCCGAGTTTCTACTGGCATGCTTAACCTCTAATTTTGGAAATAAAAATACAACCTGGCACACCATCTTTAAAAGATTTGACCCCTCCAAAACATCAACATGCCTAACAGAGTAACATGAAAAAAATACCATGGGCAGCATACTTGAAAAAGTTAGCTTATTTTGGCTACAGAGAGAGTAAGATCTAGATTTGTTCCATATAACTTGAGACATTCAATTGAGGTGCCTAAAGCAGTCCTTCCGGTTCCCTTACTCAGGTGAGTCAATGTACTGTGTAATTCCAATAAGAATTGTGCAAGTCCAATAAGGATACGCACAGTCATCCTCTGTATGGGCTTCTGTACTTCTTTCCCAGTTGACTGTAAGAAAGCAAAATTCCCACATTCCTAGCTTAGGTTCACCAGCTAAAAATAAGTGGGGTGCATCCAGTCTTCTCATTTTTCACATCTAGAAATCATTTGCTGAATTTTCCAAGGTATGACTTTCAAGCACTAGCTTCCAGATCTTCTGAATCGCACTAATTTTGATAACAGTGCCCTATGCAACTACTGCGGCTGATCTCTTGAAATACAAAGTAACCTTTTTTTTTCTAAGGCAGTAGAGGTCACTTCTTTTAGTCTTACAAAAATCAGGCTGCTGATGAAAGCTAATACCTGATTTTACATTTATACACCTTTGTTTTGACCCTTCTAAGTCTTCTGCCCTTAGAATTCATGTTTGCCCAATATTTGGGGATTTTTTTAATGTAGTAACCCAAACAAAAAAAATAATTCAAATAAAAGCTGATAAAAGCAAAATACTATTGCAGTGTCTTCCTATATTATTTTCCATTTCCCTTGGTAAGCCGTAACCTCTGCCTTGCTTTTCTGGTTGCTACGATATATCCCACATATTTTCAGAGCGTGCTCTCAGCTTTTTCAGAGTCACTAAAAATCCACCAAAGTGAAACAACATTGTTCTTCTCAAAATACACTACATACTTATCTACTCTGAAAACCCAGGGACAGTATCTAGATAAACATTTGCTCTGACTCTGTAGAACACTTCTTACACTGCTGTATATATCCATGAAATAACATTTTTTTGGATATGCTGACTCTTAAAGAATTCTTTCCACTGAAGGTACAAAACGCTTTAGAAATAATAATATGCAGAGACTACAATATAGAATATAAGAACTTGTTCTTATGGTCATTTTTCATAGACTTCTTAGAAGCTATCTATGGATTACCGATATATTAAATGCTTTGGAAGTTTCTTTAAAAATTTTCTCTTGTAACCTATTTGTATTATTCCCATGAAATGCAACCCAAGTTTTTGCTTAATAGTGCCTTTTCTAGATTTTTAGATATTCCTGCAACTTCCTATCGGAGGATATACGATTTAATTTTTCCTACGAAGTTGTATGTACAGTAATTTCTAAACACGCTCCCCCCCCATGTGAAACTTGACCTCTAGAGACATCTTTTGGGACTACTGATCAACCAGGTATGATTATGTCATCAAACACTAAACACTCTGTGCAGAGTTTGAAGCTTCTTTTACTTCAATTTATATTCTTGTGAAGAGTAATTAAAACTTGAATATTACCCTGGTTTTCACACATCTACTATTCTAAGGCACACCAACAGAAGAACAGAACACAGCAGCAAACTTGAAAACCTCAATACATCACACACTTTTGGGTGTGCAGAAGCAGAGGAAAAAAAGTTTATAGATTCTTAAAGGTAAACCTTCAACAGCTTTCATGGATTTTTTTCTATAACACTTACTTCCAATTAGTATCTTACATCATAAAACCAGTTCTTTGTCATCCTGTTCCTGACACTGCACAAAATACTAGGTTACAGTTTCATTTAAGAAGCAAAAATTACATACCAGTAATTGTGTTTGATGTAGTCCTTCCTCTTCTCCCATGCTACTGAGCAAGAGTCCATACAGTAAAAGTTAGAGCACCACCTACCAAGTACCAGGAAGCAAGATGTCAGCCAAGTACAGGAGATGCAGAACAAAATAGTTTCCCATTTCGAAAACTTACACACTTCTCTTTTCAATTGCTTCAGTATCTCTATTCTCACAACACTCCTGCAATGTTGAATGGAACTATTAAACCCAATTTACAGCTAGAGCACAAAGGTGATTTGCCTGACAATACACGCAAAATCTGGCAGGAGAAGGAAACTGCCAGTTTAAGTCCAAGTCCTAGGCTATTACTCTGACCTTTGGACCAGCCTCTCCCTTATCCCTACGCCTTTGCCATTTAAAGAGCAAACAAGATCTTTAGTGATCACCTGAAAAATTTAAACATGCACAAAAGCATACAGAAAGCAAGTATTCATTCCTTTTATCACAAAACTATACAGTTTTCACCTTTGTTGTACAAAACCATGTATCTCCGTAGCACCTAGAGAAAAAGAGCAAGCACACACAAATACAAAACTGAAACATAGCAAAACCAGGGAGAATTTTCCTTTACCAGCACAGGAACTTTATGACTAAGATTTACTTTGCAAGATGACAATAATGAAAGTAATGACAGTAATTAAATTGTTTTAATTATAAAAGCTGAGTTTGTAAAACATGTTTAAGACAAAATAAGATTTTATATACCAAATACAACTACCAAATACATGCAACAATTCCTTTGATTACTGAAACCTAAAAGAATGCTCCATTTCAACAGGCTACAATATCTTATATGATAAAATATGAAAACAATTCAGATACTTTTCCAGACATGTCTGTACAGTACAAGACAGTTCAGTGTCTGCAACTGAAGTACATGCCTAGAAAAGAAACAAGTAAAGAGGATGCATATGGACATCTATTTCTGTTTTCTATTGTGGCTAGTAATAAAAAATTTTTGAAGAGTGCTTGATCTCAAAATTTGGGGCGAACGAGATGGCTGACAAAGGACTTGGGGAGGCCGGGGGGCGCAGAAAACACGTTTTTCTCAAGAAAAGGCATACTTATTAAAATACCACAACAAAAAAACCCCACCTTAAACACTCCCAAGCCAAAATCTTTTGACATGATCCCAAAATATTCAGACTAAAATGCTGTTATGTCATGGAAACTGTATTTTAAACAACTCATAGTCTCATTCTCTTTCTCTTTTACGGACTGAGCTCACAGCAACATACAAGACAGGTTCATGAGGCATATGAACTACAACTCCAGTGAGACACCACACTATCAAGTTGATAAAGTATTTTTTATTTCTGTCAAACACCTTATGATGCTCTAAAAGTTCAGAAGTTTTTGCTCCCTGGGTATACTTTCAAAACACTCTATAAATGAAGGGTAATCTCTTTGTGATCCTGTATATGGTAACTATTTGAATCCCCAAATTCCTACTAGATACTCTCTTAGTTTAGGGTAGGTGACAAGGGCATAAACTTTGTTTAAAAAAAACCCATCCAAACAAAAGCCACAGAAAACCCCACAACAACTACAGATAAAGATGATGTAGTCACAAGAACAATAAATGAAAATATTTTCTGGTGCTATTTTGGGTATCTGACAATTTTAGAGGAAAAGGCTTTGTCTGTTTGCCTCCCAAAACAGCAGACTGGTACAGCGTTGATGGGAATGCATGAGTTCTTGGTAAAAGAACCACTATCTCATCCACTAAACTAAAAGACATAGGGCATGTTGGCAGACCAGTCCAGTCTGTAATCTATTAACATACTAAAGAAGGAAACAGTTTTCCCATGCAATATAATAATGCATAAGACCTGCTGCATGTGATTCCAGGTTCTTCCCTAGAGCAATAAACAAACCACGTGGACCGCTGTTAAAATAAATTTAAAGAAAATGCCCATCATAGGAATTATTTCTTCAGATTCTATTAACTGGCATATGAGCGTGCCTCAGAACCTAAGCTGCCAATAAAAAAAAATAATTAACTTCATAGCCATTATCAGATGCAAATAAACAACCTTCCCCAGACTTCCCTGCACTATCTTCAACAAGCACTCATCTCAAGAGAATACTAAATTTAAAACCTAATTAATATGTAAGTATGTTTCTCTACTGATTTAC
The DNA here is from genome assembly GCA_013398915.1 of Dromas ardeola. Lineage (NCBI taxonomy): Eukaryota > Metazoa > Chordata > Aves > Charadriiformes > Dromadidae > Dromas > Dromas ardeola. The sequence goes on along the minus strand of VYZM01020312.1, from coordinate 198,612 downwards.
TTATTAACATACTCAAAAAGGTATTAGCCATTGTGCAAAACCTCTTGGTACATAACAGTAAGATTGTTGCTACTTTAGAAGCAAGATGTTCAAAATGCCCTGATAATTTCAAGCAGTAACTTTCTCTGTCCAAGAGACAATATCTAGACTAGCTGTATCATCTCCGTTCTTCCACTGCTACCTGAGTGTCAGGAGTCCAAACTTAGTATGTTAAACTTAATCACTGTTTGAAATAGCTGTACAAAAAAAGCTGTCAAGCAGACAACGGCTATCTGTAGTATAACACAGTATGAAAAAAGGAAGTTTTGTGTTTGATTTTTTTCTTTTTTTAATAGTATCACAGAGAGCATAGTATTATGCAAGTCATTAAAAGTTTTGCTTTTGGGATTGACAAATTCCCAGTCTGCTTTACAAATAAGGTGCTTGAAATTTGATCCAATTCTTACTAGAGCATCAACTTACACATTCCAGATTCACAGTAATTTCTGATTCATGTATTAATACGCTGCCAAAAATATACTTAAGTACTTAAGGGAAAAAGTTGTTTGCTTAGAGCTGAGCAAACAGACAGGAGATTTTAGCACTGTTCATCTTCAGGAGAAAGCAGACAAGAACTACCTAGGCCAGTTCTGGAGGTTCACTTAAGCAGGGTGCTTTTTCTTTTTGTACAGCCACAAGTATAGTGATGACAGTTAGCATGGGAAGGTAAGAAGGTACTGTATCTCCCCTCTACCACTCTAATCCCCTCCCCCCCTCGAAAACCGTCCTTTACAATAGCTGTGGGGAGAAATCAAAGCTATGTGTAATGCTGAAAAGAAGGTGGGAAGACAGGTACTCCTCTGTAGGCATGCGTATGGTTGTGTTGAGTTAAAGGTGGGCTGTGGAGACAGCAGAGGGCTGGTAGGGCCAGAAACATCCCTATTCGGACCGGGACAAAGGCACCTATAAAGCACCGTGGTTTGGTCCACCCCCCGGGCGTAGGGGGTTGGCAGGCACCTCCTCTCCAGGACACGAGGGCTCCGGGATGGGGCACTACCTCCCGAGGACGAGCAGGCTGGGAAGCAGGAGCAGCCGCACGCCCAGGGCAGGGGCGACGGCAGGCGGTGCGAGGAGCAGAAGGCTTGAGGAAACGCCGACGACGGAGCCCGGCGGCCGGGTGGAGGGGGGAGCCGGCGGGGAGAGGCGTGACCGGCGGGCGCGGCCGGGGCGGGGAGCGAGCGCTGGCGCAGGCAGGCTAGGCAGGGAGCGCGGCGGGGGCCGAG
>VYZM01020312.1:144464-196083 GCA_013398915.1 Dromas ardeola | reverse complement strand
GGGTGCCAGGCCTCATGACTCCATTAGCAAGGCTTGTGGCATTTCCTGTTTGGGCCCGGCCTCCCAGCCCCGCGTCTCGCAGTCTGAGGACGGGGGAAGCCGCTTCCATGGGGCGATGGGGAGGGAAGGGGTGAAGCTTCGCACCTCTGGGGAAACCACCGTCCCAAAAGCTTCAACCGCCCCCCGGAGCGGGGAAAAAAACAAAGCAAAACCCGAAAGCTTGGAGCGCTGCCGTGACTTCCAGCTCGATGCTGCCGCACATCTGCAAGTACTTAGGCCGACCGAGCGTCTCTCGGTCGCTTTCCCGGTCTTGCAGCTACGTGCCGGCTGTCTGCAAAGCGGCCAGAAGGGGAGGAGGCGGGGGGGGAGCCGGGCTTGTCCTGGCTGCGGCTGGCGGCAGAGAGCCGCAGAGGCACAGCAGCTGCTGCCGCCAGCCCGCGGCTCGGCCGGGGGGAGGATCTGCTGCCCCCGGTGGGGCGGGGAGCGAGGAGAGAAAGAAAATGGAGAAAGGGTAGGCTAGGCGGCGGGGAAGGGGGGGCGTCAGCTGGGCTTGGGGCTGAGGTTCGGTGGGAAGGGCTGTAAACAACATGGAGCTGTAGCTTGATACGAGAAAGCAGGAGGAAATAATTTCCACAGCAAAGCAAATCAGCTTGGGGGACAAGACAGGTTACAAAGGGCAGTATTTCCCCTTGGGTTTTTCTTGCACCGCGCTTATGACTTCATGGTGCAGAAATACAAGTCAAAACTTTGAAAGAACAATACCACAAAGATAGATGTTCTCATGCTCTATTCAGCTTGACATTGGCTTATTCTAGTTTCGTTGTAAAGAATTCAAATAGGTAATCCTATAACAAATCCCCCAAGAACCTTTGAGCCTCTCTGGACTTCCTTTCGAGGCAGTGTGGGTGCTGGTCCCTGGAGGATCACTGCTAGAGGAGTTCATTGGTATTGCTCTTTCTAGTGGTAGCATCATCTATATAGTAAGGTACATAAGTTCTCTCTCCTAATTATTTTTTTCCGCTTTTAGATACAATGAGAGGGTCTTGACATTTTTGTTTGTGGGTTTTTTCCCCCCAGTAAATTCTCCAGTGAAACAAGAGGATGTTTGATGGCTTAAAAATGACACCATCTATGTTTCTGATTAAGCCACTGAAAGAAAAATTGTGAAAGGGTCTCAGCACTCCAGCTTCTTTGAAAAGCTGAAAAACTATGTCTCATCGAGGTATGACAAGATTTGATTATTCTCAGCAGAAAACAACTCTCATATCTCACATATGTGAGAAACAAAACTTGAAAAGTCAAAATGGAAAAATCTGGACAGACCTATGCAAAACAATACAGCCCAAAGTACTTACTAGAAAGCAAACAATCTCTGATAGGACTAAAATAGTGTTATAAAGAATTTAATTTAATTGTACCCATGATGTGATAAAGAGAATGATCAAAATTTAGCTACACAGTAAAGTTTTTCATCCTCCTACTGGTTTCAGTAAACAAAATTTTAACACCAGAGTTAAAAAGAAAAGGTAAAAACCTGGTAATTTCCTAAACAGATATATATTGAGAAAGCTGTCTCAGCCCATGAAACTTTCACAGCTAAGATTATCTGCAAGCAAAAGCAAATTGATGCCTAAGTTAAAGTTGAAGTTCTAGAGGCAGACATGGAGCAGAACTGGAAAGAAATGTCTGCAAAGCAACCTGGTAGAGGAATCTGAAATGAAGACAGTACTGCACACAGAAAAAAAAAAAGGGAGGGGGGAGATTACAGGTCAGAAATGGCAGGAGACTTCTAAATCGAAAGGTGATTCAGAATATGTACTCAAAGCTTCTAGAAAATTGAGGGGCATTGCACTTGGTGAGACACTGCAGAGCAACCTGCTTGCTGATGAAATGACTAACACGGGTGACAGGGATGAAAATGATGCAAAGCAGCGCAGCAGATCTCCCTGAGGATGACAGGTCACCACTGTCACCCAGCAAAATCTTCAGAGTGAGTGGCAGTCCTGAGGGGATTTAAAAGCACTAGTGGCCTTTATACAAGTGTGATCGCCAAAGAGGGGTGAATGGGATGCCCTTTTTGTCTGAAAACAGGAGGTACAGGCTTGGTTTAACAGGAGCAGGGATTACCTCCACCTCTCTGAGCGCGTCCAAAGTGCAGATGCTGGGTCTTATTTGAGCTGGAGCCCCTGCCCGGGAGCAGGAGGGCCGACTCAAGTGGGGCTGCCTCCCTGAGCCCCTTCCCTTGGCTGGGCAGTGGTTAGGTTGCGCTCGGTGTGGATGAAGGATGGGCCCAGCTTCAGTCTGCGAGAGCTGCATGTGCACGTGGGCTCCGGCCATGCTGCCTCCCCCATGACTGAGCAGCAGCGGGAACCGTGCTGGCAGCCAGCTCCGGCTCTCCCCATCCCACAGCCCGCCTGCTCCGGCAGAGAGCCTGCTCTCCTGGGAGCCCCGGGCTGCCTCTTCCTCCGGCGGTGGCTGGTACCGGGTGGTGTGACCTGCGTGCCATGCTCGTTGGAAATCAGCCACTATTCCCTCCCTCCCAGCCCCCTTCCTTCCCTTCTGGAGCAAGCCCGTGCTGGGCTGTGCTTGATGCCTCGGGAGCTTTGCTGCTCCTTTCTCTGAGCTGCTCAGCCCCTGCTGAGCTGGCCAGACTTTCACACATCAGCGGTGACAGGAAGGCTGGTTTAGAGTTGGACAGTGTTTATAAAACCGCAGAAATTAATAGGAACTCAATGGCTGGGAGCAGGGCTGAAACTGTGCTTTTAAAAGACAAAAAAAAAAAAAAGACGTCAGAATTTCCAGTTTATTTGTGCAATTTCTAGCAGCACAAAGGATCTCAGTCAATGACATTTCCACGTTACAAATGATTACAATAATAGTGAGTTTAAATAGTTTTAAAGGGCTAATGCAGATAATCTTTATGTAGGTGAATAAGAAGCAGAAATACATGCAGAATGAAGTTCCTCACTTTCCGTGGGATCACTGCATTGGTATTATTTCTAGCCTGTGGAGAGGTCTCTCCGAGGGAGTGTTTCTTGGGCTCTGGCAGGCACTGCCTCTTATTCAGTGTTTGTACGAGGCTTAGTGCGGTGTTTCACAACCGGTGGCTTGCAAACCCTCAGATAAAGAAGGCAGGAAAATTAAGTCAGGAGGTTGCTTAAGCTTTGAAACAAATAGTTTCAGCGAGATAGGACGGAGCCCAGTCTCAGTATCAATACCGAGTTTTCCACTCTGCACTCGTGTGTGGCTGCAGTGTTTTCTGTCTCTGGTCTGAGGGCCCCGGGGTTTATGTAGCCGGGCGGATAGTTCAGAGTAGGGTTGTGCAGTCTGAGGCAGGAAAATGTGTGCTTGCGCTGCCGGTGCTTGGAGCCAACCAGACATGACTCAGCCCTGAACTGGAAGCCGTGAGCTGTCGTCAGTGCGGTGCTGTGCTCTGGCTAGCGAGTCTTATTGCGAGATGAGGTGTGTTAGCTCAAGCTCTGCGCTGTACCGGCACGACTGCCTGAGGTTTGGAAGAGTTTTGGCTGTCATCCCGCCGGTTCAGAACGGGGAGAGAACTTACTTGCCTCTGCCTGCTAAAGACAATGCAGACTTGCTCTGAGTTTGTATTGTTTCTCTCATAATTACTGTTTGATTAAAGTGTTTAAGATATGTTTGTCTTTTTAATTTGTCTCCAGAGTAGGGCAGGAGGCCCACTTGTAATGTACCGTTTCCTTTAAGCCCAACCTGGCAAATTCTGATTACCTCCGAGATAGGCTGCATTATGAAACAGTCCTGAGTGCTTTTGTGGGCAAGCACATTCCTGCAGCAGAGCTAGCCTGAAAAATCCAGAAGCAGATGGAAGAAAGGCTAAGAAGGGTAATTAAATGTGGCTGTTCCCTAAGAATTAAGCCTGTTGCAGCAGCTCAGCTGGGCCCCATCAGCCAGGTACAGGGTACAACTTCATTGCGTGTGGTCTGCAGTCATAGCAGACTGAATTTAAGAGAAAGTGTTTTTGTATTGTTAGAGCGTGTTAATGTGTGGACCACCAAAGGTGGCTGGAAGTTCTGCTCAGCCTTCAGTGAGGGTAAGCTTCTCCTACACGGCTCTGAGCCTGGAAGAGCTGTTGTTCTACCTGTAGGACGGGGCTGGACAAAGAACAGCAGGCATCTGCTGCCTGTAAAACAAACCAGAGCATTCATAGTAAGTGAGTGAGCATTTGTGGGCTAACTGTAGCTTGATGTTGGATGATAATGATGCTGGCATCAAATGTCAGTGGCTTACAAAATGAGAATAGCATAGTCAGAGCACTCATCACACCAACACATCCATACACCAGCTAATACATGCCTGAATATGGCAACAGTTGTCTGGCTCTATTGGCTCATCTGGGTGTTTGTGCTGGCGAAAAACCGAAGGGCGGCAGTAGGCAGGTGATAGGAGGGAGGGCATGTGGCTGTCAGTGCAACAGTGGCAAAGCAAATCTGTTCCTAGGCTGAAATCTGTCTGCCTTAGGCCACCAGCCTCAGGCCCCAGGTTTTATGGCTGTGGGTATCTGATCTATCTACTAGGAGGCCAGGGGGATTAGAGATGGCATGAGCTAAGAAATGAGCAAAGAATGAGCTAAAAAGAGCTTGTTGAGACTGAGAAATCCCGTGTGCTAAAACCAGCACCACTGTGTTTATCCAGGTCAGCTAGTAACTCTATGGAACCTATAATAAATTGATAAGAAGAGGTATTAATATGTTTTGACTGAAGTAAATACAGTGGAAACAGGACACAGGAAAGCTGTTAGGCTTGTACTACTCTGCAATCTCTTTTAGCCTGCCTGGCTAAAGTGGTTGTGTTGGAATTAAGGACCCTTCACAGACAGCTGTAAACGTTACTGACCATCAGTTTCCTCTTATGGTGGAAAAGACCTGAAAGAAAGAGTGCCCTCATATTAAAATATCTGTTAATGCTCCTCAGCAACTGGGATATGAGAAAATAAAAATAAAAAAGTGTTTTCGGCAAGATTTACAGTTGCCAGCAAGTTCAGAGGAAGCGTTCTCTGTGGCGGGTGATAGGCAAAACTGCAAAAGCCGAAGGGGCTACAAAGAAGGCTTGAGAAATTCCAGCCATGAAACCACGAATAACGTGTATGTACACTGGCAGGCAGGGGCCGACAGCCAGTATGTGGCTTTGTGTTGGTAGTGGACATCTGTGGTAGGAACAAAGCCCAGATGATACGAAGTTAAGACTTTCAAAACAGTGCCTAGGAAGATACTAAAACTGCAATAGAAAGCTCTAGGGGCAAAACATTGTGCACTATACCAAACAGCAGAAGCCTCCAGATTATGCAGTAGCAGCCAGCAAAGATGGATTTTACACTATACCAAACAGCAGAAGTCTCCAGATTATGCAGTAGCAGCCAGCAAAGATGGATTTTAAAGTGCTGAATGTTGTTTGGGGCTTTATTTTAAGGCTTCTAAGCCCTCTTCTGGATCATCCTGGTAGTTCTGTTTTATATTTGTGAGGGGCAAGATTGTTTTGTTGTTGCAAAAGTGTTGCGTTATAAAGGTTTTCTAATAACCAGAGGAACACACCTACTTGCTTCATAACTGGGATTTTCTTTTAAACATACATTTTGGACACTTGAATGCCATGTTGTCTGGTGCTGCTTAAAATATGTATCCCATAACTAAGCATAAATACCATAGGGTATGACAGTTGCTATGGCAACTAAGCATCTACTATTAAATAGCACCCACAAGCTCAAAAAACATGTGCAGCCTGTCACTACACAAGGTATTCCTTTCTTTGCAGCAAGCTAAGTACCATATTTTCATCTCAGGAGTTAGTCTGTTTCTGATGAATGTGTTTGTGCTGTGCATATGAAGATCTTTTTTCCCTCACCAGCTCTACCTTCCTTTGAAAACTGCCGATCCTGTAAGAACAAAATAGCCTGCAGCAGTTGCAAGCTGAAGAAGTTAATGAATAATTCCTTTTTCATATATCCTTGAACATACATTAGAGTGTGGCTTTCAGATCTTTTAGGCCAGCTTTGAGCCTTACACCTTTGCTGTTCTGCATCTTTTGATATTACAGTGTTTTGCTCTTGAAACCAGCCTTTTGGAAGGCACTGTGCTGGTTCTAGAAGTTGTGTCCCTGAAAATTACAATACCAGTGGGAAACTAATTTCCGCAGTAGTGGCAAACTGGAGAGTTACAATTCAAAAGCAGAGTTAAAGCTAACAAAACTTGTAAGAATATGTAGGTCAGTTGTTTATTTTTAAGTTTGCCTTAAAGGTGTTAAGCATTTGGACCACGAAAACCAGAGGAAAAAAGGAGAAAAATAAGAACGCTGAGTTTCTTATGCAGTAACTTAATTCTAGCGGTTGAAACTTTAGTAACAAGCCGTTGACAGTATTAGTGAAATGTGATTTTCCTTAGACCCATCATTAATAACAAGGAGAATAATATTAAGCATCCGTAAGAGAAATATGCTGGTATAGAAGTTAACACTTTATCTGCAAGTTAAATTGACCCTCTGTGCTCCTTGGAAGAGTAGACGCAGGCCGTGATGTCTTGTTGGAGTGTTTGGATTGTTCCCAAATTTTGTTTGAGAGTCTGGTGAATTTGTAGGTTAAACTGGAAAACGTACTGTATCCACAAATTATTGCTGATGTTGATTTGATGGTGACTTATCTGAATTAAACAGTATATAAGAAAAAATATGTAATATTATAGTAGAAACATAGCAATTATAGTCTAATGAGGATATCAAAAAATGAGCATAAGTAGTAGGTAAACTAAGGTGTGATTTTTTTTACCCTATTTTTTTCTAAAAGAATGATTGCTAATGCCTGTCTTGCCTTATCTGGTTAAAGGGTTAACCCAATTAGAAGCATGAATATGAACACAGATAACAGGCTGTGAGCTGGTCTTGTTCTCTGCTCCAGTCCTGTGCCTTGATGGGAATGACAGCTTTGACTTTTGTAACAATAAAGGAATGGTAACTCATGTCTCCTGGTCCTCTTTTGGTTCCCAGCAAACATTTCAACATGTCTAATGTTAATGGAATAATAAATCTTTAATTGGCCTTAATTAATCTGACTAACAAATAGCACCAAATGCCAACAGACTTGGGATAAAGTCACGGGAGCTGCAGTGAGCAGTGGTGCAGTTTGAGGCGCAGAGTGATTTGCCAAGGCAGGGAGGCAGAGTGGCACTCCATGAGAGAGTTGTTTAGAATTTGCTGGGTGTTTAGATACTGCAGGGACTGTGGCTCAGCTGAATGCCTTAGATGGTATGTTTGCCTCCTGCCACTTACATCCTCTCCAGGGAATCACGGACAGATCCTGGCAAGTCCCATCTTTCTGTTTTTGTAATGTGATGCAAGGGAATTGACTCTCTCTTTTTCTCCTCATGATTTTTCGTGCTTGTTTTCAGTTCTGGTTTCTTTTTCGGTTCTTGTTTGTAGCCACCATTTGAAAAAGGTTGCATGTTTCTGCCATAGCTGGATAAACATTATGAGCCAATCTTGTGTCTGCTCCAACAGCTGTATGGTAAGCATGAGCACACATACACACACTCATCTGTACGGACTGTTTTACCTAGCAGCATGAAATCTTACAAATTTGTGATTACAGGCTGTGAACTTAAAAGATATAAGGGATACAATTTTTTTTTTCTTCCACTGTGAAGTCCACCATGGCCAGCAGGAGAAATAGGCTAGAGTCTGGTGCCCTCTCGTGGAAAACATCATCCAGTGATTTAAAAGCGATCAGGGCTTGAATTACACTGGAAAACACAGAGAAGTTTATCCAAAACAAAAACTGGAAGTATAGAAAAGGGTAAGTAACCTCTCAGTGTCATTTCTGAAATGCAACTTCTACTGCATGGATCAGAATAGAGGCAGTAAACTCACAACCCATAGTTACAGAATCACAGAATGGTAGGGTTGGAAGGGACCTCTGGAGATCATCTAGTCCAACCCCCCTGCCAGAGCAGGGTCACCTCGGGCAGGTTGCACAGGAACGTGTCCAGGCGGGTTTTGAATGTCTCCAGAGACGGAGACTCCACCACCTCTCTGGGCAGCCTGTTCCAGTGCTCTGCCACACTCAAGGTAAAGACGTTCCTCCTCATGTTTAGATGGAACTTCCTATGCTCAGGTTTGTGCCTGTTACCTCTTGTCCTGTCACTGGGCACCACTGAGAAGAGCCTGGCCCCATCTTCCTGACACCCACCCTTTAAGTATTTATAAGCATTGATAAGATCCCCCCTCAGGCTTCTTTTTTCCAGGCTAAAAAGACCCAAGTCCCTCAGCCTTTCTTCATAAGAGAGATGTTCTAGTCGCCTAATCATCTTGGTAGCCCTTTGCTGCACCCTCTCCAGCAGTTCCCTGTCCTTCTTGAGCTGGGGAGCCCAGAACTGCACACAGTACTCCAGATGTGGCCTCACCAGGGCAGANGAGGGGGAGGATGACCTCCCTCGACCTGCTGGCCACACTCTTCTTGATGCACCCCAGGATGCCATTGTCCTTTTGGGCCACGAGGGCACATTGCTGGCTCATGGTCATCCTGTTGTCCCCCAGGACTCCCAGGTCTCTTTCCACCGAGCTGCTCTCCAGCAGGTCAGCCCCCAACCTGTACTGGTGCATGGGGTTATTCCTCCCCAGGTGCAGCACCCTACACTTGCCCTTATTGAATTTCATAAGGTTTCTCTCCGCCCAACTCTCCAGCCTGTCCAGGTCTCTCTGTATGGCAGCACAGCCTTCTGGTGTGTCAGCCACCCCCCCAGCTTTGTGTCGTCAGCAAACTTTGTGAGGGTGCTCTCTATCCCCTCATCCAAGTCGTTGATGAATATATCGAAGAGGACTGGGCCCAGTACTGACCCGTGGGGAGCACCACTTGTCACTGACCTCCAACTAGACTCTGTGCCCCTAATCACAACCCTCTGAGCTCTGTCTTTCAAATGGTTTTCAATCCACTGTCCATTCATCTAACCCACACTTCCTAAGCTTACCTATGAGGATGCTGTGGGAGAATGTGTCGAACGCCTTGCTGAAGTCAAGGTAGACAACATGCACTGCCCTCCCCTCATCTGTCCGTCCAGTCATGCCATCGTAAATGGCTATCAGATTAATCAGACATGATTTCTCCTTGGTGAATCTGTGTTGACTACTTCTGATTGATAGCTTTCTTTTCCTCCATGTGCTTTGAGATGACGCCCAGAATGAGCTGTTCCATCATCTTTCCAGGGATGGAGGTGAGGCTGACTGGCCTGTAGTTCCCTGGGTCTTCCTTCTTGCCCTTTTGGAAGACTGGAGTGACATTGGCTTTCCTCCAGTCCTCAGGCACCTCACCTGTTCTCCAGGACCTTTCAAAGATGATGGAGAGTGGCCTGGCAATGACTTCTGCCAGCTCCCTTAGCACTTGCAGGTCCATCCCAACAGGACGCATGGACTTGTGGGTATCCAGTTTACTTAATTGTTCTCTAACTTGATCCTCCTCAACCAAGGGAAAGTCTTCCTTCGTCCAGACTTTCCCTGTTACCTCCAAAGTCTGGGACTCCTGGGGGCTGGCCTGAGCAGTAAAGACCAAAGCAAAGAAGGCATTCAGTAACTCTGCCTTCTCTGCATCCTTTGTCATCATCGCACCTGTCTCATTCAACAGCTGGCCCACATTATCTCCAGTTTTCATTTTCCTTTTGCCTCCAATAAACTTGAAACCCTTCCTGTTGGACTTGACATCCCTTGCCAGGTATAATTCCAAGGAGGCCTTGGCTTTCATCCCTTGCCAGGTATAATTCCAAGGAGGCCTTGGCTTTCCTCGTTTCCTCCCTGCATACTCTGACAGCATTCTTGTAATCTTCCTAAGTGGTCATAGTTGACTGATGTGTTGAATATTTGAATGATAGGTCACTTTCATGAAAGCTTTTCTTCATGTTAGTCAATTAGACATATGATGCTGAACCACTGACAAGTCAGGATTATACATTAATATTGTTTCATGTCATGGAAGGATATGTCCAAGTTACATTTCTACATTAAAAAAAAAAAAAATTTTCTCCAAATTCCGGAGGTTTGAAGTCATTATGATCTGAAACCATAGGCCACCAGAAAAAAGTTCAGATTCACATTCAACTTTCCACAGCCTTCAGGGGAGGATGGCTGGTTTCACCACTTTGCTTTAACTTAACGTTGATTTATCTGTAATGTTTTTCATCATGTCCAGAGAAAAATAGGTTATTTTCTGGGACTTTTCCTGTACAGTGGTGGTTCTCATCTTGGAATTTGACTAAGAAATGGTTCTAGTGTCTGAAACTGAATGCTAAGAAAACCAAAAGACAAATATTTAATATAATTTCCAGCTTCTTCCTTCTCATGAGAGGGGAATGTTTCTGGTCAGAAGAGGGAGTGACTCATCCTTGAATAAAGCAAGCGGGGTCCACTCAGCCTCTCATTAGGGAAAACCCCATGCTCAGCTATAAAATCACAAGTGCCTTTGAATTCTGCTTTTGTGGACTACTGAAGTTACCTGCTGACCTTTCGTTTCCCATTGAATCTTTTCTGTTATTACGTTACAGTCTGTCTGTATCTGCTTCACACCCCCATGTACAAAGGGAGTTCCCCATTCACCCCTTTTTTCTTGTTTCTGACAGAAACTTCAGATTTGTACTTGGCCTGGCTCGAATCTCCTGCTTTTTGATGACGGGCCATTCCCACGGTAACATTCAAGAAAGCAAGAAGTCAGTCATACTCCTGAGTCCCCTTGTTCTTTAACGTACATTTTTCTTCCCTTTTGCACATTGCTGCATCCAGTCCTGAGTTTAGTTTGAGACTTGTGCATGTGTTATCTTTGGGACATAGCTATTACTGCGAGCAAACCAGTCAAGTGCAGCATTCCACTGAGAGCTGTGGACTATCCATTTTCATAAGCCTTATTTTAGGAAAGAATTGACCAAAAGAATTAGAGGTAGACAGGAACCGTACATAATGGAAAATGATGAGGTTTTTTTTTTAATACCTTATCAAATGTCCTTTATCCAACATATTGCCAAGTGACCTATAAATATCAAATGTACAATAATAAAAACTACCTGTACGGGGTAGTGTGAGCTCAGTCTTCTCAACTATATTTAAGAAAGGCAAAAAAATGACCCCAAATTAATCAAATAGGTAAGTAATAGTGCTGTTGCCTCAGGCACATCAGGCTCACACTGTTTGAGACCCATTCCAGAAATCTGGTGCTAAGAAAATGCTTCCCAACCCATGAAAATTTTGCCACTTGAGAGGCAGTGTCCACATGGATAGCTCTCAAAGCACTGAAGATTTTAAAGATTATTACTGGTGGCCTACTGCATGCAGAAGTTACAACAGCAAATGCTGTTAGTGTTACTGATTGTTTTCAGTCCTGTACCCAGAGAGGTACTATAAGCTTTGTGAGCACTTGGCCCTGTGTGTTTCCAGTCTGGAAATCAACTCAGTGGATTGACGTTACTCTTACCTTTTGGAAGCAACAAACCACCTCCAAATACCAAAATATTGTCTTATGAGGAGCGGCTGAGTCTTATGAGGGGCAGCTGAGGGAACTGGGGTTGTTTAGCCTGGAGAAAAGGAGGCTGAGGGGAGACCTTATTGCTCTCTACAACTACCTGAAAGGAGGGTGTAGAGCGTTCAGGGTCAGTCTCTTCTCCCAAGTAACAGGCAATAGGACAAGAGGAAATGGCCTCAAGTTGCACCAGGGGAGGTTTAGGATAGATATTAGGAAAAATTTCTTCACCGAAAGGGTTATCAAACATTGGAACAGGCTGCCCAGGGAAGTGGTGGAATCACCATCCCTTGAAGTATTTAAAAGACGGGTAGAGGTGGTGCTTAGGGATATGGTTTAGTGATGGGTTTGTCGGTGTTAGGTTGATAGTTGGACTCGTTGATCTTGAAGGTCCCTTCCGACCTAGACAATTCTATGATTCTGTGATATCCCAGTGAGGAAAAATCCCAGTGAAGTCTAGTCTAGACCCACTAGAAGGTTCTAGTGCCAGTGTTACCGGAAGGAAACCCAAATTTAAAATGAAACTCCATTTTTTTCCTGATGCCCTGGCATAAATAGAAGCAAATAAAGTGCTTTGAATCTGACCCTGAAAGTGCTGACTCATTAGAATTTGTGGTTTAGTACCTTATATTCGCCTCCGAGCCATTCACTGCCCCGTTGCAGTAATCTCTGAATATGCATACGACACCTGCTTGCTCTTTCTAGTATCCTGGAAGGGCTTGTATTTTAAACCGAGAAGACAAACAATGCTCAAGGGAAGAAGAGTCCCATTTTACAGATGGGGAACTGTGATACAGACTGATGCATTTCTAAGTAGCTTTCTGAACACTCAGGTATTTGCATACTTGTTCAGAACATCTGTGACTCTAGATTTACAGGGCTTTTCAGGACTTTGTACATTGTAGGACACCCTTTCCCCACAGTATCTCTCTTCTCTTTGATTCTTCATCTCCCTCAAGAAAATATTTCATGACAGACCTTTGAACATACAGGAGATGCATTGTGATCATGGGCTAAAATGTACGGGCCCTGTCACAGACCGAGGCTGCCAAACAGGATGGATCAGTGCTTGGCGTACTGAGAACGCTTATTTTGAGGTTGTTTGTGTCGATGATATTCATGTGGTGTTTTGTGAAATTCTTACCACATAGCTTATCATCTCTCCTCAGCAGACTTTCCATCTCTCTGCAAGGCTGGTTTTTGCTTCATTATCTCTGAGCATTTCTTACAGGGCGGAGTAAGAGAGTAAAACCCTAGAAGTTATCAGTGATCTGAAGTACAGTGATGAGACATAACGAGACTACTCTTTCCTACCAATTGTTCATGATGGCAGCGACTAAAATCTGTTACCAGGATATTAATATTAGTATAATTTGGGATAACAGATTTCTCTTTTCATGGTTCACATTGCTTTCACTCGAAGATTGCATCATGAGGCCATGCCGCATCCCTGGTGCAAATAGAATATGAGAAGCGCCCTCTCCTGTGGAAAGGTTAATTGTGCAGGGGAAAGAGGGAGTGCTGTGGGATGCAAACCACCCCAGGAAGGACCAGAAGAGATTGGAGAGCACTGGTAGGTATCACATCCTCATCTCTAGACACTAGTTGCAGAAGACATGCTGGGAGATCCCGCTTGGGGGATCTACCAAAGAGGTTAAAAAAATGATTGCATCTCTTTGATGCAATCCCCACACCCTTATTTGCTAACTTAGTTTGTGCTGGTTTGAAAATAAGACAGGTATTCCGATCTGTGAGGCAACTTTGGTGTCATTTCACTATGTAGAGGGTGTTTCCTAAAAGAATTACCCCACAGCGTGACCTGTAGGATGACAATATACTCATGAAGAAAAGCTATTAGATTGTGGATGCTTTTGAAAACCTGGTTCTGAGTTAGGTTTCACCGCTCACTACTCAACAGAAATTAACCATTGGGTTGTACATGATAGCAGGTACTAAATCAGACCAGCTACAGGGTCACCAGCTGCAGATGAAACTTTTTCACGCATAGAGAGTCTGAGTTCATTCATATCTGGTTTTGCCTGTTTTCTATAACTATCCTCTTGAAGAAAATTTCACATTGAACATGAAAGCATTTCTTAGACAGAAATAGACATTTTATAAATGATTTACCCCAAACAATTACTTAAAAAACACAGTCTTTAGAAATAACTTAAAATTGATGAATAAACAAACAAATCAGATATTTTGTCTGCAAAAACTAGTTTGGCCAGCTCTATTTCATAGCCAGAAATTATTTACTTCATGCTTCACAGTCATACTTAAAATAATGAGCAATCCACTTATCTCCCAGGCACATGTGTCTGAGACACATGTAAAAATAAAATCATGTTTTATTTATTCAGTAGCCCACTCTTCTTTAAATTGAATTATGGAAGTTATACCTGAGTAAATGCTGAGTACAAAAGACAGTGAAATTTTTGAATCTCGCCCCCGGTACATCGGTGAGTGACTTACCCGCTCTGAGCCATACATGTGGAGACCTGTCTCTCTAAAGATCAAATTGGGAAGCAGGGTCTAGGTTTGGTTCTGTGCTCTCTCCAGCTCATCTTACAGCTTAAGCTGATTTGAGGAAGCCGCGGGACAGATCCAAATAGCTGGGCTGAGAACCACAGATCTGGTGTAGGTGAACCTGTCTTCACAGCAGGAAGCAGTCCTTGCAGGCTCACCGGTACTGTCCCTGCAGGAGGAAAGGATGGAAGGACCCACACAGTCAATCCACCCTTCAGATCTACTCCGACCTGAGTAGTGTCCTTTGCTGTGTCTCTAGCAAGTGTCCCAGTGTTGAGACCCTTGCTTTGCCTGTATGGCACAGTCAGATACTGCGTGACAAAATGGATCACATGCTTCAATTTATCAGATGAGAAACAGTCAACTTATCGGATGGGACAGTTTAACAATGTGGAAATAGCATTTATTGATGTCCTCACTCAGACTTAAAGCTGCTTTTCCATTTATCCAAAGAAATCAGGATTTGCAGTTTTTCCATGTGGATACGTTGGTTGGTACCTGGCCCCTAATCTCTGTCATGGAATATTTCAGTTTGGAAAGTGCCTCTGGAAATCATCTAGGTCATCTTCAAAGTTGGATCAAGATGTACAGGGCCTTGTCACCCATAAGGCTTTTCTTTCAGAGTGCATCTGAACAAAGAAGCTCCAAGGATTTTCATTAAGAGGATGCATAATGATGTAGTAATTTAAAGCAGCATGTAAATTAGGCAAGTCAAAAGAATTACAGATGTTGCATCAGACCCTGCTAATCCCTGTCCCCTACACCTACTGCGCTGGGCTCCAATATTGGTTGCTCTAAAGACTGCATCTAAAGATGTTTTGTCAGAGGAACAATATCAGAGATATTTCAAAATTCACTGAGGTGAATATCTAATTTGCATCCATTTCAATCAGTTGAGAAGTCTGTATCTTTGGTTTCTTCTAAATTCACTGCTATTCATCAGAGTTTTACATTTAGACTATGAAAATCCTGAGGTTGGGGCAGTTTGCATATGCATCTTCAGAGATTAATCGCCAATGCTGTGGCTGACTGGGCTGTTACGAGCAATGCCTGCTGACGGTTTTTTTAGTAATGGAAAGTTTGATTTTCAGCAAAGTCACAGATATTCAGCACTTTGCAGATCTGCCCTTGATACCTTAGAGAGTTTGATCTCCGGTAAACATACGAAAATATAAAACCACAGTTTGTTAATTAGCATCACAACAGAATTTCACCTTTTTCCAAGAAACAATCCCCTATTCAATTCAGTATTATGTGAACGACTTTGGAGGATACCTATCCTAGGTAGATGCCAGAGGAGCCATTAAGTAATACAAAAATTAAATACGCCATAAATAAAATAACTTGAGGAAATGCCATTTTGGCACAATGCTTCTTTGCAAAAGTGTCTAAGAATAAAGCATAATATACAGAAATACCTGTTACAATTAAAAAAAATTAACAAGTATTGTATTTACATTAACATTGGCTAATGTTAGTTCAATTCAGAAATGTCAACATTAATGCCAATTTAAAAATTTTACAGAAATACAACATTACAGATGAAACAGAATGATGCTGTGAAACACTTTACGAACTTGTACTCAAATAAATGGTCATTATCTCTGTCTGTTTTACTTTGATCACATAAAAATAGGAGGAAGCTGTTTAGATAGATCTCGCCATATTTGTATCATTCATATTTTTGAACTTCTCGTTTGAAGGCACAGGAAACTACCATCAATAATTTATTCAGAGCAAAAGTAGCAGCATGAACGAAATGGGCCCCAGCATAGTTCCACGTGTGCAGCACCAGCGTGTCCGAGGGAGTTCCCGCCTATGGGGAGACAGGACTGTGTTCTCCATCGATGGGGAGAAGGGACTGTGTTCTCCACGCTGCCAGCCCTTCCTTGTCAGTAAGAAACTTAAGACTTGTACAGACTCCTACGCACTAAAAGGTGGATCTGTACCAAAAGGGAAGGGTTAGCTTAGTCAGAAATGGAATACAAGTTCAACAAACATTTGGAGATGGTGTAAAACCAGTCCATGACACCCCTCAGAAATGTATAAATTTTCTATATACTTCAGTGCACTCCAGATTTAGCTGCAAAACAAGGAAAATCTATTCATTGTAAAATATCAAGCATTAGAATTTTACATTTTAAGAATTTCAGGACAGTGCAGGATCTTGACTAATACAGCAGAAGTACTGTTGGTGTGTGTTATCAGGCCACTGTTGTAACCTCTAATTCTCCCCAGAATGTGCAAGGTAGATAAAGCTGCATACTGAAGTAACATTTTCAAGGCTTTTGTTGAAAGACTTCCTCATTTTTAATATTTTCCACTGGTTAACCACAAACATTAACAACAGAGTATGTGTATGAGAACCTGAACATGTGCCCTCTCAAGAACTAAAAATTTCAACCATAAGAATAGACCCTACATTGTTCTCCTCAGCAGGCAATTTTTTTGTCCAGCTCAGAAGATAAAACTGGTTCTGAATTCATATGAGGAAAAGAGCTAGTCCAAAAAATAAGTTTTTAAGATTTCAATTTGAGTCCAAGTAAATTACTTAGTTTATTCCGCATGTCCTTAGCAAAGCAGTATTTTCACCCATGATACTGGTGGGCAAACTTTGTTGTAGGAGACAAACAGAAATAAGAAGTATCGCTCCCGTAGCATCCTCAAGGAGTTGCTGGCCCATGCACCGTGGCAGAACTTCCTACGGATGTCAGCATGTAAATATTTGTGTGCTGCAGTCTGCAGCCCGCAGCTGTGTTGTGAACTTCTTATTTCTGCCAGCAGCTAGCTGCTAGCTGCCACCTTCTTGGTCTTTGCCACTACTACAGGTCTTTTGAATGTTACATGAATCTGGTATTTCTTTGTTGTCTTTCCTTAGCCCTCCTTCCTGTGATTCTTTTGATGTTTTCAATTTTATGCTCTCAGTCTTGTGATTAATGGATGAATTCAGCCTGGATGAGTTCAATCTCCATCTTCTCAGAGTTCTAGAAAAATCTTTTCTGACATTTTCACTAACCAGCACATAGATGATTGGATCAGCAACGCTGTTTGCAGTGGCTAAACACAGAAACACTGTAAAAACTGGATATACATCTTTTTCAAATGGACATGAGCAATTTTGATGAAATATAAAGTATATGGATCTTATTAAGAGTACCACATGGTAGGGAGCAAAGCACATCAGGAAAATGACAATAATGGCAATAGCCAGATACTTCACTTTGGCTTTTTGGCGACAAGTCAAGCTGCTGCTTGTCTTTGTACTTTGGAAAATTTTGTAGTTTGTGAAAATGAGGATTGCGAATGGTATGGCAAATCCAAACAGGAATCTAGCAAAGCTGAAAGAAGCTAATTTTATGTCAAGGGGCAAAGTCTCAAAGCACGTCGTCTCATTCTCATGTCTATCTTCCATGTAAAATACTGGAGTGTGGATTATTGCAACCACAGCAAAGAGAAAACACACTATTATGATTGCCATTTTCTGTCCTCTTCTCCCCCTTGATTCCAGAGCATACACCAGTGCCACGTAACGATCCACAGAAATGCAGCACAAAAGCAGAATGCTGATGTATATGTTGCAGAAAAAGATGAATCCTGTTATTTTGCAAGCCTGTGCACCCATTTTCCACTGGTGGTCATTTTGCACGTAGATAATCCAGAGAGGCAAAGTACTTAAATACATCAGCTCACACAATGATAAACTGAAAATGTAGATGGCAATTACTTTATTCCTTTGGATTTGTACAAATGTAAGCAGGGAAGTTAGGCAATTTGCTGGAAGGCCTATGGCAAAAACGATGCTATAAACAGCAACCAGAAGTGTCTCGCTGTCGTCGTGGGAAATTCCTGTGCAAGTGGAGCTATCATTTGTGCCTGCAAAATTTTCCATTATTCTTTTTCCAGCTGGTGTTTCCTGAGAATCAGAAGACAAGGTGGAAAGTTAACATTTGCATCACTTAAAAATTTGTCAGTAAAGATTATGGCTCCATAGGTGCCAACAGGACACGTCAGGGGAACAAGTGGGATGCTTGTCTTGTGGAAGCATCTAAGACAGGCAAGTTTTCCAAGATCTCCTGTAGTGTCCCCTGGGAGTCAGGTCTGATTTACTTCCAGGAAAAAGTGCCTTTCTTCACAAGGAATTTCTTGACTACAGCATGCCAATTCATTAAAACAGGGTATCGGGGACTGTCGCTAGACCAGGCTGCCTCATAAATAAGACAGAGAGTCTGATCAATTACTGAAGTCACTTCCCGGGTGACTTCTTTTTTTTTTTTTTTCCCAAGCTGAGTAACCAAAAATGCAAACAGTAGAGATTTCAGAGGCATGCAAACAGTAGAGGTTTCAGAGGCATGCAAACAATAGAGGTTTCAGAGGCAGACTTACAAAAGAAGCTATCGTAGTCGGTTGGATGGGGGAACTGTCTGAAGTGGGTGGTGGTAGTTGTTGTGTCAGAGACTACCCAGCATACAGGAACCAGAATCTGGCCACTGGTGTGTACCTCCACACTGTATTACAACATAGTGGTTCAGATCTAGCTAATTCATACTTCCCTCCTCTTAAAGAATAGCTGCAGCTGAAGAACATAAACTTGTAATGCCATGTAACACCCACCATAGTAAGCCAATGAAACTGCCTACCACATCTGTTTGATGCCTCTGGGAAACAAAAGGAAATAAAGACAGTTAGAGGAAATAAACAAGACCAAAGAGAAGAATATACACACATTTAAGAAATGGAAGTGAAGAAGATTAATGCTCTTTAACAGGTATGGTTACAAAAACCTCCACCTTTCCACGATAACCATAGGCAAGTGCAGACCTGGCATTTTGTTAGTGTTAAGTAGTGCTAGGAGAAGCATTTCTTGCAAAGTCACATGATGATTTCCATTCAGAAGACCTCTCCAAGTGAAGAGAGGAATAGGGAGGTGAGTGCCCTTAAATATTGTACTTTGCTCTATTTATGAGTTGAAGGTGTCCACTAGATAACATCCTTGATAAAAAAAAAGGTCTTCTCTGGCCTAATATTTTGGGGATTCTCTTATATTTTGGGCATTCTCTTATGGGTTGGACACCTGCTCCAGGGAACAGTCAGCTAACTCCAGAAGGAAGAGATGTGTTGACAGAGATTGAGTCCCTTCAGGCAGGGGAGGGGCATGAGCTTTCTTGGTCCACACTGCGTATGACAAATTTCTTTAACCCTGAGTTCATGCAGGGGAGAAGTTAGCTTTTAGCAGCCTCAGAACATTTATTTGTTGCTTATTTGGGCCCATCCCAAGCAGACCAAGGGGAAGTAGTCCGCTCCCAGTGCTGTGGGATTGTCTCCTGCATTTCTGGAGGGCGGACAAGCTGGTGGGGACTTTTCTTCCCCTTCATGTGGGCAAGAGCCTGGGGTGGTGTAAGCAGCTCCACCCTGAATGCCTAACAGAGCACCTACCACGCAAGATCCCTAGACCTTGAAGGGCAATCAGATCTCCTGACTTAGTTTAGTTACTAGATGATGAGAATGGTATGAGAAAATGTACAGGGGTTGCCTTAGCCTGCGAGACCCTCAAGCAGCGCGGTGCTAGCCACAGTCATAAACACCAAGAGAGGTTCTCCTGGCCCGTGCCAAGGGGTCTTCATTTCCAGCAAGTACCCCAATGCAGTCAGAGCCTACTCAACGACAGCAGCTTCTGAGTGATGATGTCCTGGCAAGTGAGCAGATGGGGCAGTGGCAGCAGTACCTGCCATCCCCATCCCTGGCGGCAGCCTAAGCTGTTCCCTGGGGTAAGGATGTTTGGAACGGGCCTCCACAGTCAGAGGAACTGAGAAAATGCTCTGTGTGTATGTGTGTGTGTAAGAAGTACACCGGAGGATGCGACCGCACTCTGTGACTACCTTCCACTTCCCCCTGCAGCAAACCATGCTCCGCTCGCATGCTGACATGTTGATGAGGGTTATCAGGCGGTGGTTGCCACTCTAGTTGGGCCAAATCGTCTTGCCAGAGGGCCACATCCCTCCACATCTGAGAATTGGACCGTCTGGAGTCCAGTGGGTATGTTCGGGCCCTGTCAAGGGGAATCTGAAGTTTCCTTTAGCTTCAAATGTCCCATCTTAAGAATGACTGGAGAAGGGGATCCTCACTGCTGTGTGGGGGGAAGACGGCATGGTACTCAGCAGGGCTGCTGCAAGGTTCCTGCATGAGACCGTGCGAAGTTACTTCCCTTACTCCCTAGCAGTGAAAGTGTACTGATAGCTGGTGTTAACTTAGAAAAATGATGGTTGTGGTAAGGGTTGGTGGTGACTTGAGTTTTTTGCTGCCTCAGGGCATCAGCCACCCTTGGTGAATGAGGAGGGGTCTTCTTTGGGACACCTACTGAATTGCTGTGCAGAGGGGATAAAAATGGTGCTTGGTTTCAGGGTCAGCAGCGGTTCTCTGCCCAGACCTCACTTGGCATGTGGCATATGAGAGCTTGTCCTCAACTCGGACTCGTCTGACCGATATGAGAGCTGCTGTTCATCTGCACACCGCAGGGCGGTCTTGGACACCTCCCCTTCTGAGGTGAAGCCCAGCAGGTGACTACAGCTCGCATGTGAGGGAGATGGCAGCAGTCGAGGCGGGGACGCGGCACAGTCGCATGCCATCTCGGTTACTCAGCGGCTTTCTACCCCTCGCACCTTAGTAAAAAAACCTTCAAGACCTGTTGAAAGTGCACTCTCCTCCCCTCCCCCTGGGCTTTGCATCCTTCTCTTGACCCTATGTTTGTCTGTCTGGATATTCTCCTTTCTGAATTGCCTGCACCTGCTGTTTGCCACTCGTGTGAAGGTGATGCTCCCCCCGGAGGTACCTGTCTCGCCAGCAAACAGCCGGTGATGGTGCAGGGCAGGAAGGAAGTGGTAGAAGAGTTATTCCGTAGACACATGGTTCCCAATGTTTCTTTCTTTTGCCTCCTTCCCTTGTCTCCTCCCTTCCTGCTCTGCTCCAAGTCTCCTTCCCCCCCGTGGCACCCAGGGGCGAGCCTCAGGAAGGGGATGCCTGTGACTTTTTAAGCTGCTCGCACAGGACATACTTTTTTCCCTTGGCTTTTGGCATATGGCCTAAGCCACAGGGCTGAAGCTGAGCTGAAGAGTCCTTCAGCCTTAAAGTACTGTCAGCTGCCAAGCGCAAAGCCTCGACTGGCAAAGTGCAGCCATAGACATGAATTCACACTTGTAGAGAAAAACTATGTGCTGAATGCCTCTCCTGAAGGTCTGGCCTGTCATCTCAGGAGCCTGGATCCTGCTCAGCAGTAATGCTCTGTGTCTCGGCCTCATGTCAGGAAGGAGGAGAGGGGGACATCTATTTGGTCCCCTCCCTCACCTTCTTCTGGCTCTCTGCCATGTCCAGGGAAGAGTCTTCTGGTCCTGGCCACTGCATCCAGCCCCAGTTCTGAGCTTCACTTGCCTCTGCTCAGCAATCCAGGCCTGCAAAGGGGTTTCCTCCTTAAACTAAGGATCAGAAAGCAGCACTCGGCAGACAATTTATGAAATTTCTCCCTGTGACATTGCTCCTCTGCAATTGAATGCACATTTTCATCCTCGTGTCAGGCCTTTAGAATTTGCTGGTTTGATACTTGGCTCAGCCCAGAAGACTCCCAGCTCTGTTGTCTTCTGTGGTGGCTGGGCTGTGATGGATGTGTCCCCACATCTCTCGAATGTAGCATTCATAACGGTACCGCTTTACCTAAAGAGGCAGCTGGTGACCTGCAAGCACTTTGTTATTGTCCCGCACTGGTGCACGACTGGAGCAGGCTAACCCATATCTCAAATATTCATTAAAAAAAAATATATATATAAATGATTACTCAGCTGAAAAAAAAACATACACCATTTCAGGGTTTGTTTTCTGCTAATATTTGTGATGAGCAATTTTAGTGATGGAAGCATTGGTTTGGTTTGAACAGCAGAACTTAAGAGATTTATCACATCCAGCAATTTTCAAGCATTTATAAAGGGTCAAATGTAGCTGTGATGCCAAGGGTAAGCGCTATCCCAGAACGTGTTTGTGAGAGGCAAGCTGATTCAATGCGTTAGAATTTCTTTGCTGTCCTGTTCACTTGAGCAAAGCCCGTCCAAAGTAGCTGTTCTCAACTTTCTGTGACCTATCCTGTTCTGCTAGGGCTCACCAATTGTTACTAGGTGCTACATCAGGTCCTGGCTGTGTTTTGTGTCAACAGCTTTACATATATTTAGCAGCCCTCTGAGGCTTCTTGCTGCGTGAGACTCACTGTACACAAGAAACCGCAGTCAACACATACATGTTTCTCACCTTCAAGACGTGCAAAACAACTCGTCTTCCAGTATGCACCTGAGCACAAGTCACTGGAGGATGGGGCAACCCATTAAGGAAGATTTGCTGTGTTCCTGCTCTGTGTTTACACTCTTCCCTGGCCATCTGCCCTTGGCCTAGGTTACAGCCACAATATTGGGGTAGGTATGCCTGGCATTTCTAATTTTATTGTGTTATGTTCACACTGTTAGATGAATAGATAATTACATTTCTTACTCCTAAAATAGAGTGCCTACATGCTGCTATGTATTGAAACCTTATGAAGAGAAAACCCTGGGAAAGGGCAGAGCACCTGGAGATGCCCAAGTAAAAAGAATAGAAGAGGCATGACGGACGTGAAATCCCATTTTCTTGGAGCGTGGTGAGAAAGGAGCAGAAGTATCTTGCTGCAGACCCACCAAGCAGGGCTGTGACACCAGGTCGAGATTGACTGCCCTTTCCTCACCTTCTCTTTGATCCAGTGTGCCTTGCATTCCTCATGGCAGGTGGCCCATATTCACCAGGAGGTGCTCTTTCTCAGGCTTTCCTAGAAAGTGGCAGATTTCGAATAGCAAACTGGTGTCTGGTCTAGAAATCAGATCTTCCATTTTGTGGACAGGGACCGAAGCACTGCTTTGTTGTGCAGGAGAGCCTGTGCTATGGTCACCTGTCCTCTCTCCTACGCAGCATCAGGGGGCATTGAACTATCCTACAGAGGTGCCCTACGCAGTTCACGGGAGATGAAATCATGAACCTGGGTTGCTATGATGATGTGGTTTCACATCACAGCCACGCCAGAATAACAGTCTGGTTGTCACCTTTTTTTTTTTGTCTCTGCCCTGTCACTGACAGGGTCACCCGACTCCGCAGTGAGTGTGCACACAGTGGTAAGCTAGCAGAAAACTTGTCCCCCTTTTCTATCTGGGGCAGTTGTCCACCAGTTGACCTTTCTGAAGTGGCTCACCAGGGTCAAAGCCACACTGGGGAATTAGTAGTATGTAGCACATGGCCAGGAGTGGAGCAGCCGGAGGCAGGTGGAGGTAGGAGTTGTATGGAGAGCAGCTCGGCCGTAGCGTGAGCTGCAC
Source organism: Dromas ardeola (assembly GCA_013398915.1). NCBI lineage: Eukaryota > Metazoa > Chordata > Aves > Charadriiformes > Dromadidae > Dromas > Dromas ardeola. Next base: position 172,671 of record VYZM01020312.1, on the reverse strand, counting down.
CCTCCATCAGTCTCCAGAGCCACTGCCGATCTCTGCTGACTATTTAGGGGTCTTTGCAACCAAGTTACCCAACCAGGCACCTTCTCTGTGGATGCTGTGAGTGCTAAGCAGAGCGCTTTGGATAAGCAGTGCATCTGTCCGCGTGGAGGTGGATAGCAGCTCTAACCACATCATTCTCTTCTGTTCTTTTGCCTTGAAGATGGCACTGCTAAGCCCTGAAAAGCGTGTGGACTTTTGTGAGTCTGTCAGCTTAGAGCTTATTTCTTCAGAGTGAATGTTAAGATCTTCACTAGAGTCTGGTCCCTGAATGAAGCAGACAAGGGGCCTGAGAGGTGCAGAGGCTTGACTGGGGGCTCTTGCTGCTCATTCAGGCCAGTTGCATTAATATTTGGTCTTCCCTGAAGAGACTGAGGTGTTTTTGCTAACACTGAGGTTTGAAGAGGGAAGTGAAAACAAGGGGGGAAGCAAAAGGCTTTATTTTGCTTTTTTTGTTGTTTTATTTGTCTATGAGCTACTCATGTAAAACTGTTTCAATTTCCAACAGAGAAGTTGGAGTGATAAAAACAACCCCTGTTAGGAAAGATAAAAAAGAAAATTGCAGATACAGTTACAAGGAAGAGAGGGAGAAGTAAAAAAAAGCACAACAGTTGAACAAATCACTGATTGAAAGTCTTTGGATTAATTCACCTGAAATACAGAGGGACAGAAGAGAAAAAAAGACACAGTGAAATCTGTAACATGAGTACAATTAGATCAGAAGAGCACATTATTTATATATTTTTCATTTTCTAATAATTTTCTGATCCTCCTATGGCAGGGATTATTGTTAGAGCTGAAAATTTTGAGGAGTTTATGTGGATATTAAGAATAATTAAAATAAGTCACAATTATAATGGTTAAGATAAAACCAAACCATTCCTTCACATCTTCCTTCCTGCCCCTGATATTTAGAAAGGTTAACAACCTGCATGTTTTAAAGCTTAAATCAGCCTTCAATGAAAATGGACCTGAGTTTCTCCTGAGGGGTTCTGTGTGCTTTCCTTAGTAGCCCGTAGTACTGTAACTGTTTGACACAAGAGTACTAAATGACGTCACTCTGACCACTCAAATCAAGTATCATCAGTTCCCAGATGTGACAGATATGCCACCTACAATACTCATCACCAGCAATATCACTCCTCTTCTGAACCTGGGCTTCTCTTTCTCATGCAGAACCTACATTACCTGTCTGTAAACTTTACAAACTATTAAACTTACCAGCCTGTAGCTTTTGTGTCTGTTAACTTTAATAGAAAGTAAGAAATTGCCGTGCATTATCTGCTCTGCTGTTCTTGAAAGTAAGAAAAATATTTGTGGTACCTTCGTGGATAAAAATAGAGCATGACCCATTAGACCAGCAAGTCAGTGAACTGGTTTATTTTTGGGGGTTTCTTTTCCATTAGTAATAAACAAATTAGTGGATGAAGTCACTCCTATAAGCAAGTATCAGCATAAAAAGGAAAAGCAGCAATGGATCCACTTAGTTACCCAGGAGACCAATCATTTTTACTGACACACACAAGATAGTGGGATTTGAAACTATATAGTTTCAAATTTGAATATAATACAGTATAGTATAAAATAATATAGTATAATAATATAGAATTTTGAAACTATATCATTTGAAAGCTCTGTAGAGAAAAAAAGGTCATTTTAAAGCTATAGACTATACTGGGAATCCAGCCTGAGCAGAACTCCATCTTAAATATCTGCCTCCATCCTAGCTTGATCAGAAGGAAACCACCGATGGGATCTGGATGCAGATACAAATAAACTAGCTTTAATGCCTAGTCAGGAAAGAAATCTCCACGTGATTCCTGAAAGATGAAAGTGGCAAGTTTCTTGTATTTACTAGATTTCTGTTTGAGTTTTACTCGTTTTTGAACACTCCCTGGCTGTTGCAGCCGTGGAGAAGTCTCTCAAGAAACAAGACAGACCTCTAAGCTGCCTTTTGCTGAACCAAGGCATGCCATATGCTTTGTTTTGGTCACAAAGTGTAGTCATCTGAAGTTACGGTAAGTTTTTTTGCTAGAAGCAACCTCTTCTGCGTCTGGTTACACTGATATCCAACTGCGAGACATGGGACAGAGAGCACTGTGGTGAAAGCAGATAATCCCCCTGTTGACTGGTGCTGGCTAAAACAAGCTATGGAGCATTTGTAGGCTGAAAATAGCTGCTCTAAGGAAGCAGAAAGACCCTGAGCTTAGTTATACAGCCTTAGTATTTAACTCTATACTGCAGATATAAGCAATCCTATTAAAGAAAGATTTTTGTTAGAAGAGAGAAGATATTCATCATCTGCTGTTCAGGAGCTCAGCAATCATTTTTGATGAGAAGAAGATGTTTGCTTTATCGCGTGATACACTGTTCGTAGATGTGAGCTCTCAGCAACTACAGATTTTAGATACCTGTATGTGGGCATTTACATAGATCCACACATGTACTTCCCCCTTCCCACGACCTACAACTAAATGTACTATTGTGCTAAAATAAGCAGCTGTGAGTAAACTATCACAAAATTCGGGCTTGAAAAAGGACTCTTAAAATGGTGATCCTTCCATAAACTGGGTGTCTTAGATGCCATGTTACACTACCTGGTGAGGGACTGCAGAGGAGAGAAGAGTGACAGGCAGGTAAGAGAGAAATGTGCAAAGGAAACCTCCTGCTACAGGGTTTAAAACCATCTTATTCAACACATCTAAAGGCAGGTAAAACTAAATATGTGTCATACAGGGTAGATAGGGGAAGGTCACAGGTGAAAAACAGATCTCCAAATCCCACTGTACATTTTTCCCCAGTCTCATGATTTGGAGGTTGTGACTCATGATTTTGGGACTTTTGGAGCTGGTAAAGTCCTCCCTGAAAGCAACAGAGAGCGGCTGTTGCAAGGCAGATTTACCCTGTGGTATCTACCAGCTTGTCTAGAAAAGGTCCCACAGACAGGGGAATGGCTTCATGGCCAGGAGAGCCATCAGGAACCCCAGAAATGCCGTCATAAAATTGAGACTAAACTATAAAGCCCATCAAGTCAAAAGGCTGAGGAAAGCAAAGGTTTTGGAGCAGCAGCAGTGAAAGTGGACAGCTGAGAGCAGCCCCGAGACTGGCGAGTTTTGTGCTGCTGATTCACACCCTCTTCACACACCTTCTTCATGCGTGAAACCAGCAGGCATTTGTGCTCAATGCCTCCCTAAAGCTATCACAGCTTGATTGATAGCCTTGGAAGTGGGGGCTATTTAAATAAGGCTTCTGTTACTCGAGTGGCTCATTTGGAAACCTATCTGACCAGACTTTCTTGCTGGCTCGTGTTGGAACTCTGAAGTCTTGGAAGAAGGAGATGAGAGAGGGGATTCCCATGCACAGCTTCTCTGGTCTGCCCCAGGGTGCTCCTGGATGTCAAAACACAGACAAGTGCCATCAGATTTGACACTGAGGGCTTACGTGTGGATGCATACTGCTCTGGACTCCTGAAAGAGAAGGCTGGGGTATGAGGCAGTAGCTGTTTTAACAACAAAAGGAGGTGTGGCGATGCTGACACGCCGCTAGAGCTGAGTGTGTCTAAATGACAGATTTAAGGAAAATACGACTTTGTGTGGATGAACAAAGAAGCCCCAAGACCTACGTTCAAGTACCAAGGTGTGCTCCTAATAAAGAAATGCTCTGTCACACTCTAGACTTTAGAATCTCCCCAGCAGCTGCTTATGGACACCTTTATCCTTCTTCTGGGCTTCAGTTGTCCAGGCCTTCAAACGGGAGACTCCTGCCAAACCTCTGGCACCTCCAGTTAGAAACATGCTAGGAGCCACAGAAAGGCCTGTATTAGAGTTGTGTTCAACCCAAACTGTCATAACTCAAAATCATCTCAGAGGCAACAACTGTTCACCTGGAGTTGCTGGAGATTTCTGGACTGAGGCCATATACCTTCTCACCCTTCAGTGAATGCTGGCAGGTGGCCACATGTGACACCTGGACCAACGCAAAGCCTAGGTCAAGTCTGTGCATGAACAAGCGAAGGACAATCGCAGCCATCCTGTGGCCAAGAGAGAGACTTGTCCCTGCTAGGAGGAGCATCATGTCCAGAGGTGTGAACATTCAATCTCATCACCTCTCAGGCAGGCACCATCTCAAGGCGATCAGCATGGGAACAGCATAGCCATGCCTGTGGCTTGTGGTAGCCCTCAGCTGGCTCCCAGCATCTCCATGGTCCTGGACCCACAAAGGCTTTGGGGACCTCATGCTTTATTGCTGCCACACATGAATAGAGCAATGTTGTTGTAGCAGAGTGGGGCAGAAGGCATCTGTTTTAGTGATCATACAGTTATCCCACCTTGTGGTAAGCCTCTTTGCTTGTTTGTAACTTGGCTGTGGATTGTGGCTGGGCAACGGCTCTGTTTGTTTCCCTACATTGGTTTGTTTTTATTAATGGCCAAGGGTCGTGTCTGACCACAGCTTGGTCCTGTGTGCTGTTGACCTGTCACTGCCCAGGCCCTGCCCAGGCTCTGTTCTCCATTGGTGACCTGGTCACATCCTGCCAACCTGTCATCACCTGGGTCCATCTTTCCCTATATGTGGTCTCTGCATTGCCATGGGTTGTTCCTGCCTTTCACCATCCCGCTGCTGCTTTCCCTGCCTCTGTCCCAAGTCAGTCAGTGGTTTGAAAACCACTGGTTGTCCCAGGAGATCCACAAATGGTAACTCATACCTCTTTTTTGCTCAAGTTCCCATGGAAGCCAGAGGATGCTGGCTCAGGGAACAAGGGTCCAGGCAGGACTGCCCCCAGGCAGTGACACTTGCAAAGGATATTTATTCATAACAAAACACGTCTCCTGATCAAACTCCCAAATTCACAAGCTTCGCCCCCTTCCTGCACAGACACCTCCGTTGCAATAGCGACAGTCACAGTGATCACAGGCTTTTCCTACACCCCCAAAATATGGTTGTCCCTTTCATCCCTCTGAAATCCCCCAGTCTGAGTGTGGCTTTGCTGTACTGAAAAGAGTGAGCGTAGACAGGATGGCCGTTCTCTGCTAATAGTAGGAAAATGCAGACGGTGTTGAGCTTTGACCTTGTGACAGTACACTAACTCTCTCCCATGGGGGGCTTACTGGTCTTGGCCCTGCCCTTGTGGGTCTGTCCAGCAGCTGTTGTGATGTGGGAGCTGCACTGCTGATGGTAGCATCATCTACCCCAGTACTAAAGAGGTTGCTGGGGAAAAACAGAGCAAAAAGGCGCCCAAAATAATTTTGTGACCAGCCTGACTTGGGCTCACTGACATATTGCTTGTCACTGTCTAGCTAATTTCCCCTCAAAATTGTTTTACTTTTGTGTAAAGTGAGTGTGTCTCACCAGGTGGAGTCTGCAAAGCCTTTGGAAAACCACAGTGCCTTCTGTACTTGAAACAATCACATTTTTAACAGAGCAGTTAAAGATAGTATTTACAAGTGCTCTGAACTCAGACACCACTATTTCCCTCTTTTTGATTTACCATGAAACTCAATTTCTCTGTTCCTTCTTGACCTATGATTCACTCTCAACTAATTGGAGAGCTACCGTTTTCCTTTTTTGCCATCTAGGTCACCTCCTATAGCTAGCTAGCTCACATACCAGCGACAGGGTTTTCCCCTTAAGACCTTAGTTAAACCAGCAAAAACTGTGATGCTCAAAGATTCCTGTATGCACCTACACGTGTCTCTGACGTCTCTGTAAGCCCACTCATGTCTGCTAAATCTCCTGTAGTGTCTTGTCCAAATCCTCAGCTGCAATCTCTTCCGGCTGTTTGTACATCTACCACAATGAGCAGCTCATTCTTGGTTGAGACCCTTAGAGCCTACAAGGGAAGATATTGATGTAAAAATCCCAGCTACCAGATATTCCCCAAAGTGTCCTTCTTTAGGGATATCAAAATCATTCATTGTTACCAGTAGACCGTGTTCTGAATTTCCCACTTCTCTCAGACCTTTCTACTCTAGTCAGTCCCTGCTCGCCTGCGCACTGATGCAATCATCTGCTTCATTTTCCAGGTCCGAGATTCAATGCTGAATCCTTTGCGTTTACAGCTTTGAGGTGGGATATTTCATCCTTGTTTTCGTTGCGTGCTGTGCTCCATCAACAGCAGCAGCCAGGTCTGAACCTTAAATGTCTTTGGTAGCGTGTTTCTACACTAAATACCCTGCTTTAAAAATACACTGCATTCATGAAAGCAGATAAGATCAAAGTAGCAGTAGTCTAAGAAACAGATTCTGTCAAGCCTGACGTGCTCTGCAGAAAGCAGCAGTAGACATGATGGGATTTCTGCCAGTAATGGTGGGATCCGTGACTATCTCCTTCTTTACTGTTCCGTTATAGCCCCAGCACAGGAGGCAGGTCTAAGCAAAAATAGCATTCCCCCATATACACTGGCCCCAAAAAGGTTCAGTTTAAAGCAGTAATTTTCAAACACTCCACTCAGGAGGCAATAACGTGTGGCAGAGGGATGTAGGATGTGTCCCACCTTCTAAACCCTGCCAGGCCTGTCCTGGGTCCATGCATGAGACCTGCACAGCAACCCGGGAGCCAGGAGCAGTTGGAGATATCCAGATGTTTTTGGACAGGCAGCTGAGTCTGTGCAGGGAGGAAAAAGGAATAAAAGGAGAAAAAACACTGAGCTGCTCATTGCTAATTACAGCCCATGGCACGCTGAGAACACAATGGGTTTGCACTGAATACCAAGAAAAGGCAAACAAAGCCTGAGCTTGTGCTGAGCTCAGGCCAGATGTACAGGCACTAAGTCATGGAGAGCAGGCATGGAAACCTGTCCTGGTGTTGTCTGGCGCAGCAGTTGCTGTAGCCGCCGCTCCAGCCACATTCTGGTTGCACTGGGACCACAACTGCTAATGTGAGCAATGGCACCACCCTCGTGTAACTGCAGCGATACTGATCTCCACTTCCCCTCTCCCAGCTCTTGCCACTGACTTACACGCGCTTTTGTAGCCTCTTGTATACAAGAATAAAGGAAGCTGGCTGGGAGGGCAAAATCATTCTGCATAAAGCAGTGAAATTTCCATTTCAGCTCCAAAGTGGGGCTGAGCTTTGTCAGGGCAGCCTGAGATAGTTGAAACACTGCCTTGAGGCACTTCTATTTTGACAGCAATGCTATTTGTGTGATCATGATGAGGCTATAAAATCAATGTCTCCCCGAGAGGCATGGAAAATGCTGAACCTGAAAGAGCCGTCTGCAATTTCAGGAAGAAATCTGTACAGAGGGTGTGCTGAATTCAATTCAATTATTTCCTTAAATGTAGTGTCCTGTCCACAGAACTGTGGAAAAGTCCTCAGAAGAAAATCAGCCTTGCCCACTGAGTGCTAAAGAGCAGAATAAGTGGGGGTTTTCTTCTTTTTTTTTTCTTTTGTTTTCTTTTTCCCCCCATATGAGGTTACTAGAAGCCAAAAAGCTGCTGGATTAGAGGCAGCAGCTGATCTAAACAGGATTACGGGAAGGGCAGGTTAAAACTAAACCCAGATGCTCCTTGGTCTTAGGCAGAGTAGCAAACGTTATGTTAAAATTTCAAGAGAAGCCAGTAGCTGTAATCTGTAGTGCTTTCTATTACAACATAAACACAAACAAATGGGGGAGGTAACAGGGAGAAGAAAACCAACCAAGAAGACCCTCTGAGAAACTAAATTCAGGAAACTGTTCAGTTTGATTAAGTTAACAGGTCAGCCCAGCTCCAGTAGGGTGTTTATCCTTTGCTAAATCTTATTTGGCATAGGAAAGATCCTCTCCGATCTCAGAATCTCTCAAAGCAGAAGTAGGATCCTCTAAAGTCTCAAAGGAAGGAACCCAAACTGATTCATTCTGCCCGTCTACCAACGTCATGCAATTGCTGTTACCAAGCTGTGACTTTATCACAAGGCTTGTGGTCTCCTTGAGGCTCCAGGTACTACACAAAATAACGGCTATGCTAAATGCAAAGGAGTGTCAGCTTTCATAGCTTTCATTTAAAAGCAACATCTTTGGTTTGCTGAACAGAGCATTAAGCATGGTCCCAGTATTTTTGAAATGTCAGAGAAATAAGTCAACTCCCACACTATTTGACCAAAAAAAAAAAATCTTAACTCAGTCTCCACAGTGCCAGAGATCAGCAGCACTGTGTGAATAAAAGATGGAGAAAGAGAAGAAACATAGTGTATCCAATTAGTCACTATAGACAAGCAAGTAAATATCACAATAAAATGCCTATCTTGCTTTTCCAGCAGAGTAAGGATGGGAGGAAAGGCTGGATGTGAATTCTCCTTATAGTCTACCAAAGGGAGCCCAGCATTTGTGTTTCTATTGTAATTCTGTATTCATGCCTCATGCTCTGCAATGTTAGTTAAATCTAACCTCACAGCAACCTGTATCCTGCCAAAATCCTTCAATCTTAATTATTATCTATCCCTGACTGGAACTAAGTTTTTTTTTGTAAGAGAGAAGTATGTTTTTTATAGGAAAGGGAATTTGTAAGGAAGAAAAGTAGCAAAGACTCTATCAGCTGCAATAAACTCCAATTAATACAGACCCAACAACACTTTATGTTTGTTATATCAATCACAAGGAGATGTAGACTACAGTGAAACATCATCAGAGTCCGCATTTCTGACGCACAAACGCACACCATGGAGAAGCAGTAATCAAAGCAGAGCAAAGCGGAATACTGCTAAGTAAAAGTAATGCCTTGCCTCAGGGACAGAAATCACTTACTTCTTTTTTCCTCTGGCTTTTGCAAAGGAGTCGATGAAGTGCTCCAACTCGTGCTGTACTGACAGGCTGCTCTGTGAAGACTTCAGGAAGTTGGTAACGATACCACGTACAGTCATAAGTGGTGTGGCCTAAAAGAAAGTAGATTGCTCATGACTTCACCAGGTTCCCAAAGCGTGTCACTTGTAGTCAGGCGCAGACTTATAGATAAGAGGGTGACTGGAATACCCCAGCCTTGAAAATCTTAGTTCTGTCATCACTTGAGAAAGTCATTGTAAAAAGACATCTATGGCACGGAATATCCGTGGGGAAGATCCACTCCTGAAAATATACTGAAAGAGTGAGAAAAGGCAGAAGAAACTATTCAGTAGTTACTGTAAGTAGAGGATAATCAGAAAAGGGAAAAAACAAATGGTCAGGATGAGAAAATGTGTAATTAGCAGGAACAAAGAGCATTGTGGGGGGAGCTGATGGGTCTGTGTGTAAGTGCAGCCCAGGGACTGAGGGCTATAACATTTCTACCGAGCAGACCATGCAGGATATCAGAGTTTCGGGAACATTGCTGCAAAGTCAAAGGTTTCAAAAAGTCTTCTGAAACAATCTGTTCTCATTGCTGTCCCCTGTATTTCTTTCAGATATGAAATAGTGCCCACGCACAGCACCGCTCTTGCACAGTGGACTTGAGATCAGCCGTGCATGGCTGCTGCCTTTCACAAGTCAGTAGCTCAGCAACCACAGTGGCATTTTAGGAGGTGGCCTGTGAGAAAGGCCATTCTTCCTGCCCCCTATGCCAAACCAGGCAGCACAGCCCAGTTTGGGGGACTTCAGCCTGTTGCTGTTTGACTCCAGCCTCCAATTAATCTATCCTTCTTGCTCTGCCAAACCTTATGAGGAGTTGCTAAGGGCCCATTTCCCCAGTTGTTGTTTAGCCTGGAGAAAAGGAGGCTGAGGGGAGACCTTATCGCTCTCTACAACTACCTGAAAGGAGGTTGTATGGAGGTGGGGGCTGATCTCCCAAATAACAAGCGATAGGACAAGAAGAAATGGCCTAAAGTTACGCCAGGGGAGGTTTGGGATGGATATTAGGAAAAATTTCTTCACCGAAAGTGTTGTCAAACATTGGAACAGGCTGCCCAGGGAAGTGGTGGAATCACCATCCCTGGAGGTATTTAAAAGACAGGTAGAGGTGGTGCTTAGAGGCATGATTTAGTGGTGGTTTTGTCAGTGTTAGGTTGATGGTTTGATTTGATGATCTCGAAGGTCCTTTCCAACCTAGGCAATTCTATGATTCTATATGCATAGATGTACTTGGAGTCTTTGGTGGGCGTGTGTAGCTGTGGCACAATGAGCTGATGGAGGAAGCAGGGACTGACCAGTGCCGTCAGAATAGCAGCTAAGAGAAAAGAAAGCCTGAACAAGGGAAATCATTGCTTTCAGATTCTGTCACGTGTACATGGGTGAGAAGATGTAGGTTCAGCTCTTGTGACTGCCAGACTCCATTTGTGTCCAGAAGTTTCATCTCTTGGACTCGTGGTCTGGGTGTGCACATTAATCATTGTGCTAATGTGTCACGGAGGGACAAAACCCCAACAAACTCCCCCAAACCCTACTGGCTTGGGCTACCAGGCTCTGGCACAGGAGTGAGATGCCTGCAATAGGTGCTTGTTCCTTATTTGTACAGCGGAGGGAATACCCGCCCTGGGTGCTATACATATATTCACTTGCATGTGTATGAAATGATTGGGTATTTAAATGGAGGAGGAGGAGTATTACAGACCAATAGAAGGGAATGGTGATATGAGGGAAAGACCATTCTGGTGCCAATGGTGCTACAAAAGATTGAGAATGCTAAAGAAGATGAGATGGTGGATTGAGCAGCTTTGAGAAGATGAGTAGATGTGCATGAGTGTCTTAATGGCAAAGAGCATTGATACAAAGGAAGGTATGAGCTTTGTCAAGTGGCCTAGCTCAGGCTTTAAGTGATGGTGGAAGAAGAGCCAAGTGTTACGTTGCCAGCCTAGATCTTGTTTGTGAGACCTGTTCCATGTGTCTTTTCAGATGCTATGTGTGACCCTGAGAAAGTCAGTTATGACCAGATTTTTAAAGTTTTCAGGCAACTTCCTGATCAGCTTTCACCAATCCGGTTGTGGTGAGGTACTTGCAGCACCCCATGAGGGTCTGTCAGTGCTTGCAAACTGCTGGTGGCTGAGGAAGGACAAGCAGGAGTTACAACCTAAGGCAAGCAGATAACTGAGTTTAATTTTGATAACTGTATCAAAAGTGAAACATTTCTTCTGGAAAATAAAAGAAATACTTGGCATGTACTTTCATTCTGTGGTGAAAAAGTTACTCAGGTTCAGTTCTGCTGGAGAAGGTTTCTGTGAAAAGCACTTCGTTCTCAGAGGCCAGAAAGAACTGGGGAAGAAGAAGCTGAAAATAGCTTGGTAGCCTCCATCTGTGAAGGAAAACGGGTGCACCAGCTCAGGCTAGCTGGACATAGTGCTGGACACAGTCCGTGCACTGCTCCAAACCCATGTTTTCATCCTTGTCCTCTTGTGCATAGATACCAAACCTAAAGAAAACCATGAAGAAGGATGGGAATGTTTCTGAGATGGATATAAGTGATTTCATTGCGTAGATGACCATTCTTCATTCAGAGATGTGGGACAGAAAAGGAGAGAGTGCTTTCCATCTTGAAGAACTGGAGTTTTTTTGGAGACTGGTGGGCTCCTCTGTGGTATTTGTGATGTACCAGATCACATTTTCCATTTGGGTGCAGTCACCTGTGCAGTCAAATTGCCTGCCTGATTATGCATACACTGATATAGTGTTTAAGATAGGCAGGGGCACATACACAATTGCTAACCAGATTTTATGGTGAAACACTGAAAATTGCATGGTCCTCCACAGCGAAATGGAAGACGACACATCTCTGTGCCCTTGAATCTTCCAGACAGACCTGAAAAACATTACTATTTAGAGTCACTGTTGCTTCATGCTTCTCTCAGTAACATGGCCCCAATCAACATCACCCACAATCATTGCCCTAGCATGCTGAAGACTGATGACAAGATTTCACATTGGAAGATGCTTTCAGAAACTTTTGACGAGGTCTTCTGTGACTGGAGATGAAGACAGAGCGAGTGCTTCTGTGGGTGGCAAAACCAAACCAAACATTTCAAGTAAGTTTAGTCTGTATTCAGTAGAGATAATACAAGCAGTACAGCAATATAAATTTTGGCCTGAGTTGTATTGTACTGATGTCATATCCAGGCAGAAAAAAGATCAGATAAAGAACCATTTATAGCAGAAGGCAGAAACCCTCTGGCCTCTGTCTACATCCAATTGAAGTAAATGGAAATGTTTCTTTGAGCCTCAGTGAGTTTAGATTGGGCATTTTGAGCATATTTATTTCTACCTTTTAATTGCTGGGTGCTATTTAGATAGTTGCCTTTAAGGTAGCATGTTTAAGGAAGTTAAGCTGCATATGAGGTGTCTTCTCTGCACTCTTCGTAATTTTCCTACTGGGGTACAGTGACTGTCTAAAGAATTAAGGGAGAAAAGAGTCCAGCTTTGCTTTAGCTCACTGCAGCATGGAAAATGAGGAAATGAGAACAGCTCCTTGAAGAGGAGTCTTGGTAGGAAAAGCCAAATGTCTGGCTTCTCTTGTTACCAGACAGCACACTGAATGGGGACTGAGCTGCAGACCTGTCTGGGGAAAGCAGCATGTTCATAATGGCAAGAAGGACTTTCTTAATGATAAAAACAAGGCAGGAAAGTGCTCAAGAGTCTCTCCAGGAAAGCAACACAGACCTTTTTTGGGGATTTTTCACAGCACTATGATAGAGAAAAATGCTTGTGCACCATTGACCAGTAAACAGAAATAACTGTGGAAGACTGATGTGGTCCAATGTCTTTGAAAGACTTTCAGACTGAGTTTTTAACTTCCCTTTTTCATTTAGAAAATAGGGAAAAGCTGGTAGGGTATTTGGCATTTCTTTGTTCCACCGCACATGAAAATGCTCAGTGTCAGCATTATATTCACCTAGTCCTGACAAACAAGAACCTATGAATGGAGGAAACCTCAGACCATCTGCCTCTCCTACGTCCACATACGTATGAACACAGAGTCAAATTCACATAACAGCTCTGCAAAAGACTACCCAAGAAGACAGTTTTTGAACAGTTGTGCATCTTTTTTGTAAGAAACTGAGGCTCATTTTTCTTGGAAAATGATGGAACACAGCTTTAAATTTTGCAGCATGGAAAATGAGGAAATGAGAACAGCTCCTTGAAGAGGAGTCTTGGTAGGAAAAGCCAAATGTCTGGCTTCTCTTGTTACCAGACAGCACACTGAATGGGGACTGAGCTGCAGACCTGTCTGGGGAAAGCAGCATGTTCATAATGGCAAGAAGGACTTTCTTAATGATAAAAACAAGGCAGGAAAGTGCTCAAGAGTCTCTCCAGGAAAGCAACAGCCAGAATGGGGCTAAAAAGCATTGGAGACTGAAGTCTGCTCAGTTCTGTGCCCCTCTGACCAAGCACTGTGCAAGTCCGCCTGCACTGGTATCGTAGAATCACGGTTTATGTTGGAAGGGACCTTAAAGATCACCTAGTTCCAACCCCCCTTCCATGGGCAGGGACACCTCCCACTAGACCAGGCTGCTCAAAGCCCCATCCAGCCTGGCCTTGAACATGTCCAGTGATGGTGCCTCCCGAACTCTTTGGGCAACCTGTTCCAGTGCCTCACCGCCCCCATAGTGAAAAATTTCTTCCTGATGTTTAATCTAAAGCTATTCTCCTTCAGTTTGAAGCTATTACCGCTTGTCCTATCACTACATGCCCTTGTAAAAAGTTCCTCTCCAGCTTTCTTATAGGCACCCTTTAGGTACTGGAAGGCCGCTATAAGGTCTCCCCAGAGTCTTCTTTTCTCCTGACTGAACAACCCCAGCTCTCCCAGCCTGTCGTCACAGGAGACAGGCAGCCCAGGAGACAGCCTCCATCCCTCTGATCGTCTTCATGGTCCTCCTCTGGACCTGCTCCAACAGGTCCACAACCTTCTTGTGGTGAGGACTCCAAAGCTGGACAGAGTACTCCAGGTGGGGTCTCACGAGAGCGGAGTAGAGGGGCAGAATCGCCTCCCTCGACCTGCTGGCCATGCTTCTTTTGATGCAGCCCAGGATATGGTTAGCCGTCTGGGCTGCAAGTGCGCATTGCCAGCTCATGTTGAGCTTCTCATCAACAGGTCCTTCTTGTCAGAGCTGCTCTCAATCCATTCTCCACCCAGCCTGTATTTGTGCTTGGGATTGCCTCAACCCAGGTGCAGGACCTTGCACTTGGCCTTGTTGAACTTCATGAGGTTGGCATGGGTCCACCTCTCAAGCCTGAATGAATATCACTGGTATGATATACAACTGTGCCTATTAAAGAGTCTCAGTAGCTTGTGGTTCAAACCTGGTTTATCTGTGACAATGGCTGTGATGTTGTTGATCTGGGACAGGGACAAAAACCAGCCATGGTGGTTTTTGCAGTTGATATCAGGGTCAGGCACAGGCTGGATCCCTGATAGATCGTATAGGATGAGCTCTTTGCTAAAACCAAAGCTCATCTTCCTCCCAGATGCTGCCTATCTGCAGAGTCTTCCCCTTGCACATGTAGCTCCACTCCACCTTGGCAATCAGGCCAGCTGAGTGGCAAAACCATTGAGCTGAGCCCAGCACAGAGCTCACATGGATTTTTGGCTTCTTATGCATGTCCGCTTCATAGCACGAAGTCTGCAGGGAATGCAGAAACCTTCCTGTTGTGCTGCTGGAAATGAAACGCAGAAATGTCAGCTGGTGAGGTTTTCAATGCACTGGCTTTTCTATGTGCATGCTGTGCTGTCTTAGGGTGGGATGACACAGTCAGATTACTTCTGGTTTGTCAGGCTGCAGAAATGCCTGCATGCCACACCTGTGCTTGAAAGTCCTCCTGCTTTTGATTTGCCCGTTTTTGTGAACGGTGGGTAGAAATTTGGTGATCCTCAGTTTTCACTGACACTGTGTGTCTCAGGAGTGGAAATCCATAAGTGAAACACATGACTGATCACGCCCTCATCAAGCAAAAATCTCTCACCCTGAAGAGAAAAGCCCTTCCATGTCTGACAGTCCTACCCGTTCATGCACTGGTATTAATATGTACCCTGGCAAGAGCCCCCCGGCATAGCGCAACTGGTTGTCACACAGTGCATCTTAGAGACCTTTGACTCTACTGACTTCTCCTTGGCAAGGACAGATTTGTCTTCGGTATGGTAAGAGTAAAGAAGTGCCAGGCTGTAAGTTGGGGTCCTTGGGACGAGGTGGGGTACGCAGCTGTATGATATCTGTCAGCCTCTTTGGGAGAGCCTGCTGCCGGCGACGCACCTGCAGCCGAAGCTGAGGCGAGCGAGTGTGCTGCAGCAGCAACAGGTTTGGCTCCACGTTTCCAACACCATCCCTGAGCGTGCATGTCTGCAGACATCCCAGCCCGTCCACGTTGTTCATTTGTTCAGCTCAAACTGCCGGAATAAAAGGCAACCGAAAACTGTAAATAGAATCGGAGAGCAGACACCGATCACCGCCTCGAGCCCCGACTGCCGCGCTGCACCTCCAGCTCGGCTCCGCTGCTCATGCCGCACTTGCAGCCTGGGTCATAGCCTTGTGATTGCAATGTCTGGCTTGTTTTTTTATAAAAAACCCTCCTTATACTAGGAAACTATAACACCCACAGGGTTAGAAAGGTTACAGATGTTAGCGCATGGGGGAGGAAAAGGGTGCGGTTCAAAGAATATGTGTTTCTGATTTTTTTTACGAACTCAAAGTATCAGCAGTGGTGGGCCAACACCTGAAGTCGGTTTAACCTTAGCAAACTCGGAGAGAATAACCGATTGCGCATCTGTAGCGTGGTCTGCACTCCTGAGCAACCACATTTATCCTGTGCTAAAAATATACAGAAATTCGAGCTGATTTTGCACCTTCTACACGCAGGACTGTAATTTCAGGCCTCGCTTTGTTTTTGACTTGGAAGTCTTCTGTGAAAGAGCCGAAAGCTGGTGAAATGACAGTACTTCAGTGCGCATTAAATGACAGTACTTCGGCGTGCTTTAAGGGAATGATTTACTGAGAAGGTGTGACTTTTTAATGTGGCTACCCAAAGCTCTGTGCTACTGCGTGGCTCTCTTGTTTTTGGTTATTATATCTCAGGTTAATACAAAAACTGTGTCAACCACGGAAACAAAGTCATAAAATTTGTCCTCTCATTTGAAATCTCCAGTGAGGTGAATGGCTTAAGGACAGGGAATTGGCATACACAGAGTAAGTGTCTTGGACAAACCTTCAGATCAACCGAATCCCACCTCTACCACCTCTACCATACATCCAAAAGGGTTTTTTTTCTCCTGTTTTCCCCTTAGCCCGCCAAAGGTTTGCTCTGCAGCTATGCCCGACCAAGCTGATGCAGCAGAGGTTCAAAGGGCTCTGGTGTTTACACTGCATCAGCTCCTCCTGGTATGGTTGGGGAGCCCCGCTGCCAGCTCTCCATGGCAAAGACGCCGGCAGTCCACCTTGGAGACCTGCCCCAAGCCCTCGGAGAGTGAGTGGCTTTAGGAAGCTTGTGCCCTGCTAGGGGAAGCTGCCACTGAGCTGGCAGGTGCCTGTGGGTCACCCGCAGCACATCTGCGCTGGGACTTCATTGGTGAGGGGAACCTCGCAGAAATGCTGCAGACAGGAAAGCAGGAAACATTTTGCAGAGCAGAGATAACACTGAAAATAATACTCTGTAAACGGTTTGATTTACTGGTGTGAATGCACAGGAGCTGCCATGTAAGCATCACAGGAAAAGGAAATGGGACAGAGGAGTGGGAGGAAAAAGGCAACAGGACAACAAAACAGGTTGGCAGATTTCACTGGGAACAGGACTTAATGTCCTGGGTTTTCTCCTGAGCATGGTGTGTTGTGGAGGTCTGCAATCACACAAGAACACTGAGGATGTGAGTCCTTTGATTCAAAAGGAAATGTCTATATTTATTTAACAAGATGGGCAACTTGCATCATCTTGGGATTCTCCTACACCGGGAATTCCCTCTTGTCTACATCTGGAATCACCCTGGGCATGCTAGCCCTTATCTAGAGCAAATCAGTCCCTGTGCCACTGATCTGAACCTCAACACCTCTGTGTGATGGAGAAGAAGTTGCAGAGCAGGCATATGATGATAGAGTTGTCTCCCTCATGCTCCATTTCACAGACTTACTCAAAAGTCCCTTCTCCAAGAAGACCTCAGGGGTCTGCATGACTTCCCTGTGAGGTGAACCCCTCACATGATCTGAACCTTAGCAAGCCATGGGAGACGCACCTCCTGCCAGCAGCACGTATCTCCGTAAGAGCATCAGGGAGAACCTCTGCACAATTGATTTTTTTGAGCCTTTGACAGACATTTTGTGATCTACCTGACAGAACCTCAATAGCAGAGCTCACAGAGTTGCACAGGCTCTACTTTACAATTATTTGTTTCGTCATTTTGGTCCACATTATTTGTGTCACTGACCTCCAGCAGGGAAACTGAGGCTCACACATGGGTGAGGATTTGGGCCGTAAAGCCACATCCTGCAAAGTTAGATGGTTGCCTCTGATGGCTCCCTTGAGGCATCTTCTCTGAGTCTTGAGGGATGCTGGTATATGTGAAAGGCCCTTCCAGTCTCTGCTGCTGTATTGTCATGAGTGACATAATGTTTTGGAAAATGAAAGTGCCTGATGAAGATATGACATTCAAACTTCAATTAAAGTGAGAGATTTAGTGGGGCACATATCTTGAGATATTTGCTTCACTTTTGCTCAGATAAATTCCCTGATACAGTCTGAAAAAATAGGTATGGTCTTCCTTGAGATTTCTAGGTATGTATACACACCAAGGGCAAAAAATATGAGTTCTTTGCCCTCCCTTCCCACCAGTTTTTCAGATCCTCTTACTGCATCATAAAGATGGAACAGACAACAGAAAAATCTACTGGAAATCACCCTTGAAAATGCTGACTTCTGAGCTCTGGCACAATTATTTCAGTATAAATGGGTCTTCCTATAAATTTGCCTTTCTATAGGCAGCTGGGATTTTCATTTGTGTTCAGCAGTGTCTATTCACTTAAACAATGAATTTACAGCCTCATTTTCCAAACACTATTTCTATGCCCTACTTGATGCTGGTAGTGTATTTTTTGAAGATGTATTTGTGAAGCAACCATATTAATTGGAAAGATTCTTTAACATTAAAAGATGACACTGCCATCATCTTTTCTCCTGACACTATAGCAGCTTGGGTCATTTTGTAAATAGAGCTACCCATGGAAAGATAAATTGTGTTGCTTCACCTGGTGCTGGTGTGGTACAGACATATTTTAACATGTGAGACTGGAGATGGGAAGTCTGTCTGCCCTGCAGTCTGTGGTATATGAGAGTGATACCTGAGTTAGCTTTTCTAGGGTGAGTTTGCAGAGGGGGAGTTGGTGGACCTTGACAACACAAAGCCCTGTGTGCTCCAGGTTAGCCAGATGCGGGGTGTTTTTGCATGAAACTTCACTGCAGGCAAACCTGCAGGCTTCAACATTTTAAAAAATGCAAATATCTGATAATGCTCTACCAGCTTTGGTAGAGTATGTGGCCAAATAATGGGAAGGAAACAGATGCAACTCAGTTCTGGACTGGTCTTGTGGGCTCTTTTCATTAATCTAATTTCTGTCTGAGTCTTCATTTTCTCTATTTAAAAAGACAGCTGTGATGTCTACTTCCTTTGAAGATATTTTGAGATGAAGTGGCAAAAAGGTGCTGTATAAGATCCAGATATTATTGAAAATTAAAAAATATATAGATATCTACATGTAATGAACATGCATGAAATCCACAGAATTCTGCAGAACTAAATGCCAAGACTCCTGCTGACCTGACTGGGCGAAAGTGTCATGGTTTGCTGTGTCAACATAACTGCCCAGATCCCAGACAAACAGAACCTCTGTCAGGAGACAGGCAGGCTGCGGTCCAGCTGCATCTTGGAGCTGCATCTTATGGAATTCATAAAGCAGATATATGGGTCAAAATAAAGCATGTCTTGTTAGGCTCCCAAAAAAAACACTAATAGAAGTAAACCCATGAAGTCTGACTTTCATTTCATTACAATGGCCCTTTCTTGTCCCATCACCTCGGGTGACATCCCGGCACTTTTGGGAGCAGGAGGAAAATGCTGTGAGGACAAAAGAAGAACGAAGATGGTCCAGAAAGGATGCAGTGTCTTTGCTCTGCTTGGTTTCGAGATGCTTGAGTTGCCTAGATGTCGGTGAGGGCTCTAGGCTGCGATACACAAGTTCATTTCTTCTATGGACAGATGATCTTGACTATCTGTAGGTAGCTGTAGGAGCAGCCACTGATACCCTACAGATGGTTTTGGGTGCCCTGGAGAAACCTCATATTGTATTACTACAGCCAGGCAGTCCCTTTGCTCAGGACATCTTTAAAGACCAGGAAAGCAGCAGCCACAGCAGAAGTGTTGGTCATCATCCTCCTGTTACCCACATCAGGTGATTCCTGTTTCATGCATTTTGCTTTGTATGAAAACAGCCACTTGTGCTCTCGATCTGCTCCCCAGCAGACCTCCTGAAACAGCCGCCTTGGCCTGCAGTTTCTACTGAGTCCATATTGCAATATTTTTTATTTGTACTGTTGCAGTTGACACCCTGCTGTGTGGACCAGAGCCCCTTTCTTACAGGCACTGTGCAAAACCAGCATGAAGGGAAACCACAATGCCATAAGGTGCAATTTAACATAGCATCTAAATAACTGCTTGAGGACACAGCTCCAGGAGACAGGGTGAGCCAACATCACAGTCCACCTCTATCCAAAGGGGAAGGTCCGTCTCTCTTCGAAAAATAAACAATAGGATAGTTTTCTGACATTTTAGCGAGAAGAATTGGCCCAACCGAGGCTCTCATAAATACCAGAGAGGGTACAGAGGCGGTTGGCAGCAAATTGCTGTGTTGGCTCAGCGCCTGCAGAACTGCAGCTTATACCAGTCTGAAGCATGTGCTTAAAATGCTTTATGAATTGAGGTCTTATTACTGGACCAGAGCTATGGAGTTGGATCTGGGAACGCTTTAGTAGGTGGATCTCTATTAGAACAGCATCAGGCTCCCGGTGGCTGTTCCTACTAGCGCATGGCAGCACAATTTGAAAAATGCTTTGCTTCTGTCTGCTGCTTGGTGGAATTACAGCCAGGGATGTGTCAGCTAATTTTGTTGCTTTTAAATTTTATTTTAAAAAAAATGGACACAGTGGATACCAGGCCTATTTCTCTAGAAAGCTTCTTAGCAATCCAAAGGCATAGAAACAGGAGAGAATAAAGGCTGGCATATTTATACAAAGGACATCTTCTGTCATGGCCCAAGCCATGACATGGTGCTCTCTGTGATTGTTCTGTGGTTCCCCTATAGCAGTTTGTTGTAGCAAATGATGAGTATGTCATGGTGATCTAAAATTTGTGCACCTATTCCTAGCAACAATGTTTTCTGTTAGGATACCATCTTTTATCTCCCTGTCAGAGGGGGTCTTACTAGAAGCTTTAGTGGTAGGGCAACAAAACAATAAATAATCATCTTATGATGCCAAATCCTTTTGAAAAATGCTAGCGGCATGGTGGTATTTACTCTTCAAAGTCTAATCCATTATTTGGGAATGAAGAGAAGCAATCTTTTGTAGTTAAAAACCTTATCAAGCTCAATCACAAAATCAAATGAAAAGCTGTATTCAAATGCAACATTCCTTATAAGGGGAATTATTACTTCATTGAATAAGAAATTCAAAATAGTCTAAAATGAAAAATCAGATTCTATCTGCTCTTGGTCTTTTTTTGGTAACCACCAGATTACAAATAGTCCCTACTTCCATGTCCATTACTGAATTTCGGTTCACTTTATTTTAGCATGTTTGAGGGGAGTGTTTATGGTATAACTGAGGGGAATTTCCAGATGGAAAGGAGGAGCTAGTACGTACAAAGCCTGACTCTGAGCTTTTCTTCTAAACTTTGTTTTTTTTTTTTTCTGAGAAGGAAAAATCAAAACAACAACAGTTCCCTTTTACTGGTGCTTTTTCATCTGGCTGTGTAGGTGCTATGTTGAAATAATAGTTCGATGGAGATTAAAGGAAGTGTCACTGCTATGTAACTTCTGTGAGAAGGGGGAATACCAGTTCTTTAAAGACCATGTGCAACTAGACATGAGTAGTCTTATTATAGGGTTCAAAAGAAAAACCATCCCAAACATTCCCCTTCTCCCTAAAACATCCGCTAGATTCCCAGTATGGGTAAAAGTGGGCCAGGTCCTTGGCTGGAGATGTTTCTGCCAGCATTGGTGTATGGTCACTGAGTCTGGCTCTGCATCTCACCCCCCTTTCACCCTTTGCGTCTGACCCGTTGAATCTGAAGATGCCCCGCTGGGTTAAAGCATCTCCTGCAGAGATGCGCAGCCTTGCTCTGGACCAGTCCCCTGCTGTGTTTGGTCATTTCCCATGGTATTTTGTCCCAGTTATCAAAGAGCACTGCTGAAAACTCTCCTTTTTCTAGTCTCATTGTGTCTGGACTCAGCAGAAGCCAGTGCATCGCTTGTATACAAGGTATACACCTGTTCAATACATAAGAAACACACCTGCTTCAGCCTTCTCACCTAAAGTAAAGCAGTCTTTCGTTCCTGGTATTTTCTTCCATGTAAATTCAAGGTACAAAAAAAGACATAACTCCCGGAAGCCATTCTTAGTAGAATAACAGACACTTAACATGAGCCCCTCCTTTCTGTTTAGCCCACATCTAACCCACAATCTGTTTCCTCTCCTTACAAATCATGCTTTTTGTCATCTGTGGTCCCTAGGTACCTGAAGCTGAGTCTTCCCATGTGCCCAGGGCTGAGCAGCAAAGCATCTAATCCCGGTGTGGATTCAAAAACATGGTGAAATCATGGTCCCTCTCCCCAAGAGCCTCAGTACAGCAGATCTGCACTGGGACAACCGCCTCACATCAAGAGGTCCTTCTGGAACATGCTTCTGCACCCAGGTTTTGGTTTTTACATCCTCTTGTTATTTTTTTCCTTAGTATATGGCAATCCAGCAGCTGTAGTCCTTGACTCCCCAGCCAGTGGCCCGTACCAGTCTGTGCCTGTCGGTTTCTATGAGGATCTTATTTGCTCTGGAGAAAAGATATGATGAAGAGAGGAGGGGTGGAAGAGGGTGAGGTCTGCGCCTCTCCCACTGAAAGCAGGCCTACTATATGGAAAATACATTTATGTTTCAGAAGAAAACCAATTGGGGAACTGGCCTGACGACTGGGGAGCTCAGCTCTCAGAAGGAAGTCCCAGTCCCTGGTGCCAGGGCTATTTTTGTCTATTAACAGACAGCTGTAGTGGATCAAATGGCGGAACAGGCCTGACAGCTGGGGCCAAAATGCAACTGCTGCCCATGCAGCCTGCCAAAGGTCATGCCCAAGGCCAGACCTGCACTGGCAAGGCTAAAAGGCTGTGGTAATAGCTAGGAACTCAAAAACCAAACCTTTTTTGTGTGCAAATATTTGCACAATTAACTTGCACAGGGTCACAGGAGACTGAGAAGTGATTTAACATGATGAATAAGGACTAAAGCCAATTAAAGACTGAAGAGCAGAGCAAGCCCTGAACCTCACACAGGATGATGTTTGCTCTGGTCTGTGCAGGTTGCCGTTGTAGGTAGTTCATGGTTTCCTATTTTCAGATTGCTTTGAAAAACGCACACATGGGAAGTGTGTGGAAAACATAAGACAATATGAGTGGTTTTACTGAGGGACTAAAGGTCTGTCTAGCTCCAGATTCGGTCTCCAGCGGTGACTAAAAGCAATGTGACAGAGGCAGCACACAGTATCTTCTCTCCCCACAGCCTCTCCCTGACTCCATGAGTCTGCATCTCAGGGACTATTTCAGCATTCATCTTGCTACTGCTATGCATGAATGTGCAAAAATGAAATCATTTCCTTACATCTCTGCCTACATGTATCACCATATACACACTCACAGTTGCTTTATTTCCTTATGTTATAGGACTATACTGGGAGCCGATGCTGTGGTCATTCATTTATATTTGGAATTTCTCACTTCTGCAGCTCTTCCATCAGTTATGGGATAACTTTTAGTGTTTTAGGACATGTTTTTTTTTCCTGGTACAGCACCCAGTGCCTTGGGAAACTCTGAATCCATCATGTCCAGGCCAGATTCATAAAGGCTGGAACTCAGTTTGGCAAATAAATCTTGTTGTTCTTTGAAAGATGCTATTAGCATTTGCAGCACTCCCACCCTTAGCTCACAGTTGTTTGCATCTGTCACTTTGGTTTGACTGTACTTACCCAGTTCATCCTCTTTACCCTTTTGGAGTATTGATACTCTATGAGCACTCCTTCAAATGGAAGCAGAAAAGAGATCATGTCATCTCTTTCAGGAATGCTAATTAGCCAGAGTGCTCATTTATATATTTTTCCCTAGTAGACCTTGTTTATTATCCTCTTGATATTACTGAGCAAAAAGGACTCAGCAGCCCCACGTTATACATGTACATGATCTGACTTCTTTCTGAATATAGAAAAATATTTATTAAGTACTCTCCTTTTTTTTTGCATTACTATTAATTTTTTCTATTTTTTTAATTAATTTTCTTCTATCTCTAGTGATATTCCTGCAGTATTGTTAAGCTACATTTGTTCTTAGTAGATGTTAAAATACTTTCTTTGCTCTGTTCTGAGGTGTTTCCAGATGGTTCTAATTTCACTTACTCATTTCTCACACTTAGTTACTTCTATTTTATATTAATTGGCAGCTGTTTCCCCTTTCTCGTCTGTGATAGATTGCTTTTCTATTTCACATTGATTCCTTCCCTTTGGCACTGAACCAGGGTGAGATTTTTAGCATGATCTGTTTGCAGTCTTGACTTGGAAATCCTGACTTTTTGACCACCTGAACAACTCTTCATCAAAGGACTCAACTTTCATTCAGATTTTTCTACCCATAGTTTTTCTACCAATGAATCTGGATAGTATCTTTCCTTGAGCTAGAGAACTTACCTTTTTAATGCTGAGTGTTTAGGGCAGTCAATGCTACAAATAATCAGCTCACAATCATGATGACTGGTCTTCAGAGAGCAACAAACTTTCTACCCAGCAATTAGTTCACCATGGTATGTCGTAATGAATGATCTCACATTGTCTGCAGTACCGGAAGGGTTAGAGAATTCACCTGTGTCACCAAAATGCTATTTTTCTATTGGCTGCATACATGTCTAGCATATGTCTCCCACTCTGAAGTCCTCCATGTATATAGAACTTTTTTTTTCCACAAATTGGCTGAGGGTTTAATGAATAATGGGTTTAAGGAACAACACATCCTACTTTTTGACTTTCTGACTTTGTTTGATGGTCTGTAGCAGATAATTTGCAGATATTCTTCCTGTTCTGTTCAGCATCTTGTAAATCTGACTTAGCAACTCACAAGCTGAGAGTGATGATATAGAGAACCGCCCACAGTCTGCCCTTTCTAATCAACAGTTTCATTACAGTAATCAGGAAAGTCATCTCACCAGGCTTCCGTGGCATCAGTTACATCAAATTCCTTCACAAGTAGCATAACTTCCTGCTCTTCTCATTTGTTACTGACATTTCTAGCACCAATATAAATGACTACAAGTTCTCATTTTTTCTTATTCAGTCCTGCTGAGTTGGTGTCTGTGTGTGGAGTTGCACGACACTCACCTTCTCAGCCCTGTCTGTAGTACCGCTGCTCTAACCAACTCTGTATGGTCCCCTGTAAAAATATATGGAACTTACATGTGACAGTCATTATTTTTCTGTTCCTGCTGTTACCACTCTTCCTCAAGAATAGGAGACAAGCAAAAGCAAATCTGATTGCCCCATACCTATTGTGCTGGCCACCTACAGCTTATTCCCAAAGTTGTTCTGTTTTGCTTTGATATGTCAGAATATCAGTCAAATACAAATTTTCCTTTTTGTGTTCGGGCTATTATTTCTATCACCTCTAGCTGTATGAAAACAAGAAAGACCTGAATGCTCACAAAAAAATATTTAGTTTTAGGAGGTTTCAAGATCAGTTTTGCTGATCTGTCAGTATTCACACGAACATCGACACGCGAGACTGACTCTAAACCGCTGGTACAGTAATAAAAAATGAAACGTCATCTATAATATCTGGGTCAAGGAAAGGTGCTTGGTTGGTTCCCTTGGAAGGTTCCAAGGGAAGGAGACAAGCTGTTGTGGTGGGAGTGTCTTTCAAGAAGGCGGAAGGGAAGAGAGTGCGAGACAGTAACAGCAAGTGAGTGTGTATTTGAGAAAGTGAGCAACATCATGAGCCAGACAGCCTCCTACCTGGGGAGCTGCGGCAGTACGTTGCAGGGCAACACAGTGCCCAGCAGCACAGTCTCAGCACCCAGCTCCCAGCTCCCACAGCAGGGTGGCCGAGGCCATCCAGGACTTGCCCGGGTGGAGGGGATGGCGTGGCTACTGGTTGCACAGCCTAGAAGGAGGAACATAATGGAAATCTTGAGCTAGAGGAAGGCATCTTCTGCATAAAGACAGAGCTCTGCTTAGGCAGGTAAATGCTATGATTCCACGACCCACTGCATGGATGCTGCATCAGGTAGTGTGAAGAGGGTTGGACGGAGTCTCCTGAGAGCAGTAAGGAACATAAGGATGGAAAAGAGTCATCATTGTGTCAGGTCTAGAAAGCCAGGACAAGACTTAAAGATACTACAGTCAGAGTGGGCACAAAAAGAAAAGACAGGATGAGTGGGCTGGTGCAGGGAGGGCAAGAGGCGTTCTATAGCAGTGGCATTTTGGATAGGAAGTCAGGGGAGAGGAATTTGTGCTACTGAAGGTGGGGAATGGTGAATCATAGAATCATAGAATTGTTTAGATTAGGAAATTGTTAGGAAAAGACCTTTAAGACCATCAAGTCCAACCATTAACCTAGCACTGCCAAGTCTACCACTAAACCATGTCCCTAAGTACCACATCTACACATCTGTTAAATACCTCCAGGGATGGTGACTCAACCACTTCCCTGGGCAGCCTGCATAGAACCATAGAATCATTTAGGTTGGAAAAGACCCTGTTGTGTGCAGATTTTACTGTAAGCAAGGTGAGAAAAGCCCCAGAGTTTTGGTGATGCTATAAGCAAAGGCAGAAGTTATAAGCAAAGGCAGAAGTTATCAAATCTGACTGCAGGGAGAGAACAAGAAGACAGGAGAAGAAAAGGAGAGTGAATTTGGCATGGATATGGAGGAGGGAGTTAGCAGGAATGGGAATGGATCTAAAAGAAAGGTTTGGTGTAGGAAGAACAGTCTGTGAGGTGGTGGTGGGATATGTAAGTGTTCACAGGTATGGAGAAATCAGACTAACAACACAGATTAAAATATCCTTCTCAGAAAAAGAAATAGGGACAAGTTTGCCAGGGGAGGGACTGGCAAATGGTGATCTCTGCAAGGCCTGCAGAGATGACTTGTGGGACAGACACTAAGGGATTAAAGTCCAGCTCCTGGAGCAGACAGGGCTGAAGGTTCACCAGGGAGGATCTGGATGGGGTTAGCTGTACCCACCACCAGGTTTGTCAGCTTCTTGGAGGTAAGGAGAACTCAGGAGTAGAGAGTGGGAAAATGAGCAAGCAGTATCAATTGTCCTGAGAGGTAAAGCACAAAGCTACCAGTTTTCTGAAATGGCTACAAGAGAGCTGAGAACAACTATGCCAAATGGGGAAAGGGACTGGAGAGGTACTCCAGGAACTTAAGGAAAAGAACCAGGATAACAGGGATTGGCAGAAGCTGCCAGAGGAGGGTTAGGTCAGGTCGGCTGAGGTCAGGGGACAGTGAAAAGAATAAAAAGGTAAGTTTTTTGGATGTTGTAGAAGATCCTTTCTGGCCCGAGGGAGGCAACAGGCTTTGGGGGCAATGTAGAGGGGCAGAGCTCTGAGAAAAGAGGCTCCTGGAGAGGAGGTTTATGGATACAACAAGTCCATGGGGGCTTCAGTGACATAGAGGTTGTAGAGGAGTAGCTGGCCCCTGGCAAAGCCCTTCACACAAACTTTCTACTGCCCGTGAGCATCATCTAACTCAGTGGGATGAGCTGAAGAATCGCTGTTTGACCTGGGGACCCCACGTTTTGAGGTTGGGTGGGGACCCTGGACCCCGGAATAACCCGGCCCTTTTGAGAACAACATGCTTCTACCCACTTTCCACCACCAAGTGAGGAGAGCTGTGTGGACCTCTCTCCCGAGCAGCGCCGGCCCCGGAGCCCTGCTCTGCCCCAGGTGCGAGCAAGGAGGGCATCTAGTGATGGCCGGGAGCATTGCGGGGTTTTCCCTCCGTCCCTCGGGCTGGGGGCACGGCGGTGCCTTCCCACTGACTCAGAAAATTTCCCGAGGCCATGCTGAAAGTCCTCTCTCTGCATGCATCAAAACTGTTTTGTGGTTTATTTCTGGGGAGCGTCAAAACGCAAATGAAGCTTTCTAGCTCCTCTCTGACTGTCTGACTGGGAAATTGAGTAAGGCACTGGGAAAGCACGTGTCAGAGGGGAACTGGGGTGTTTGTCCATCCGTCTGCTTGTCTGTCCATCTGTCTGCTTGTCTGTCCCCAGGCAGGACCTCCTGAATGGTTGGACAGCTGGCTAGAGGTGCAGAATAGCAGCTGCTGCAGCCAGGGCTGTCCCCACCTGACCACCCCACCAGGGTCACAAGTCCAGGTCCAAAAGGCTACGAGAGAGCTTTTCTGAATGCAGCCCTGTTTTGGTAGGAAAGATAATTTTTAACTCTTAAAAGTAAAAATTTTACCTTACTTCTTTACTGCTTTGCTACTTTACTTCTTTACTGTTCATGGATAACTGCCACAGGCGCTCCCAGATGTGGGTGCCGTCTTTCCTCATGGACACATATTTGGGTCCATATGCCCGAAGGACAGAGCCTGGACCCCCCACCCAGGTGGAGAAGCACCACTCTGCCCGGGAAGCCACCAGGGAGGAAGCTCATGCTGGGCCAGGAGAAGCTTGACAGAGCTACCTGCTGCTGATACCAAGCTGCTTTCAGTTTTCTACTTGGCTACTTATTAAAGAGACCCTGCAGCGGTGGTGAGGAGCCTGTGCATGCTCTTGGTGTGTGAGCACTTAGACGATGCTCATTTACATTTTTCCTGTGTTGTGGTAGGCTGGCTGCCTCCATAAATATCCTCAAATGCCTGTTGCCCGTGCAGAGATCTTCTTGTTCTTGCATGACTGGAGGGAGCTCGCACGCTTTCACGCAGAGGACTCAGAGGTGGCACGAAAAAGCCGTCACAGTTTAGTGATCTGAAGGGAACCTTTGAAAGCTTATGCAGTCAGGGATAGCTTCTTTTTTTTTTTTT
>VYZM01020312.1:125436-144433 GCA_013398915.1 Dromas ardeola | reverse complement strand
TTTTTTTTTTTTTTTCCCTGGGTCACTCATTGCAGAACTATTTGAGTTACTCCGGGGTAGAGAACATTATCAAAGGGTTTAAAAGAGGCAGATTCAGACATGCCTTGGCGATGCAGGCTGCACATCCAGCCTCTTTGCTCGTAGAAAGTATGTAGTCGTTTCCATGTTGAAAAAAATAACATGACTAAGATGTACTGCATTTGAATAATAAAGCAACCCAGTCTGGGCCCCATGGAGTGTTAAAAGCAAGACTCAGCTTGTAACATGTGGCTTCAAAGCATCTTGTACCTCTAACTGATAGGTGATTTTTGTGTCAACCTCTCAAACCATAGGAATTCAGGAATGTCCCAGGCTGACTCTACAAAATACTGGTCCTGCAGAAGGGATGTCACCCTCAGGGGATGGGGCACATCTCTCTGTCCTCACTGAGGTGTCAGTCTGTCCCTTTGCTCCACTCCCCACAGCTATAGCTCCTCTTGGCTGCGCCTGGCTGGATGATCCTCCTCTTGGAAACTGCTCAGTCTTGGCAGGGAAAATGTCTGAGGCACCGTGGGTGCAATGGACAAAGCTGGGGAGGCTCTTGCGAGAATTAGATCACAAAAGTGGGATACAGAGAAAGGTTGCACATATGTCTGTGGCTGTCATTTGAGCCAATGATGAGAAAAAAGTTGGGAAGAGCAGTGCCAGCATTTAGACTTTGAGGCCTTTCGTTTTTCTGCCCAGGTGCTTTGAAAATGGTGGGTAACACTCGGATTCACTGCTTGGGCCATTTACTTTTTTCATTAGCGTTTTGGAGAGTACCAAAATGTAATGGTCACAAACTTAAACCCTCAAAGCTGCGAATGATTCTACTATTATATCACTGCTATTAACAGGTTTTTTGAACAGATGTTCAGCATCCCTGGAGAACAGTAGCTTCATCTGAGTGTTTGACACTGGTCGTATTAAAAATGTGGACCGGTGGGGACTCCATCTCCAAGACTGGAGACTGTTCCCCTGGCCCAGGGACAAGCTTAAAATCACAGACATGCATCATCTTCCAATGGTGTGTCCTAGGTTTTTCTGTACAGAGCTGATAGGTAGTCTTATCCCACCCAAGATTTTATAGAGACTTTGTTTTTCCCAACTCAATTGATACATTTTACATAAACCACCAGCACTACCACCACCACAAAAAAAAAAGAAATAATAAATATATATATATATTCCTGCATCCCAAAAGCAAATCAGTTATTCAGGATACTTCCTTGGTATAAAACTTCTGGAGCAGTGACATTTAGGAGGCTGTGGATCAGCTACTTCTCAGTGTCATGAAAATTTCATGCTCACTTGGCAAGGAAGTGGGTGAATCAGGCAAATGAGCTCTTGTGCTGTCTCCCTGACCTGAATAGAAACAAACACCGTTTCAGGTTACCGCTGCGAGTGTACAGCTTAGAGAGGGAGAGACCCAACTGTGTTTAGGCCTTCAACATCCAAGGAGACTGCCTTTTTTAAATTTCAGCCCTGGTGCCCCTAAAATATACCGTCCTTACAGATGGATTCTTGGTTTCTAAATGCAAAGGTTCGAGTCATGCACAGAGCATCCACCTGACAGTAACTTTTTTGTTCTGCTGGGACTCTCTCCTTCTGCTGCGGGCAATTCCTGCCATGGCCAGCAGCACTGTCCCACGACTCTGTATTTCTCCTGGTTTGCAAAGTGTGGCTGAATGTGTCAGACAAATGGAAAGAGAAAACGTGTCAACTGGTTGCTAAAGTTTTAAAGTATGAAAAAAGCCAAGAGTGGGAAAAGTGAGGGAAAAGAAAGAAGGAAAAAAGCCAGTAGACCCAGCAGGCAGGTTTACCCACAGCAGAACCAATTAATATAAAGTGAGAATCTGGACTTTTGAGATGCATACAGTTTTGTGACACCAAGTTTGCTATACTATGATGCTTTATTTGCCGCCGTCCTGCCTGTGCTCCCGACTGTCACACTCCCACGCTCTCCTGAAGGGCATCGGGGGGGGTTCATTCACCCTGCAAGCCTTTTCTGCTTCTCTTACCATCTCCTGCCAGCCCAGGGATGCTCCAGCCTCGAGCTGAAGGACTCGTACCGGCTTTCACCAGACGATGTCACGCTAATCCCGCGGATGCTCTGCAACCGGGAGCTTATCTCCCAGCCACCAGCACTGCAGTGGAGGCTGCCTTTCCTCCTGCTGCATTAATGCTTTGCCAAGCTCTCCTTTTTGTACCAATCACGCAGTACAGAAGATATCATTAAGGCTTTAAAATTTAATGACCTCCAATAAAAATCCCTCCCTGTGATGCACAGCCTAAGCAAAAGCTATGCTGCAGGAAGGTCGCGCTTCTGATAGCTTTTATGTATGCCTTTACATCTTTCCCTCCTCTCTCTTTAAACTATATATTCCCAATCACTTAAATAGCATTTCTGTGGCTTTATGTTGTGGAGTTATTGCAGATTAATCCCATAAAGGTAAGTAGGTATCTCATTGCCACTTTGAGCCTAACTCTAACACAGGGTCATCTCCCCCACCTAGCTGTACTGGTTACATTGCTGACATGCAGCTGTATGCAAACCTGCCTAAACCTTGGCTTGGCTGAAATGATCATGGCTAAATCCTGCTCGATGACTTCCTGGCCCACGGAAACAAATGGGAACTCCATCCTCTCTCCTGATTTGATTAGGATTTCATCCTCTAAATTTACAGGGCACATGAAGCTCTCTCTATAAATGGCCACATCCCATACGCTTTCTCAGCGCACCAGTAATCTGCACTGAAAACAGATGCCACTGGTTTAAAACCTCTCCCAGGCTGTTGGAAACCCGGGCTGAAGGGCTATTTCCTATGGTTAATGCAGAGCCTCCCATGTCCTGAAAAAGTGCTGTGAGTATCCAACTGATAGATGCTCTGGGGTCCGTCCTCAAAGTCTCCTACTGAAGCTGTTCCCTGTTGTATAAATCATTAAACATTCACTGGACCAGAGAGAAGAGGTGGAAGATGGACTCTCCAGCCCCATAGTCAGGACACTCATGTGTGATGTGGGAAAGTCAGGTTATAGGTTCCTGCTCCAGTGAACAGTTAACTAGCAGCACAAACTGGACTAGCTCCAACAGGAGGGGCTGAGACCTTCCTTCACAAGACCATCCAGGGCCTGCTCATTTGGGCATTTCCCTGAAACCGGGCAGAAAGGAAATCAAGAGCCACTTGAAAAACCTGCAAGCATCTTAACTCCTGATATAAGAGCTGAGATGCTTCTGTGGGAAGAAACTGAGCTACCTCTCATAAAGCCTGAAACATGAGCTGTATCAGAAAGGTCCATCAAATGCGGTGGCTGTCTCCAACCTTGGCTGAAGGCAGGTGCTGGTGAAAGGGCAAAGTCCGCAGGGTAAATCCTTAACGATACCTCCCCAGGACACCCACCAGGCCACAAGAAATGATGACTTTCCAAAGTGGATATAAACACCTGGTCACCTCCCCTGGGTTCCTCATGGCTTATTCCCGTGCCTTACCCAGTTAGCTTACTTCTTACAACCTTAAGCACCTCATTTTTCTTACATCCTATGGAGGAGGGCCAGAGGCCTGATTCTGAGCCGGAGGAGCCCTGGGGCGGCCGTGTGCCTCAGAGGTGGGCACAGCAACTTGTCCGCAGGTTTACTGTTGTGCAGCACTGAGCATTGTGCATGTCTGAAGCCCACAGGCACCACCATAGCACAGACCTCAGTGCTGGTTCTGTGTTTTGCCAGCGTAAGTGACACCAGCCTCTGTTGTTTTTCACCTGATCCTTTTCTTTAATGACCTGGTTGTGCAAGTGCATCTGGGGTGATTTTATTTAGTCTCAGATCAGATTTGCTTATTTTATGAAAGGAAAAGGGAAAAGAAAAAGTGCTTCTTTTTGAAAAAAGTTTCTGACTATTTAATAGTTAACTTCCATGCACCGTCAAAGGATCTCTCAATTCCTCAGTCTGTTGCATCAATTTTAAAGAGGAGGCAAGGTGTGGAAAGAGAGTCAGTATCTTTTATAAGTCTCTCTGGTATATTTGGACAAAAAGGCAAGTGTCCAGGCCTTCACTGGCCTGAAAGAGAAAATTCCAGGCTAAGCTTAGGAGCTTCTATTTCAGACCTGAAAAACAGTGGGAGTATCTGCATTTGTCCAGAGCAGTAGTTGAGCTAATGAAAAATATTCCTCTGCAGACCTTTCCCAAAGGATATCCTTAGATCACCTCAGCTGCTAGTGAGACACAGCTGAAGTGAGTGGAGCTGCACAGATGTTAAAACTCAATAGTACAGAGAGACTCCTCGTTAGGAAGGTTTTTAAGGACCTTTAAATGTGTTTGCAGTTCCCCTGACTTCAAGTCAAGCTCCATGCTTAACACATTAAAAGGTGGAATGATTTAGCTTTGGAAGCCCTGGAGACGTCAGGGAGAAGTCGTTTGACCTCCTTGTGTCTCAATCCATCCAGAACATGAGAGTGAAAAATAAACAGCACCTCATTAAAAAAGAAATAGATAGTGTGACTGACCTGAGCTTGCCTTGGTAAATAAATTACAAAGCCATAAAACTGCTTGAGGAGCTTCTTTGCCCCTTTGAAACAACACCCACTTTAAACACTCTCTAAACACATCATGCTGGAGGTGACACGGAGTAACTACCAAGGAGCTGTTATCATTATCTATCTGTCACGCCCCCATACATTCTCCCCAGGCTCGTGTCTGAGCTAAGGAGAAAGTACAAACCAATGATGAGAAGTCCCAATAAACACCAAAGAGAACAATTTACCCGTGAGCTTTCCCAGCTGTTCTTGTCCCACAAAAGCATCCCAAGACCAAATTTTTACCTGTGTCCTTCTCCATACCCAAAGGGCTCACCTAGATAGTTCAGCCACCTGGGCATTTAGATGCTGCTGCTCTCAACACCGCTTGCTGGGATGCCTCATGTTTCCTTGGTAAATGGAGGGGTTTGTGAGACCTGGCGTGAGTAAGGAGCAAAACAGTCAGGACTGCTGGGAGAAGCATTGGAGGGGTGATGTGGGACCTCGAAGATGAAAAGAAACAGCTAACCAAGCAAAGTCTGGTGCTGATATGAGTCAATTTAAGCACTGAGATGACGGAGTCGGACTGAAGGAAAGTCACTGCCTCTCTTTCTGCACCAAATCTGAATGCAGAGTGAAAAAGTCCCATGGCTGCAAAAGCAAAACATGTCTGTAAAAATGCATTTGTAGGGAGTTCCAGGGAAAGTTAAAAGTATCTCTAGTGCATACAAATAACATCCTGGCTCCTGAAAAAAATGGGAAGACTCTTCCATGGACTCCTGAAAAGCCAAGAATTCACCAGAGGCTTTTTCAGTAGATTTGCTACACCACTGCAGTTATTTTGTCTGTACAAAGTTCCACAGCATGTTACCATAAGGGACCAGAAGGGACCTGCCTGACACTGGTATAATTTTATAGAAGCTATTAGATGGTGATTGGTACCAAATATCAGGATTCAAAGTGGGGGAAGACTCCATTATATCACGTGGCCAGATGAAGGATGGTCCCCTACCACCATACTGCTTCAGAAGCAAACCAAATGCACGACATCCTGTCAGACATAGTGAACCTTCAGCCCCCTGCCTGGTGCCACATGAATTACCTGCCCATGACCTGAAGCTCTCGTCCTGCCCATTCCTTCACCCCTTGATAGCCTCTCTCTTTGGGAATGAAAACTGCCATGGGTCACATGAAAAGCTTACTATGGCCTAGATATTGTAAGCTGCATCAACAACTCCACGTGCTGTGTCCCATAGACAGGTAGGATGGCAACAGCACATTTCTTCCTGTGTGTAAACAGAAACCTTCCCAGCAGATCACGGTCCCATCAAAGAGAAGATAAAAACTTGCTTTTCATTAGTTGCAGAATCAGTGCTTAACTAACATGGAACTGGTGAGGAAAGATACAGTTTTTTGCCATGGCCTTTCTACACTACCTTTAAATTCTTGTGTAATTAAAAAGAAGCAAGGAAAAAACCCCAAACCACAACAAGCACCACTTTTTATTGCTCCCCCTATGCTTAATGAAGTCCTAAAGACTAGAGAACTGTACAGACAAGACTCCTGAGCGTGGCAGACCAGAGCTTACGGGCTGTATCCAGTCTGCTGCTGGCACTGCACAGAGCCAACTGCTATAGCATATGACTGCAAGAGATCTGTAAGTGATTCAGGTCACTTATTATCCAGGACTTGCAAGGCTTTGGTACAGTGAGTGGAGAAAAACAACTGTGGGACTTACATTAGGTACCCAAATGCCCTTTGTTTTGAGCAGGAGGTATGATTTTGTATGTCTTGTCATCTTGTCAGATCCTCTCCCTTTGTCTTAGCTGTGTGAAAAGTTCCAATGCCACCAGAGGCTGCAAGATGAGGATGGAGTTTTGTCTTCGATTTTAAATAGCTAAGCAGCTGTATTGTGCCGCTGAATGACTTGAGTTTGAGATGCATTTGGAAAGCAGCTAAGTGGTAATCTCTGCTAGGCAGCGTTGTTTGAGGGGAATCACATTTATTATTTAATTTTACTATTTAGCATTGCATGATGTTCATTTTGAGGTGGAGATCTATTGAGAAAAGTGCATCAAAAGTGCAGCACGCCAGACAGAGAGGGACAGTTATATTTACATGATATAACTATTCTGTTACATACAGTGCAGTGAAAGGAGGCGTTTGCTCAGGATGAACTAAAGCATTTTGCTGTCCTCCTGTCACAGCAACTCATCCTGGGCCAGACCCTGTGGGCTTTTGCTCAGCAGGGTTTCTTGATGCTGTCAGTAGCGGCAACGTTCCTGCAAAGGTCTTAGATATACAAACCTCCTTGGATAAGCCACCCCAGGAGCCCTTGGAATTACCTTAACACACACTGTTTTCCAGCTAGGGCTTTTTGAGCAATCTGTATGACTTTACAGGCAGATTTCCTCAGGCTTATAGATTCTGAGCTGTATTTAACTAATGGGACATCTTGGAGAGTAAGAGGCTATTCAGTGTAAGCAGGGACTCAGGACTGGCCGTGACTTGGAAATGTTGCGTACAGTTAAGATTTGCACGCTCCACGGAGATGGTTAATGCAGTTAATGCGGTTAAAATCAATGGGCTGTGTTAATTTACCTCAGCAGAAGCCCTCAGTGTCTGCATTTCACATGGATTTTCAGTGCTTCCTTTAAACTCTATCAATTCTAATGTTTAATTGCAAACAAACTGACTGATGGAACAGTTAAAGAAAAGTCAACTGTAAAGGGTCAAGGATTTAACCTGTCCTATCTCTATTACTCCCACGCGGATCTTTCAGACCAGTTATTTGCATATGTTAAAATCTAATTTGAGTTGTTCATCACATAGAACTAGGTAAGCTTTTTTTTTGTTTTGTTTTGTTTTTTTTTTAATGAGAGATGTAACTTTGGGGCACTATTAAATTCTAATTAAAAATCAGTCAAAAGCACCCTTCTCTTAGTGTTTGTGCCTGCAGCAACCCTTCCACTGTGGTATCAAAAGCTCAGTTCATTACTTCTTAATTAATTTTGCCTTGAGAAGCTCTAAGTTCTCAGAGGACCTGTTGGATTTTCAGAGCGTTGTCTACATAGTGTTGGCTCGTATGCAGCAGCCGCAGCCAAATGACATTCAGATCAGGAATTCTTACCCATGTAATCCAATTTGATACAATGGCTGCAGCGAGCCAGCTTTCGGGAATCTGAAAGACCCTTGAAGCTCACAACGCAGAGGATATCCTGCCTGGAGCTACTGATCTTGTAGGGATTTTCCCATCTCCCTGTTCCCACTGTGCATATTTTGCAGTTGAAAAGGTTGGTGTATAGGTTGTTTGGGTTGGATTTGCGTGGTGGGTTTTTTTTGGTGAAGAAATAAGAATAAGAAACTAGACTTGTTCCTGACCCCCAGGAAATCTTGTTTTCACGTCCTTGAGTTGGCCAAGATTTGCCTCGCCAGGATCCTGAAGATGTGCACGTTCCTATTCAAGATAAGAATCCTACAATCGTGATCTCCCACTGCAAGTGATTCATTTCCCCTCGTGGCCCGGCTGCGCGCACACGTGCCTGAGGGTGGTGAGCTGGGGCCTGACCAGTGCCCTGGAACAAAGAAAGGAAAAGAAGGGAAAGGGGTGGAGGAGAATAAACTACCCAGTCTCCTGGGGAACATTTTTCACTGGTCTAGGGCATTTTCACCTGGACAGTTTTTGCAATGAACAGAGCACAAAGGGACCTAGGGTGGCTTGAGCATCCAAGCACTTCCTAAACTCTACAAGATGGGTTTCATGTGAACTTGTCCCTCCAAGCTGGGCTGAGCAGGACATCTGTAGCTGCTGTCCAAGCCAGGAGAGACCTGGATGGTATAAACTTTCACTAGAAACCTTTGTATTAAGCCTGGTTTGCACAAGCAGACCCTGCAACTATCAAAGGCAATAGTTCAAATCTTCCTTCATGTGTATCCAAGACTTCTTGCTGCAAGGCATGGAGTTAGATGGGTGTGACTAAGGGAGCTGTGGATGAAAAAAAGCAGAAATGGGGAACAGGGAAGGCTTAAAACAAGGTTTTGAGGCAGTGTCAGCTTTCTGATTTTCCTCTTGGAGCAAGTGCACAGAGAAAGGGAAAAAAATTAAAAAGTAGAAGGAAAAGAAACCTTGGTGAGTGGATGGGATCAAGGCATTTGGACCCTGGGGAAAGCCCCCTCCTTTCCCCAGGGTATCCTGTCCTTTTCTTCAGCAATGCTTTAGATACAGCTTGCCTCTCCTTTTCTCAGATACTGATTTGGGGGTAGAACAACGGCTGGATATTTTGCTCCTCCTCCTAGCACTAGGGATGGTGAGGGAGCTGAGCAAGCAAACAGATTGGGCACCTTAAAGGGGACCAGGTATGAATTATCTGCTCTGCTCTCTGTTCTCGGAGCCTGTCCACACTGGAGCCAGTAGAAGCAGATCACAGGGTCCTCAGACTCATGACTGTCCCTTCCTTATTCCCAGAACCACACTTAACAGCAGACTTTAGTGATGGATGGATGGACGGACAGATGGAGGGACGGACAGAGAGACAGCTCCACAAGGCTCAGTTGGTCTCATTTACACGTTGTGGAAGCCAGGAGAGGTTGAAAATGAATCCCAGATTTGGTCCATATGCTCTAGGATTTCATGCTCCTGCTATGTCATACAGCATCAACACTCAACACCAAGTAGCTACCACTTGAGATAAGCATCCTTTTGAGCTGAGAAAGCTGCAGCCCAGTCTGGGTCTGTGAGACCCAGTCATATTTCTTGTTGTCCTCAGCAAAGAATCAAAACCTCAACCTTCTTGATGCTGCAGTTGTATGTGTGCTAAGTCAGTGTGTATCCTTCATTTGTGGCCAGGTCCATGCTGTGCCAACATAGTCATGTCAGTCCTAGAGAGAAGGAGCTGAAAGTCTCTTCAGTTTTGATTTTGAAGTTCATTCAATTTTGGCAACTTTTTATTACTGGAAGGCAGCAGGCCTGACCCTAATGTGTCCCAGAGATGTCTTCATTCAAATGTCAAGGACCACAGAAGCTGTGGAGCTTGGATAGGAGAAGACAACAGGGAAGGAGAACTGGGTTCTTGCCTGAGATGCAGGGACAAAGTTGGCCTAGCTTTCCATGGAGGAAAAACACAGCACAATACTGCTGGGATTAAACCATAACACAAGGTCATAGTGATACAGAGACAGCAAAACTCGGGGGGGGGAGAAACAGGGAGGCTCTTGCCTACTCCATGCATCAGAATAGGACCATTTTTCTTTATATGTTCTGTGATCTCACAGCTGCCAGTAATAAGATTACAAGGGGATGCATGGAAAGGGCTGGAGCAGAGCGTGAAGAGCCTGTGGGCTGTGTAGCAAATGAATCTGAGCAGGCGCTATAGGAGGGGAATCTGCCTTACACTGGGTATGCATGAATAGGCTGTCTTGCTGCCCTTGTGCCCTCCCAGATCAACTGTTTGCCTTCCACACTGGGTGCTCATGAAATGGGAAATGTAGTCTATGCTCATGGAGCCTTCGAATATGTTAACCAAAATTTTGAGTGGGGAAATGAACAAGGCTGCAGGCTACTTTTAGCAGGAATCCTCTATATAGTAGAACCTACCCTCTTTTCTTTACCTGTCGAGAACACCTGGCTATATGGCTCGAGCTGCAGTCTGTGCAAGACCTCCTGGCAGGGAAAGCAAGTCACTTGTGAAAGACTGCCTAAAGGAAACGCTTACATTCACCAAGGTTTAGCATACTGGAAAATGTACAAAAAGGAAAAATTGTTGTGTAGGACAGAGGATGTCCTAGATAAGATGAGTGATCTTGTCAGGCTTTCAGAGCCTATATGATTGTTTACACCACGTTACATCGAGCGAGGGTATATTGGCATCCTTCCAGCCCGTACCTCCTCACTTGCATCTGGGCAGAAACCCATCAAAGAGGCTGAGCCCAGCTGCAGACCTGAGAGCGCAAGTGGACCTTCTCCCTCGCCTCCTGCTCCCCTTCCAGTCCCTCTCCATCTCTCTCCTCCCTGCCACCCCTTCCACCAGCTGGCACCATCCAGAGCATGACCCTTGGAGTACGTGCCTCTGACCACCCTGCCTCCAAGCCGTTTCAATGACAAGCACTCGGTGCTCCGGGATTACTGGGAGTAAGTTTCCAAGGAATTCATTTGTCATTACTTACTAAATAAATGGAGGCTGATAAGAATCTGCATTCTGCTTCAATAAAAACCTATAGCTGCTGTATCTGGTGTCTAAGTAGTTTCTCACAAGAATGCACAAGTCACTCATTCTTCTCCATAAAAGCCGGAAAAGACTGCCTGGATCAGCTGTTGTAGTTAATGCTTGGTAGGGAGGCCTCTGCGCTTTCATTATCAGCAGTCGCCATGAAGTGTTGGACAGGGAGGGCTCAGCGGCACAGCAGGAAAAGGGTTTCATATCTGGAAATAATCTCGCAGAAGTCTCTCCTAGGGCTGAAATTCTTGGCAGGAGCCTTTCATCCAAACCCCCTGAGACAGCAAGACTACAGGGTCTCGTCCTTTGGTAAAGCCTGGCAAGTTTTACATATTTTTGAAAAGCAATTAGATTTTTTTTTTAACTCCATATGACAGGAACCATAAAAATAATACATCTAGTCCCTTTTAGTGATGGACATAAAGCAACATATTCCACAAGTGGCATCCTGCGTAGTTTTTATAGGAACGGGTCTGGCTCACATCTCCAGAGTACCTGAAGACTGAATCTTTAGATGCCTAAATGCTGCTGAAGTCAGTGTGATTTAGTTAGCTACTTAAATAGCTTTTCAAATCACGCCTCTCCTGCCTTGCATGTGTTAATACATGTATGCTCACAAGATCTCTTTGAAGCAGGACTGTATTTCAAGGATTGGGGTACAGGGAACAGAGTAACTGATGGTCACATTTTCTGAAAAGCCTGGAGTAAATCGCAGCAGTTTGAAAACCCCACCCTGCAATGTGTCCAAACTCTGGGAGAGGGTCTGGGGGTAACACTCACATCTACAGCCTCCAAACCTGGATTTCACACAGCCAGGCAGGCATCAGCCAGAGCTTGTTAATAGTCTTCTAATTTTTCTATTATTACATATACTTTTTCCATTATAGAAACATCAGGCATTGGGGAGGGTGGGGAAGACTTTTGTGCTTCAAATAGGTCTTCACAAAAGGGCTAAAAAAAATCTCACAGAACACCCAAGATAACATTGTCGTCTGTAATATTAGTAACGCACCCAAAATGGAAAACATTCTTGTTGTGAAACTCTCAGGTTGCTGTTTTGTTTGCTCCTTATTAAGAGTTAATAAACAAAACTGTTTGGGTTAATTTTGTCATGTGTACCGCGAGTTGCTAAGTAACATGGCTCCACTCTGCCTGAAGTCTGTGTAGTGAGACAACTGAGAGAGGCATTAAAGTGCTATAAAATAAATGGGATGGATCATGTCATAGCGTACCAGACCCTGGCTTGGCATCTGGAGCGTGGATTTTTTTCCCCCTTCCTTTGTTTTAGGTGTAGAAAAGCCACAGAGCCCACCTGGTGTATGAAGGGCAAAGAGCAGGTTATGGTTTGGGCAGGTGGGATGTTGTGCAGCTCTCCTAGGGAAATGATGCCTGCAGGTCTCTGCCCGCTGCTAAAAATCATTGCTGGTCTGGGGGTGATGTGCAGCAGGAGGGCAGACACCAAAGGCCCAAGGAGGACAGTGAGGAAACTGCCTTATTTGTCATAAGATCTGGGAGGTTTGTGCCCAAAATTTTTGATCAGCAACAGGTGGAGGGCTTGATGTCTCTGGAAGGTCCTACAAAGTGCCCATCATAGCAGGGAAGGCACGCCACATACCGCGTATGTCTGTGGTCCTACAGGGGCTACAGTTCTGATGCATTTCCCTGCTGCTTTCCAAAGAAAAGCGTCTCTGTGATGGCTTTTAGTTCCTAGCAGGCCCAGGCAGGCCAGGTTGGACACAGTTCCAGGAGCAGGGCTGGGAGAAGGGAAAAGCTGGACTAAATAGTGACCACGCGAGATGGTCAGAGCAGAAACCTGTCCGTCTTTGAGGGATGGGGGAAAGGCAGTGATTCTGCTGCTGCTCGCAGACATACGGGCTTCTCTTTAAAATGGTGACTGTCACTGTCATATGAATGTAAATTGAGAATTATTTTCTGCAGGCAAGTACAAAAAGAGCTACTGTGTGTAAGGTCTGATTTCACACTGAAAGAAACTAGCAGAGAACAAGACACTATTTTAATAGCAATGGAGATGGAACATGTTGCTGGGCTGGGAATTACTGGGGAACAACACTCTTACAGGTTTTACTAGGTCTCTTTTGCCTAGTTTGCAGGCATTGTTCGGTTTTTGAAGAAATCCTTATTTGGGTATGAGAGTTTCAATCTTTCAAAGGGGTGTTAGCAGCAGCATAGTTTGTCTCAGCCTCAGTCTCCTCCTAGGACAGGTTGCTCTCAAGAAAGAGGCATTGGGATTTGGGCTGAGGACCCTAAAGGAAGAATCACACACATTTCTGTTCCAGGACTGGAGATGCAGTCTGAATAAAGCAAATCATTCAAGAGAAGTCTTACATTGGTCCATTTGTAC
Organism: Dromas ardeola; assembly: GCA_013398915.1. Taxonomy (NCBI): domain Eukaryota; kingdom Metazoa; phylum Chordata; class Aves; order Charadriiformes; family Dromadidae; genus Dromas; species Dromas ardeola. The sequence continues at coordinate 131,332 of VYZM01020312.1, read as the reverse complement.
TGTGAGCCACCAGCTTTCAGGGTATGTCACAGCTTTCATAATTATTATTTTGGTGCAAAGACTAGTGTTTTCAGGATGCAGTTTCTCAAATGTGAAATTTTCCCCTTGAATGCAGTGACTTTAAATAGTATCAATTATGCTGCAAATCAAGCAGGGGTTAGGGAAGAGGGGAGAGAAACAAAATCCAGGAATACCAGTCAGTCAAGGCTGGAGGAATGTGAGCAGTGCAAGTTTCAAACTTTCTGGGCTTCCCAGATTTCTCAGGGCTGAACTAATACTTGTCAGTATGAAAAAAGACCACACTAAAACTCCAAAACTTTGGTTTTTTTGATGAAGTGTGTGTGGGTCCCTGCTGGGTTTAGCAATCAAATTATCTCTTCCAATACCTAAAGCTTTTTCCTTCCAGTAGCCAGCCATACATCCTCCAAGCACCTGCAGACAAGATGAGAGCGAGCTCCTGGCACCATCTGGGGTTATGGTTAAAAGCACCAGGTTGGCAGTTACCAAGATCCTACCAAGAATGCTTTAAAGGACACATGGAGTTCATTTATGGCTTCTGCAAGCAGAAGTTGGGCAGGATGCATTTCATATGGCTTACGTGTAGAACGCATATAGATCATGCATATGCAGTCTATTTTATTTTGCCTGCAGTGCCTGACATAGTACTGTCTGACAATGAATCATACAGATTCAAACAGTTCAGTGTGCCGCAGATTAAAACATGTAAGTGCCGCTTCCTATTGTCCCCAGTCCAAGGGGCTGGTGGAACATCTTGTTAAAATAATAGGGCTGCTATTGATAAAGCCGGCAGAGCCTGTGTTCAGCACCGCTACATGACAAAACACATCCGTGAGGCAGAGGCCCTCATATGCTGACACACAGCTAAACCCAGCCGTGCCAGAGTTGCTAACATGCTCCACAGTCTCACTGGAGACCCTGTAGAAATACTGAGACGATTAAGACAAGACAGAACACTACGACTAATGCAAAGCAGGAACTGACACTGCCTCTTAGAAATGCTGTCGTGTGCATTTCTGCTGGTGGAAGGCAGGCTAAATCACTGGCACTAACTCAACTGGTCACCTTATTTGTATGAAATTTTCTGTGCCAAATAGATGCCTGCTCCAGGGAATACATAGACACCTTCAGATCTCAGAAGGAAGGGAGATGGGGGACACCTATTTAGAACAGGAGTGTCTTGGGAAAGTAGCAACCACAGCAGGTTGAGACAGTGGGGTGTCAGGGCATGGACTGCAGACCTGCCATCTCCCAACAGGAGGAGGAAGTGTGAGTGACAAAATGCAGCGCAGCCAAAGGATTACTTGAACACTGTTAGTCAGCCGAAGGTGTCAGGTGGTTTACAGATACTTGTGATTGCACATTGTATAAGTATTTTAAAATTAATTAGATTCTGACCTAGAAGGCAAGATTTGTTGTCATGGTCTGCAAGGCTGAACTTCCCCAGACAGACCATAGATATGTGAGTGATGAGCACTTGCTGCATGAGCCAGTAAGAACCAGAAAAAAAGCCTTGGTGAGAACCTGAGGCCCAGATTCATTTCACCTGGTTGTAAGAATTTAAGTGCCTAAGCACCACGGCTTCCTCTAGAGAGAGGTATCGGGAGACACCTAATCCCCAACTAAATTGTGCTTTGGGGACATCTGTTGCGTTCTGGGTTGCCTTTTGGTGCTTTGGGGAATGAATCCAAGACTGAGCAGCACCTGATCCCACACCAGGAAGGTTCCTCTCCTTTCTTCCTGGCAGTCGTCTTCTGCCACTTTTCTACCTATCTTGACTTTCACTGCGTCCTAACCTTGCTCTTTGCTGGAACTCCTTGACACTCAATCTCCCTCCCAAAATGCTGACTCAGGGATGCTAACACCAAGCCTTTGAAACCCTGATATTTCAAAATCAGTTTTTGCCTCCCCACCCATCACAGAGAAAGTCAGTAGCTGCTATATCCCTCTGATTATTTGCTTCCCAAGAAAGATAAGCAATCTTCTGGTCTGCTTGTCCACTCTGTCCTCATCTTTGCTTCCCACTGCAGATGGTCCCACCTGTCTGGTTCACATAGGTCACATAGGCACAAGCCCATTTAAATTAGGGCTTGAACGATACTTTAAGTGACACGTAGGCCTTTCAAGGGTCCTTCTGAGACCAACTTAATTTCAATTCATTGAGAGCAAAGTTTCTTTCTGAGGAAACAAGCGAGAATTGAATGGGGCTATGCTTTGCTACACGGCGCTGAGGTTGATATGGCAACAAAGGTTCTAAAAATGATGAAACGCAAATTATATTCTCCCGCTATATAAATAGCTGTGTCAAGTTGTTATGGAAACTGTCAAGTAAACTGGGTTAAGAAAGGCTACTTTTTCTGCTCTCTTTTGCCAAGGCTTTCTGAAACAGTTTGTACCATCAGAGTACAAGAATGAGGACCTATGAAAACTGGGCGATGCATTCATCAGAGAATCTCTACAAATGAGGTGGGATGGTATTACAGCCTCTATCATCTTGAGAGGCTGAGACTTCAAAAGTAGTACTGTATCTATCTGCTCCGTTTCCATGATATACTGGTGGAAGCCATGATGTGGTCTCACCAGAATCCCCTCCTGGAGACCTGGGGCATGTTGCTCTGTGGAGACACTGTTCTGTGTGTGGGTAGATATTTTTTTCTGAAGGCACAGAGTGAACACTCAGGTGGGTGAACGCCAGGCGGAACTGCAGTCACAGCTGGGCATACAGTAAAGCACTTTTGGGACAGGCAGGTGGAAGAAGCTTCTATCAAGATTAAAAGTGTAGTTCAGTGGGTTTTGAAACCAATGTACCAGCTGTGAATTGGATGAGGCATCATGTATCCTTTGATGGGAATATAAAAAAGTGAAAATCAAAGCAAAAATGTTGAATTGCACCTTGGGCACCAATCTTTTGTCTTAAAGATATTCCAAGAGTAGATATACCCAAAACATCCAAATCCTCTCTGAAGGCTCCTTCTATTCTTCAGCTGAGACATTGCTTTGACATCTTGTTTTCAACCCCAGCCCCTTTTGTGAGCTGCACAAAGGCATCACTTAAATTAACCTCTCCTTGTGAGATGCCCACTGTGTTGTATTGTCAGACGGGTGATTTTGAGATAATGCGCTTGTTCATGATTCATTTTAGGTCCTTCGGAATTTTCCAGTAATGAAATGCAACTCGATCTCTTTGAAAGATACCAGGCAGGTAAATTAACCACTCACCCTATTAATGCTGTCCTGTTATTGTCACTGCATCTGTCCAAGAACATAATTCAAGCAATATAACTGTTTATGGAATGCACAGCCTTCTTATCTTTGTTTCCACTGATACAGTTATCTGGCACCTATCCCTCTCAACACAATCAAGATTAGAGTCAGAGGGAATGAGGTTGTTGAAAGGTTTTCCTTTCATATTTCCAAAGACATGATAGCAAAGAGAATTTTAAAAGGGTATTACTGTGTTGATGTACAGTGGGTATTCAGTCCCTATAAAAAGGTCTCTGTCATACATTCGATTCACCTTTCTAGAGCTTAGCAGTCAGCATGCAGAGTTATGCCACAAGGGGTTAGTGGAATGTACTTTGTTCCTGTGTATAAATAGCTGCTTTTAATAACGAGCATTCAAAAGTATGCAGAAGTGAACAGGATGTTAAGACTGAGAAATCCTTTTCCTCTGGAACTGTACAAAAAAAAATAAAAATCATGCATACAGAGGAAAGAAAGTAAAACGCAGCTAGTTGACTTGGTACCAGTGTTACAGAAAGGGGCAAAAAAAGGATGAGAAAAGTTCCTCTTTCTCCCTGGGAGCAAATTTTATCCCTTCAGTGAGGAAAAATTGCCATTTGCTTGGCAAAAGGATAGTGTGTATGTACAATGGGGAAAGGCTGCGACTCAGGGGTCAAATGGTAAAAACTGTGCACTGCAAATCATTTTTGAAAGCTGAATAAGTTGCACCATGCTCATGCTGGGATAGAGCTCCCACGGAGAAGGACCTGACCCAGCTCCAGGCCAGGAGGACACTACTGCAGGGTAGGTGAGGGGAGGGAGAGGACTCCTCCAACTTCTTGGTGCTTGCTTGTTAAGCAAGAGATATTGTTCATCTCACACTCCACTACAACGTGGCAGGCAGGGGAACCCACAGTCAGGAGCAAGGAGGACACTTGTATGGTCCAGATGAGGGGTGCAAGCATGTTGGTCAATCCCTCTGCACCCCAGGTGTCCATCTGTTTTGGCCATTTCAATTTTAAAGTCCTTAGATGATGGACTGTTTCTCCTTGTGGGCCTTGCACAATCAAGGCAGGTTTCTGGTAATGATCTCCGAGTCCTATATTGTATAAAAATAAAAATAAGTAATGAAAAGCGATAATGAAGAGGATCAGATGCTGTGGAGATGGGCAGCAGTAAAAAGACCTGAGTTAGATTAGTAATGCAAATATTTCTATTGAGAGGTAAACCTTTAAGAAGGAAGGAAGAGAAGATAAAACAGGAGAAAGAATCAAGCACAGAACTGGGAGAGGAAAGGCTCCTGGTAAATGGCTCCCAGGCAAGAAAATGTTCAGGCAAAGAAAGGAGGAGAGGGATGTGCAGTCACGGGGACAGCAGTGCAAGGTGTTTTGATGCGCATTTTATGACAGAATTTGGGATCTAAAGAAATCCAAAGAGGAAGTATCACTCTCTTCATTCACTGGAAAATGCAAAGTCTGCCCTTCTCAGATGGCTACAGGCCTGGCAGGGAGCAGAGGAATTAACTCTTCTATCTGCATCACGTCTGAAGTTTATGGTCACCCCAGTAGGGATTGCAGAGGCTGGTGGCTGTCCCTCTGTCTCCTGCAGCTGGGTTCCTTTGCTTCTCTGCTGGCTTGTGCACAACAGGCTGGTGAGACAGGAGCAGAGCCATGGCAAAGGGCCCACATGAAATATTGTACCGATTTTTCTTGCCTTTCTGCTGATTTGGTAAACGGGCTAGGACAATACTGGGTCCAACCCTTTTTTGAAGGCATGAATACGTCTAAGCTACTCTACGACTTCATATTCACCCACCTTACTTTTCTAGGCTGAGTTCCATGTGGGATCATTAGTGCAGGTGATACACAGCATGAGAAACGCTGTTTTTTTAGCATTTATAGTGCAATTTTATAGTAGGAACAGGCAGAAAGGAGCAGGATGGTCTTATGCTCCTGAGACCTGATGAACCAAGACTGATTCCACAGTGCTTTGGACTGGGGATCTGCTTTCAGGGGTGAGCTGTGCTGATTATAGGAAGTACCTGCAGGATTATGTCCAAAAGGTGGGCACTTAGAAACTCTGTATACCAAGGTTACAAGTTTCTGTTTTGAAGGAGGGTCACTGTCTGAGACTTATTCCTGACTATAAAAACGGGGAAGACTGTCAGAATTGGTGACATACCTCTAAATAAGGGCAACTAAGTGCAAAGCAGAAGCAGAACTACTGAATTGAACTGAACGTTCACATTTCCTGTGTTTTTTTCAGGTCATTTTAAGGGAGACCTCAGTGGAAAAGGAACTTGGTGACAATTCCTCAGAAGTCAGATAGCTCTTAAGTAGTTCCTGGGGAAAAGAAAAAAACAAAACACCTCCTGCATCTCAGGGCACTGTGCAGTGATTTTCCAGTCCTTTCCAATTGCTTCACATTGCGTGGGCTGAGTAGTGATTGGGAGCTCTTACATTTTAATGCCAAGTTTCAGAAAGATCTTTCTCGATGTCTACTCCACCTTTGTTTCCTCTTTTCTTTGTGGTTTTGGGTCCACCCAAGCTCAGAAGCCAAAGAAAAGTGGATGGGCTGATTCACTAGACTTTGCACTTGAACAGCTTCAGACATTTTTCATTCATTCCAGTCCTCCTTGGAGGCATTCATAAGATTT
>VYZM01020312.1:20584-125413 GCA_013398915.1 Dromas ardeola | reverse complement strand
TTTTTTTTTTTTTTCCACAGCCTTACATGTACATACATTGGACTATCAGATAGGGTAATAATCAGCATTAAAGGAGTGTGCTTGTTCACGTCTTATAGGTGATGTAAGACAGAAATGTAGCCCACAGCTCAGCTCTCTGTAATTCTGCAGCCACTCAGAGCCTGCCTACAGCAACACCTCTGCTGCTCCCCGGGCTCTGTCCATTTCTTAATTTCAAGTTCTTCCTGGTACTGCTGTTTCTCCTTGAGATCAGGATGCATGTCCCAGTTCCCTGCTGCTTTTATTCCCACTCAGCCCATCTCATTTTAGCGTTTTCTTTCTGAACTGAAGTTGTTATCGAGTATGTTCTCAAGCATGCTTTGTGGTCATCCCTGGAAATGTGGTCTACTATCCCATAAATCTAGGGCAAGTTGGCCGTAGAGAGCAGACCCCATGATCCTTGCTGTTATCTTGCCTGGTGGGAGCTAAAAATTCCTTGTCAAGTCCTCCTGAGAGATAGAGTACCTTTCAGAAATCTCCTCCCCTTTTTTCTTTTTCCCAACAGTGGAAATGCTTTACATACTTTGCAGATGTGTAAGGCTGTTACGTAAAGCATCACATGAAGGCAAGGGCTCTTGCAAATAATAAAACTGCAGGCTAGTTGAAACCGGCCCCCTTATTTCATTTTCCTTAACGAAATGTAAATCTACACCCACACAAACTATGCATGCTTGGAGCAAAACAGTATTCCACATTCTGTGGTGGGGAGCGAGCCAGCCTCATCGAGGGGCAGCTACCTTGCCACGCTCCTTCTCCACTGAGATCGTGCTTCGTTTCCACACCAGATGTGATCAGCCTGGGCATCGGCACAGGTGCTGGCAGAGGCACTGAGGTGAGGAAGTGGCTTGCCTGTCCATAACTCATTGGGCAGCCTTCCTTAAGGATCTGCCCACCCCCGTGGGCTTTGCAGATGTGGGCTGGAAAGTGCTCAGCCTGTTTTCCTTCAAGCACTCTTTCACATGTCCAGGCAAACTTCCTTCTGGATGCACTAGCATTGACATGGGCATGAGCGCAAGGAACAGGAGAGGGGCCTCTGTGCAGCCGACGTCCAACCTGGACCTTCTCCATTTCAGCAGACCGGGTCTTGTGCTCTCTTCCCTCCTAGTTCTCACTGGAGTTGTCCCACTTTCACACTGACTTTCTTTTCCACTGCCCCTGGGTCTGGTTTAAATATAGACATGATAATAATCCTACCTCCTACCACCCCCTCCAAAAAAAGAAATCTAGGAGCAACACTTCAGTGGGCATCTCAAGAGCACAGCCAAATCACATAAGTAACCAAGTCACAGTACAACCTGCAGGATGAGACATTGTGAATACGATATCCTAGGAAACTGTTTAACATGACTAGCTTCAACCAAATTAATTGTCTATTATTCAATTAAAAATAAGGAAGTAATAAGACAAAACATTATTTAATTTCTTTCTGTCATCAGCCTATGTAATCTGCAGTTTAATGAACCTGATGGGTTGTCTTCACATGAATAAAGAATTTTTCCTCAGGCCACATACTCCAGTCATCACTGGGGGATGGGGAAATCTCAGCTCCATTAACAAAGGAGAAGTCCAAAGGTGCTGCTTTACAGATGGGACAGGACAATTCCCCATTGCTATTAAAGTGCCTTAACTGGAAAGGGTGCATTTGGGCTTGCAGAGGGACAACATACCCCATTTTCTAAGAGCAATGACTTCCTTTTCTCACATATGTGTTGTGAGAATTCATTTCCCCTCCTCTTCCCAGTGGTGACCTGTTTTATATGCAGTCTTTCATAATTCACTGCCAGGTCCCAGGAACTGCAGTGTGGACAAAGACACATGCTCGTGAAGACATCCTTCCACTGAGCACTGATGTGTTGGCTCAGACCCAGTCTCCGGGAAGACTGCACAAAACCCCTGAGCCTCGTGGTCTGTGGAGAGCCTGGAAGAGGAGTTCAAGCTGCCTGCAAGCTGCTTCTCTGCTTCTTCCACCTCTGGACACCAACTCAAGCCCAGACTTAGTTTCCCTGAAATTATACTCCTTGAGGCCTCATCTGCCTGGTTTTGCCCCATGTAATCACCACCCAGATCCCTTTCTCCAGCAGAGTTAAAGAACGTAATATAAACTACTTCTCCATATTACCTGCACCTAAACACAGTGTTTCTTGCCCATTTGGAGAAGATGAAGTTCAACAAATGGTCAGTTAAATTGGACTTGAAAAGGTACAGCCAGTGGGAACAGGAAGAATAAGGAAGGCTTTAGGGGAGATATTACACCAGGGAATCCCAGGTAATTCAGACGCTGATGGAGCTGGCAGTGGCTATTGCAGCATTTCTACCCTACTGCAGAAACAGATGGCCAAGGGTCACCAGTCCCAAGAGTCTCTCCTCCATTTTGGTCTCACGTATGAGTCTAACCGCCATTTCTGCATGTTCAATCATTTGCTCACGTGAAAGTGCACACAAACCTTTCATTACATACTTGGTGTGCATGCCATTTCCCCGTGCTTGTAATCCCTCAACAGCCACATGGACCATCCTGCAGCAGACACTCTAGTTTGTGGAGGCTGTTGGGCCAAAAAAGTGATCCTAAATCCTTCACGATGCTAAAGTGAAGCTGCAGCATTAACAGACTCCCTGGAGTGACCTCCCCAGCCTTCATTGGGGATCCATGCTCTCTCCTACCTTCATTAGCCTTATATAATGTTACTGCTCAGCTGCAGCTGGTGTGACGCTCTCTCCTTTGTGCGACCATAAGGCTTCTGCGCATCAGCCAAAATGCAATGCTAAACCAATCAGGATAATAAGCTGCTGACTGTTAACATGCGGTTTCCAAACGGTGGGTTGTATACTATTTCATAAGTTTTTGCAAGTGTCTGTTTGTGATTGGGGTAAGTCGAAGGCAAGGTGGGCTCATCCTGGGGGTGGGTGTCCTGGTCAGCTCAACGCCAACTGGACGTACAGCACTGGACACTGGGCTTTGTAAGCAGTTGATGGAGAAGCCCCACTTGCCAGCTGAGAGCTTTATACTGGTGGGTGGTGGGAGCTGGTCACTGCAGTACTTGTCTCCTGTGCCTTCACCATCCCCTGCTCCAACCCCACCTGGCACAAGCAGCGAGAACTGGGATATTGTGGAAAGGGGAAGCAGGAGCTGTGGTGACTCAGAGACTCACTTTTCCCAGGCAAGATGTTCTGGTGGGATCTGAAAGCTCTTTTCCCTTGGCAGAAGTCCCCTCCGCCACTGCGACTCCCAGAAGGGTGGGTCCCAGAGCCTGGGAAGTGCTTCCGCTCGGACCTTCAGGATGAGCCTGGCCTGACGCAGTTAGAGCTGTAGGAGGGACTGGGCTTTTCTTGTCCGTAGCCCCCAAAATAAATCAGAAATAAGGCAAAAAAAAAAAAAAAATGGAGGCACGGAGGGATTGCTTGTGAGGCCAGGCTCTGAGTCTGAGGAGAGAGGTCAGAGGATTCTCCGTGAAGCAGTCAGAAATTAAGGGAGCAGATGATAAACTGGCCAATGTTCCTTTAAGTCAGCGTCCAGCTTTTCCCGGCTGCCCGGCCAGCTCTCTGGCATTTGAAGCACTGTGCAAATAAAGATAATGTGACATGACATCCTGTTAGGAAGCTCGCTAATTGGTCAAGGAGCAGTCGGGATGAAGCAGTGCGGTGGATTTTGGCGTTGGAAACACCATCAGCGAAGGTGGCTAGTCCTGTGAGTAGGTGGCATCTCCCTGTGCCCAGGGTGGAGGGTGTGTAGTGGCTGCTGTTGGGGTGGGTGAGTCCCAACTTGCACCTCCACCTTCCCGGTGTTTCATGTGTGACCGAGGGGAGGCTCAGGCATCCTGCCACCGGGCTTGGGGTCACTGCAGGAGGTGAAGGGGCACCTTTGGGTGCAGAACAGCCCCAGTTTTGGAGATTTCCGCTGTCCAGGGACAAAACCCCTTCGCTACAGCCTGTTGTTATGGATGGTGGTGGCAGTGGTTGTGTCTGCAAACTCCTCTGCGTGTCCACCACCATGCACAGTGTCTCTAGTGTTTTCTAAAGCAGTAGGTTCCCCGTTCAGAAACTAGGCTATTTTTATATGGAAATAAGTGTTTAGTCACAAGCTCAGCTCTCTCAGTCTTTTCTGTCAGCTACTCTGAGATGTAACTAGTGGGTTCCTCTGTGGGGTGGTCAACAGAAATTGTGGTTTTAAGTCACAAATCTGAGAAACCATTTCCCCAGCTTTTAACCTGAGGGGAAGGCTGGTTAAAGCTGTCCATCAACAGCCGCATCTCCAAATGCCTCACACCCTAGGCAACTCCAGTTATTGTACCCAACTCCAACACCAGCCCTGGGCCAAGCCTAACCCCTGAATTGCGGCACCCCAAGCAGCAGAGCAAGATTTAGTCTGAGTAATAACAGATCATTTCTGCTTTTTTCCCGTTTGGTGTGATTGTGCATACCTCTTCTAGCAATCACCTACTGTAATGTTGGTCTAAAATGTGTGACTCCAGTTATCTTCTCTGAATTGAGATGTGCATTGCAAAATTTAACATTTTTCTTTATAGCCTAGAAAAGCTTATTCTTGACTGGGTATGACTTGACACCTTTCTAGATAGCAAGACTACATGTCTCTTAGTTTGCCCAATGGGAAATGTACATTACCAGTAAGACAGCATGACATATCAAATTCTGCTCCCTGCGTAGAGCATATTAAAATGCCATTTTTACATCCCAAATTATATTTCATTATGCAGTCAGTTACAATTCTGACAGTAGCAGTGCACAGAATGCATTTCATATGCTAACTAAACCAGACTTTTTTTGCTAAATTGCTGAAAAAATATTATGGTATATCTAGGACATAATATTTCTGGAGTGAAAAGAACAGCAGCATCAGGGATGTAGTCTGTGATCTTTGTTTTGGGTGCTGATCATAATCGTACACTCTGTTCAAGATGAAGTGACAGACATTTCACCTGGTATTACTAAAGAACCATCCCTTTTTATGAAATTTTGCCTAATTTATACACAACTCTGTAAAAATACTTGCTTATCTGTCTAACACGCAGTTGGACTACATGGTTGCTGTATGTCCCTTCCAACAGAACTATTCTTTTCTACAAAAACAATTTGATAAGTCGATAGGTTATTTTCATAGAAGATAACACTTTTTTCCAGATGGCTTTTGAAATTCCTAAGTATTTCTTTGAAGAAAGAAAAGAAAAGGTGAATTTAGGGCTATAGATTACTCTAAACTGTATTGAAAATCTTTTTGTGTATAGAGGTGGGTGTGGGGCTTAGAACAGGGCAGAGCAGGGACCATTTCTCTTAATGCAATTGACAAATATGAGAGATTGCGTTAACTTTATTTTCTTGAGCCAGTCTCATGGCCTATGTTGTTTACTCACTCAGGGAGGGGAGGGTATAAAGTGTTATCACACCTCTTGGTATGGACAGCAGTAGGACAAGCTGTGGCAGCAGAGAAGTGACATGTAATTGCCACCTACTTTATGACATTTTTCTGTGTGCCAACCAGCCCAGCTGGAAGTAGGTGTAACCTGCATCCAGATCCAGCAAATGCTACTTCCTACTATCACAGGGGACAAAATCAGGAGCCAGGTTGTTCTTCAGGTGCCTCCCAAATCTTTGCTTTTAATACTGCTGTCTAGACCCTGTGGTTATTCAGGACTGCCTGCCCTGAAATGGCTTCCCTATGTCATTTGTCCCTGTGCATTTGTCCATAGTTTGGCCTGAAGACACCCCTGCCGGAGCTCACGTGCTTGTTTTGGGTGTCCATCAAGCAGTTCATCCCTTGTGCTGTTGCCTCTCCCAGCTACCTCCTACTCCTGGCTTTTAAGCAGCATTTAGACACTGATCAGTAAAGCAGAATAGACCAAAGATCTGTTTAATAAGTAGTATTATATGAATATAAGACTGATGGGGATGGTGTGTAGTGTACAAGGGCTTCCAGGCATATGACAAGGCTCAGAGGACACTAAACCCCAGACCCCGTCTGTCTGTGCTCTGCAGAGGAGCCCAGAAGCTCCCTCTCCTGAGGCACCAGCACAGCACCTATTGGCAGTGCTGCGTTCATTTTGGCTCATTTCAGGCCAGCAAAGCATGATAAGAGATAATTAGCGATCAAATTGCAACCTTTTATCTGGGTAAATGACAGTTACTTCCTTGTAGGCTACCTATGTTGACAATGAGCGCTCAGGACAAGCTGAACAAATCTGTTTACTTTGATCCTGAATAAAAACCTGGGAGAAGCTTCCCAGTCCTTAGGCGAGGCAGGATGGCAGACTTCAGCGGCTTCGGCTCCGCAGCCCCTGGGAGCCTCCAGTGAGAAGTTTTGCTGGAAATGGATGAACATCCCCACGCTCTGCCTCGGTCGGGGCTGGGCAGCAGCAGAGGGCAGTAGCTCAACGTGATGCTTCCTACACTGCAGGCGACTTCTTTTCGGTCTCACGGCATCTTTTCCTGCAGGTTTTTTGCAGCCTCCAGGTAGCTGTGCATGCCATTAACGTCAATCATGCCTTTTTAAATAAACCTGGATGTCCTCTGCAGGAAAGGCGGAGTGCCTGCCCGTGCCCCCAGGCTCTTGCAAGGCACCCACAGGCAGCAACGGGTGCCTGCAGCTGACTCACTGCCGCGGGTGACTCGGTGCGTCCCCATCAGCCCGGGAGGTGGAGGTGGCACTGGGGAATTAAGGCACCGTGTGGGATGTGCAGGGTGGAACGAGCATCCCGGGAACTGAGACTGAAGAGTCAGGCTGGCTGTTGTCGCTTGTTAGGCTCTCCTTTGCAATGGATTCAGCTGCCACAGGAGAGACCAGCAGGCTGTCTATACGATGCAAGTAAGGCTTTCGGCAAAACCTGTGTGGTGGCCATAAGTCCTTGGACAGTGCTGGCTTCTGCAGAGTCCTGCATATCAGTCTTTGGGAATAAAACCAATTCCTATGGTATTCAAGAGTAGTTTCTGACCTAGTTCAGAGCACTCAGACCTTGCCTCAGCCTTATAAAAAAAACCTATTTGCAGTTCTCTTCTTTGTGGATATTACAGAGTAAAGCCAAAGACACTGAGGACGCAGCCTCATCTAGAAAAATAGAGGCATAAAAATATGATTCCCTCTATCAGTCTCAAAGGCCTCTTCAGAGGCTTCAGAAAACCCCAGCAAAGAGAAGGGAAATAAATCATGGAAACCTGTGATGAACCCCACCCTGGAAATACCAGCGTATACACTGTTGGGGCAGAGAGTAATAAAACCAATGCACATGCAGCAACATGGCAGGCGGGTGCTCATAGCCACATTTTACACAATCCAGTGCAGGTATGTGAGTTATTGCCTAGTGCCCTCCTTCCTCTCCCAGACGCAGTCAAAGAGCTGCACAAACACGTTGAGGGAGCTGCAGGTTATATCTTTGCCTGCTTTGGCAAGCTCAGCTCAGCCATTAGCTGGGTGAAAGCTCTGCCCCACAGCAGGTCCCAGGAGCTACAGCTGGCCCAGGTAGTGCCTGGTGTGTGTGTGCTGGCGCGTAGGCTTGTTTCCTGATGCAGCACCATGAGCTGTAACTCACCCCTACCCCTCCTTGGTTCCTGCAAGGCCATGGTGCAGGGAGGCTGCTGGCTGCCACTTCGTGCAGGAGAAAGAGTCAAGAAGGGGGTCGGGAGCCTCCAGCATGGAGCAAATCTGCGGGAGCCCCGTGTTTCCCTTTCTTTTGCAGCGTTTTATTGCTCTCCAGACCCACGCAGACCCCCAGGAGAGCTGGCACTTGTTCACCCCCCACATTTCCCACAGTGCTGGAGAAATCATGGGCCGTGCTTGCTGCAGCCTTCCGAGAGTCTGGCTTTTCCGTGTCTGCAAATGTCTTTACTGTGTGCCCTGCCGCTGGTCTGCACGCTGAACCTATAACCTTGCACCAGCCCTTGGTTTTTCCTGCCCGCTGCCATGCCAGGGAGCAAACACAACAGGAAGGAGAAGGCCATCATGCCGGAGTGCTTCCTTCTCTCTGCCGCAGGGGAACACCCGGCGACAGCCCTATCCCTGTGGCAAACTTCCCTGTACTGCAATCCCCTCTGCAGGCCGGTCCGTACACTTTTCATCCAGACTTTCCGACTGCAGTCACTTGTACCACACACAGAAATGCAGCATTTATTTTTAACCTATAGGGAGTCACCCAGGGTAGGGTTTCATACAGACAGCCTCAGAGCATTCAAGCTGGATCAGATTAAGATGTTAGCACATTATAAATCAATACATTCCCTGTCTGCTTTCTTCACTTCTGCTGAAAGAGAGTGTCCATCCAGCAACTCGAGGTGCCAGACACAGTTTAAGTACCATCAGGATTTATTAAAGAAACTTCTTTTGCAATGTCTAAATCATCAGAAGTAAATGAGTTGCCATCAACCTGATTGTCTCAAGGCATTTCTTGTCCACTTCTTGGGCCTTGGCATGAACAATACCTAGCTCTGGAGATCTAACCCTGAACCTACTGAAATCAACAGAAAGACTTAGGATCACCACAAGCAATTTTTTCCTCCTTTACAGGAGAATGTCTCAGCTCTGCCCTGTCTCAGAAAGTCACTGGGGTGAAGTGATGTGACCAAGGGCATGCAGCAGCTTGGTGGCAGAGACTCCAGCTTCCTTATGCCACACTGGGTATACTGATGTGCAAAAAAATGTCCCCAAACAGGTCACCACTGATGCCACAAGAGTATTTCAGAGCATCAAGTGGTTGTAGGAGAGACAGAAGTCTTGTGCAGACGAGGAAGAAGAATCAAAACACAAAGTGCGCATGAGGCAGGAAGAGACAACTTGCTGGATGGCCCAGAAACTCCTAGAGCTGAGACCTGACTCTTGATCTCTGGTCAAAGGGTTGGAGACTTGAATCTCCCTGGTACTGAAGCAACCCATGACACAGACCTGCAGCAAAGCCATCTGGATTGCTGGTCTCTTGGTCATGACAAGGACAGTTTTGGGAGAGAGAACCAGCAGTCCCAGCTGCCACCAGTGCTTATCAGAGCTGGAGAAGTTATTGATCATGAATATTTAAGGAGTAGGATTTGGAATTAACTGGCTGTTAATAATCCCCAGGCACTACCTGTTGCTTGCTCTGTAGATGGCAGCACAAGGAAAACAACCAATTTTGTGAACTCAGTGCAAGGAGAGTACGTGGGTCTGTCATTAACAGGGTCAGTGGAGGGAGTTATTTCACCTGCGACTTGAACCACTTTCAATTTTTAACAGCAATGGGTTAGGAACACAAGAAAGAAGCCACAGCTGCAAACAAGTAGTAAAAGTAACTTGCAAAGAAAGAGAGGTCCTATGTTGTGTAGAGGTAGTCTTCAGCTCATAAAAACTTCTGATGGCTACTACATAACTGTGGATCAAGAGAAGAAAGCCACCTGAATAGACTTATTAAGAGTATGTGTTCTTTTGGGCACAAACCTGACCTTTATTCTGTGTTTAAATAGCAAATAGGGACTCATTGTCTTAATCCCCAAATGTTTTTGCAAAAGGGGCTGGTATGGCAAAATTTATCAAAACACAACATGTTCTAAAGCGTTTGGAATTCCCAGTTGAAAAATGTGGCTACCTAATAGTTCCCAGTCACCTCCTCTGTGTATCTACCCTGAAATCATTTGGTTGCATTGTGATAAAGCTTGACTTGCTTTGCAATTTAAAGCCATAAATACACGCCCTGTAGAAATACAGGGCTTTTGTTTTCCCTTCCATGGGGCGCATTTGAGAGGGAGCCTGGAGGGACCTTCATCTCATGAACTCCCAGGGCTGCTATTTCTAGGCACCGATTTCCTACTTGGGATGTAGATCTTGACCTCCATGCCCCCAGCTGACTGGTTTGCATAAACAAAAGAGCATCGCAAAGAAGTCAAAGCCGGATGTACCTACAGCAAATAAATCTCTTCCTCTCTGACAAACAGAGAATGAATTGACCTCTTGCACGTCATGTCTGGTTGTCTGACCAAAACTGTCAGTCACAACTTTCCCTCTGGAAGCCTTGGATGAGACAAGGGATAAAAGGGACATAAAAGTGACATCAGTAAGACTAGAACAATGAATGACAGGATTTCCTCTACCATCTCCATCACTTGATTCCTACAAGTTTTCCAATCATGGCCAGTCAGATCCCAGACAGTGCCTGTGTGCATTTGATTCACCCACGGTGAACTAATAAACCACCGCATGTCGCGCCCTCCCTGTGTCCCAGCCCCGTTTTTGCATTTATTTTCTGGAAACAGGCCAGCAAACAAGTTCACCAGTGTGAACATTTGGGCTGGAGTGAATTTTAAAGAAAACATCTGGGATCACTGCAAGCAGGAAATCCACCACACTTCTGGGCTGGAAACATTTGTAGCTGAGAACTGGGTGCTTTCTGTGCTTGAGATCCCTGGGAGACCCCCTGTAATCCACACATCCAATCACGCCCTCACAGTTCTCCTCAAATTTCAGATGGTGAATCCTAGAAGCACAGCGCTAGGAGTCATACCACGAATTACAGCAGGAATTATTATATCGTGAGTCATGGGAAATTAATCTGTGAGTACTGGACATTGCTGCTGGATAATTTGGCCATGCCCAGACAAGGCGGGATGTGAACACCAGGGCAGAGCTTGTCTCCTCTCTGAGCTCATGGAGGGGGTCCTTCTTCCCACTGAACTGGGGAGAGGGAAGGGGGAATCGTGCATAGCGAGCCCTCGTCCCCACACATATTTGGGACTCAGGAGGAAGGCGCTCATCGGTCCCACATTGACTTTGTGAGCAACAATGTGGGCGAATTCATTGACTGGATGATTTAGAACAAATTATTTGCTCAGCTTTACTAACAATGTGATATGCCACAAAATGTCATAGACAATTCCCTCCCAGTAAGATCACAAAGCTTGTAGGAGGATTTCCAGTTTGCGGGGTCAATATGCAGGGCAGCCCATAATAAGAAGCTCCCTCGCGTGGGTCATGAAATGGTGGTGTAAGATGTTAGAGTACAAGTGCTGCCCCGTGGATACTAGCCAAGGCTTTGGGACCCTCTCCCAGCCTTCCAGTTACCTGTGAGATATGAAAATACAGGATAATCTCCTCCCCACGGGCACACCACAGGACTAACCAAACCCGGCCAAAGCCTCCTTCCAGACTGCCTGGGGTTGGGGAAACTGAGGCAGCAGCTGCTGTGGAGAAGACTGTGGCAACGGGTTCTGCTCTGGACCCTTCCCCATCCCTTTCATACTCAGTTGGTCCAAGAGATGCAGAGACATCAGGGCAGTGGGGCTGGGCTCCTGGGTGTACTCTGAGCTCAGTTCTCACATTTGGGCTGACCTACTACGCTGGTGTATATCTAGGCTAATTTGTGCCTCCTTGGTTCATGTGGGAATGATGCCTGGAATGCACATCTGTATCATTTTTGTCCTTTTTTAAGACCTGTCAGATTCCAGGCTTGTGAAGAAACAGCATGTCAGGCAGAAAAGCTCTGCGCCATCCACCAAAGCAGAGAGAGGACCGGCATGCTGCTGGGAGACACTGAATTGTGCAGCCTGGAAACAGGGGCTTTTTCATCAGACCCCAGAGGTTAAACCAGGAACCCCACCTGAATCTCTGAAGCTCACATCTGAAAGCCTCTGTGCCTGCCTCTGGAAAGGATGTGCCTTTCTGTGGAAAAAAAAAAAAAAAAAAAAAAAAGGATTGTGATTCAAATTAGAAGGCAATGGGGCAAGTTAATTCCTGGTGGCCCCAGTTGCTCTATATCTAAGAGGAACGTAGCCCTTGCATTTATTTCCACCCTTCCCATTCTCTTTGTGCTTCAAGGGCTAATATCTTTCCTTTAGAAACACAATGTCTAAAGCAAAACAAAGCTGTAGTCCCTGCAGTGCCCGGCGTGTTTCTGCAGGAAATTTGGAAAGGAGAAGGGTGCAGGTTGCTGTGGAGCTGGTCACAGACCATTCCTCTGTTTCAGATCTGGATGCATGGGGCTGGGTCCTGCGTGGGGGCTAACTGGGTTGTTGGGTACAGATGACCCACAGGCTGCAGCCAGTTCCCTGGGAAGGTCCCAGGTGCACCCTTTGGACTTTCCACATGCTTCCTCACATGCAACCTCATCCCACTCCTGCCCTCCAGCCCCTGCTTTGGCTTGCTGAAATGGGGTGGGGGTAGAAGAAGAGAAAGGGAAAAATATAAAGGAATGACAAAGACTCCACCCTAATTCCAGCATAGCTACGTCAGTAGCCTTCTGTTTTTATGAATATTGAATTTAAGAATTCCTCCCACCGTCGCGGAGGTTTCTGGTGCAACACAGCAATCCACAGGCTGGAGGAAAGAAAGTCTCCTCGTGCCTCCATTCAGTTGGCTCAGTGCTCCATGAAGACTTTCTCCGGCAGCTGTGAGCACTGGGTAAGGATTAGGAAGGCTTCAGATGGTAGGGAAGTGTCTCATTCATCTGTTTGTTGATTTGGATGTTGTTTTAAGAGCAGTACAGCCTCTTGTTCTGCTGCCCCAGCAGCCAACTCCCAGTGCCAGCCTCAGGTTTACTCTGTCAGAAAGGTTTGGAGTATACACCCTCAGGCACCACCTATTTATCTACACAACACGGATGTGGGAAGGGAAGTGCTGTTAGCCCTTAAAAAAAATAAGTTAATGTAGAGTGACAGGCAGGCAGATGAAGGCTCGGAACCCCAAAAGGACTGAGATCAAAATCAAAGGAGGTGAGTAATAGGGCTGTGTGATTTTCCCAGGGGTGGCACAGGTAGGACCTGAATCCCGACAGCCTGATAGTCTCGGGTAGAAGTATCACTCCCCAGGCTGCCTGCTGTCCATGGCATGAAGAACTCTGAAAAGAACCCTGAGAAGAGCAGAGGCTGGCAGGCAGGAGAGGCCAGCCGTTCTCCGTGTATCTTAGGATGCAGCTCAGCTAGTATCATATCACGCCGGGCTAGAAATCACATTTGCTTGCTGAGTTCCCAAGATAAAGCAGCATATAATATCTCAGTAATTTTCCATCCATCCATTTGGTCTCATACACTCAGCATTTACTATCATCGACTTTATTGTCTCTTCCAATGCAAACAGCCCCACAGCGCAGCCTTTATCTTCTCCTCCTTATCTCCAGGCTTCCAGGCTGGGGGAGCCCTCTGGAAAAAGCGAGATTTTTCTCAAAGAGAAACACGATTGCCGGCAGTTCACTTCAGATAGGCCCTACTACTTCTCAGTCTTGTAGTGGGGAGGCAACCCCGCTAGGAGCCCATTTATTTAAGTGGAATACTTCAACAGCTGGGAAAAAAACCCCACCCTGCTGCTGAAAGTGTGGGAGATTCACATGACTCCAGCCAGCAGAAACCAGGGGAGCTGTGTGGCCCGACAAAATGGACCCTTCTCTGCATTGCCTGGTGTTTATTCTGAGCAGGGCTTTCTGCAGGGGCTTTCCCTGATCAGATGCTCCCTTCCCGATGGTGCTACACACGCCAGCAACCAGAACATGAGAGCACACCTCACATTTCTTTCCAGATGAAAGTAGACTCCAGGGCACATGGGGCCAGGAGACCTTTGTAGAAGATGCAGGGAAATGGAGCAGAGACTCCTCTGGACCGTTGCTGACAGGAACGAGGGCTCAGGGGAGGATGGCAGGCACTGCCATGCAGCCCATGCTCGCAGCAGGGCTCGCCGTGCGTGATGATGCTCATGGCACAGAGTTTGCGCTGCTCTCCATGTGGGAAATTGTATCAAGGACTCTATCCATTTAGTTCAGCTTCTTGAAAAAGTCATTAAAAAGTATTCGCAGAAGCTGAAAGAAGCCTTGACTTGAAGGAGGAAGTGTGGACTGAAATCCTAAATGCTTTCAATACGCTAAGTCCACATGTGAAGCATGATTTAAACTGAGATATGCATTGCCTAACTCAAATGCTTGTAGTGACAGTTACATTAACCTCTTTGGCACTGCAGAGAAGATCACATCCCACTAATACCAGCTCTAAACAACAAAATACATGCCAGTTGAAAAGTTAACACGCAACTGGCATTACCTTTGTTTTCTATCCAGGCTGTGCCAAGATACTCTTTTCTTACGAAGACTTGATCCAGCTCAATTTAGCAAAAAAAAAAAAAAAAATCAATTCTCTGAGTCTGAATCCTACCACTTGGCAAGCTGTGCTCTGGTGAGTACAATTCTCTAAGCAGGACACGTCTTGTTTGCTGGAAAAGCTTAAAACCCAACACCTCGGGGTGCATTATTGCAGGAACTTTTCATCACGAGGGAGCCGCTTCCTGAAATCACACGGTGAAAAGGGTGCGGGAAAGCACAGAGTTTTTCTTCGATTCTACCCCAGTGAAAATACCTTCTGCAGAAGCAAGATTACTTGCTTGCAGGCTAGACTTACGCTGCTCCCCTCTTGTTTTGCAGGTACGTAGCATCTTGAAGCACAAACAAAATTCAAGGCAAATGAGCCACCTGGTACCCCGTTGGAGGGGACACTTTGGCCAGCTTCTATATTTCGAAAGGCCATCATTAAGCAGAGCCTGAAGGCTGAGTACATCCTCAAGATCTAGAGCATGGCAGGACCTCTAGGATCAGATCCCGCGGAAGCAGAGCTGCCATAATACGATGCCGAGAGGTGCTATATAAATATGTCATTTCCAGTGATTCACTCTTCCCACAGATTCTTGTCTGTGCCATGTTTCTATTAGTGTTATAAGCAATTTGTGGGTGAGCCAGTGTTTTACCGAGGACAATATCTGTGATTCAACACTTTCTATCATCCTGCTAGTTTAAGAGCACATAGAAGAGACGTTTGGATACAAAACACGTTTTGTAGTTCCTCCACATGCTGGAGGGTGTGATTGCTGAATTCTCACTTCCCTGACCCAAACCTTTTTGCTTATCTGTACTGTGGCTTGCTTAGAAGCTCCAGCTGAAACTCAGGTGGTGGTTGTGCTGGGTGCCATACACAAATGTGCCCTGGATGACACCCTGCCAAGAACAGGGACCAGGCTAATGCGTATTTGCAAACTCTTCTTCTCTCTCTATCACACCCCTCCCCACATCATGTTTTTTGGAGAAAATGTCCCCATTGCTTGTCCCCCACGCTCCCAAATGAGAACTATCGAAATTGCCTGACTGTGCGGCTCTGGATGAAGTTGTTGCTCTGAGCAAGTACAGACAGACAGAGTGATTGCCATAGCAACAGAAGTTATGTGTGAAATCCCTGGGAACCGGTCCTCCTCCTCCTCCCCCACCCATTCAGGTCCCTTTTCAGATTTCTCTTCCCTTTTTTTTTTTTTTTTTTCTCCCCAAGGTGCCAGTATCAATTCATGCCTTGAGCTGAACACCTAGGGAGATGCTTTGAAAACAGCCCGTCGGGTTACGATAGCATGCAACCAATTACCGCAGTGGCGAAAAAACTTTGTGGAGCACCATATTGGAAAAATGCATCCTGCTGGGTCTCGGGAAAGTCTTAATAAGGCAAATTGAAAGAAAGCAGATAGTGGGAGGGTTGCTGCCTGCATTTAGGACCTCAAGGGCATATCCCAAATTCGTTCCTGATCAAATCTGCACTGAACTATTTACTTTTTGAGGCGCTAAGTCAACAGATGTGCATCAAAACAAATTAAAACCATTTAACATCAAGTTGCTAATGGTTAGAACCACACAAAATAATGCAGGTTATTAACCCCATAATAACAAGCTCATTAAAATGTGAATTACCAATTAGGTTACTTAGGAGTTCCATTAGGAGAAACACAAGCAACAGAAAAACCACTGAATATTTGCCAGTTGCTGGGTGCAACACACTGTGAAAACCGATGGCCAGAGAGATGCGTCCAGCTGGCACAGGCTGGCAGAATTGCTGAGGGATGCAACACAACCAAACTGTCTTAAACCAGATCAGGATCAAGTTCAAACATCTCATGGACTCAACTCGGACCTTGAGGAGGAGAAATTTATGCTGGAAGTTTAATCGGTGTTCAGGGTTATGGATACCAATGCTACCACTCAATTTTCAGTTTGGATTAGACCTTGTGAGATATTTAGCTTCCCTTGGCAAGCAATGCTTCCCTCAGATCAAAAGGGGTATGTTTTAAAGCCTTCTGGACATGACAATCAGCCCAAAACTTACCAAAAGTTCTTTATATTGTAGACTCTGACAAAAGGGACATTTCATGGACAGCTAAAAGCAGCATGACCTTGCACGTAGGCATCCTCAAACTGCTTTGGAGACGAGTTTTACTACTCAAGTCTGTGCCCTGCATTTTACTATTTCACACAGCTCTGGGGTTTTAACTTATTCTTTCCAAGTACTAGCATTTTTATGTCATCTGGAGGGAGTTGGCA
Source organism: Dromas ardeola (assembly GCA_013398915.1). Classification (NCBI taxonomy): domain Eukaryota; kingdom Metazoa; phylum Chordata; class Aves; order Charadriiformes; family Dromadidae; genus Dromas; species Dromas ardeola. The sequence goes on along the minus strand of VYZM01020312.1, from coordinate 109,085 downwards.
GCATCCCAGAGTGTGCTTTGCTTTATATATGTAAAAATATATTTTCCCCAACATGCTGAAAATGGCATGCACAGAGGAGACTTTTAAGCTTTATTTTGTTTCTGCCTAAAAGCAGCAGAGTAACGTGCTCGTATTGAAATCACCAGTTCCCAAATGTCATCCTTCTTGCTTTCCCACTCACACTTCAACTGATTTCACATATCACGACAGAATCTGAAAAGCAGCAATTGCACTGCCTGGCAGACAAGCTGAGGGTAGAGAAAGATAGAAACAGAAATGTGTATCAGCTCTATTTCACTCATATGCTTAACTGTCACAAACCCCAGACTTGAGCTGAATGGTCCAAACCAGGCTTTCAAAGATATCAAGAAAGGGACAGAGATTTAAAGATTTCTGACTTAAGAAAAACGCTTTAAAAAAAATATCCAAATTTTCCCTTCTGAAGTCAGGGAAAGCTCCAAAGTGGCAGGCACTTCTCCAGATGGGAGAAGGAAGAAGTAAGATGCTCCAAAAAAGGCTGGGGTGATGCCTGGTTGCACAGAGGGGTCTGTGACAGACACAATTTCCTGAAACTCTCTGAAAGCATCCAAAAGGGGCACTTCTTTTTCCTCAGGAAAGGAGCCAGTGTTGACCCTGTAAGGACAACAGCTGTGATAAACCCCTTCCATTGCACAGCTGAAGCTCTGTACCTCAGTGACCACACCACCAGGGGACATCCATTACAACCAACCAAAATGACAGTCTTTCCCACAGTGACAAGACTTTTCAGGAGAAAGTACATTTCGTCCAGTAAATCACCTTCCATGTTGACAACAGCCATCTTTATCCATGCTTCAGCTTCATCACCCCACCTTTGCTTTATGTTCTTGTTCAGTACTTCTGGTTTTATTGAGGTGGCTAGTTACTATCCATGTTTCTTGTTAACTCAATAAATGTATTAAGGAACAGCTCAGCTGAGCATATTCCCTGCGGTACAGGCTGTGGCTGGCTGTGGGGCCAAAGAGCAGGGATGGCAATCTGTGGGCTCCCAGAGCACATGAGAACAGCCCCCATACAGCTGAGCTGGACTTTCCCCTCAAAGCGATGGGAAATCTCTGCAAGTGCCAAGCTCGGTGGCATGTCAGGATATACCCCACTGTGGGTTTATACTGCACTTTCTGGAGCTGGGGTGAGCTCAGTTGGAAAAGTGGCTTTTGCTGTACTGGAATGCCACTCCTGCAGCTGGCATGCATTTGGGAAAGCTCCGTTTCAGCCTCTGCTTAGTCCAGCTTGCAGTCCCCTTTGAGGGCCCCGCTCACAATGCTCGGTTTCACTCATGGTACCAGCAGACATTCCGAAGGCACCTGGGCAAAATGAACGCAGGGTGGGGGAGAACACGTAGGAGTGAGCTGCTCCACCCCAAAACACTATTAGTCCCTGACAGCTCCCCACCCCCCACCAACATCCCATAGGGAACATCAGGGTGTGGAGATGAGAGACCACACAAGGGACCACCAGCACATGGTGACTCCAGGCAAATACAAATGGGGGCACGAGAGCAATGTATGTGTACTTCTTTTTGATATAACTAGACTGGCACTTCAAGGGGAGGTATTATATGAGCATATCAGTAATTTCGTTATGCAGCCCAAGGTGTACATTTGAAAGTTATTTAATAGGCAAACCTGCTTTGAACAGGCAGCAAATCAAGGTCATCTCATTCAACAACATCACAAAGAACAGCAAAAGTGTTAAATCACTATGGTCATATGTTTACAGTGAATAATTTAAGCAGTGCCAGAGTTGAAGAAAAAAAGATTTGCTTCAATGCTTTGAATTTAGCTCTGTTTTCAGAACCACTTAAAATGGTAAATTATGTTCTTCTATCCCACTGGTCTTACAGAATCTCAGTCCCTCCCTAAGGATATTTGCCTTAAAGGTTGAGCAGGGACAGGTCCTGTTCTCTTTTGTTTTCCCCAAGATGTTAACTTTTATCCGTATACTTCACTAAGGACAGAAACTGAGATAAAACAGGTGACTTTATTAGCATTGTTCAAGAAAGCATTAAAAAGATGTTAAGTATATTGTAAACTAGAACCGTGCTGTAATCTCAGCTGGTATAAACTAACATATTTCCAATGGTATAATGTACCTATGCCAATTTACATCAGCTGGCCACAGCATAAGATGTTGAAACCAATTGGAAAAACTCATCTGGTATTTAAAAGCAACATATGGGAACAGCAGAGACTCCAGGAAGACACTCCATTTAGGATTTTTTGAAAACAAAATATATCCTACTGTAGTGTGGAAGGAGGTATATTAACTTGTATCTAGGTCCTATGCACAGTAATTATAATTTAAATCTTATGAATATCGTTTCACATCTTACTTAACACTCATTGTCATGGCCTTTTGGGGCAAATGAGTAGACAGTAAATGTTGCATTGCCACATGTGTGTTTAGGGAAAACAAATTTTAAATCAGCCAACAGAAATGCTTGCCCTGGCAGGAGTTGCTTTTGCAACTCAAATGCTACTGATCGTAAAGAGTATGTACAAAATGTAGAGATTCAGATAGCAACCAAATTCGAAGAAACTAGTATCCAGTGGCCACAGAGGTTATGCTTGGCAAATAGACTGGTCGCCGCGAATTGTCCCATCTGCCTGTGGGAGTGAAGTTATGAACGTGTTCAGCACACCCATATTCGGCAAAGTAACCTCAAGGGGAAATCAGTATAACCTGGAGAACTTTATTCAGCCAGGGTCTCTCTCGCCTTTGGTTTACATGAGAGTTCAATCTGCAAGCTTGTTGATACTCAAATGTACAAACGGTGCTGTTTGTAGAACAGACACTATGAGAAGATGACACAGACAAACATGGGAAAAGCGTCTGTTTTCTCATTCTTCCTTGGCAGCAGGTTTAGGAGCACAGTGTATATTTTGTAGTGATTCAGCATTTGACTACCTAAAAAAAAAAAATCAATATTTCCAACTCTGTTTCCCTTATGTCCTTTTACCTCTTTAAAGAAGCTGCGGTGATGAAAACCTCATTGTAAAGGTTACTCGCATCAATAAATGCAAAGTAAAACTGTGATTTTTGTTTTAAAATATAAGCCTGCTATTGCTACGGGGTTTATGAAGGAGGATCAAGTCAGTCCCTGTGAAAAATTCATATGGGGCATAACGTTAAAAGGTATTTTGTCAATGGAAGTAATATTGAGGCAGTTCAAAGTTTGGCACGGCTTCCCTGTCTTGACTGAAAATCTCAGCTTTATTAACATACTCAGCATTTCTACACAATCAGCCCATCACAGACCTGCTCTGAAACCACAGATTTAAGTGTGCTCTGTGTCAGGTCAGTTATGACTGTTAAGAACAGAAACAGAAAAGGACATATATCGAACATAAATCGAAAGTGGCACGTCAATACTCCCAAGAATTCTTGGTTTGCAAACACTGACACGTCCCCTTCCATCCCATTTATTATAATAAATACATACAGGCATGAGTAATAAACACTGAAATGAACATTTTAAATTTTCCTTCCCCATTAACTGGCAAGAGGGAATGAAAGAGAATTAATCTCAGAGAAGTCTACAACTCAGTCCCTGCAGAAGGCTAAATACAAGGGTACAGCAGATACCTAAGCAGGTACTTTGTGGGGATCGTTTGGGTGGAAGGACCTAGATCACTATCAGAGTGTTTCCTTGTAAGTGTATAAATTCCAGTACAGTTGATCACCCTGAACCCAACAGGTGCTGGGGCAGTTATGTGTGAACCTCTTTGCACCCTGGCACAGCTTTTTCTTAACAGATTATCACGCTGTGATAAGTTCTCCAATGAGAAGGGTTAATTACCCTGCCTGGTTGCCAACACCGACAATTCTTCATGCTCTTGTAATGACCATAGAAAAGCCACGTGAAGAATTACTTTGCAGAGTTGTGTCTCCAAGGACTATGGTGCCTAACATAGATTAAGCTCTTGACTCGCAAGCATGTGAGATTTTATGAGATCACTTCAGGCCTGGATGAGGCCCTGAGTGTCCTCACACACTTTGGAGAACAAGCCAGACAAACCCAACCAGGCAGCAGAACCTGCTCACCACCATCATAGCACTGATTCAGGACCACGGCATACAAATTCTGTGCTGTTAGCCTTTGACAAGTAAAATATATTAAAGTTAAATGGCAGATCATATGCATTATGTACAACAAAATGACTGGTTTATACCATTATGTTTTGATTTCCTCAGGAAAACTAGGACAATTAAAGGCAGGAAGGAAGATCATAAATTTGAAAGAAGACAAGGGGATAACCGCTCACCTGAATAGGAAGTTTTAAATATTCTATCATTGACTCACCATGATTTGGAAGGCAGTATACCTTACACTTTATTCTTGCTTGCAAAACATAGAATGGATATTATACTATGAAGTAAAATAGGCCTGCATGGTAATCTTTACCCAAACTGATCAAATACCTATATTAGTTCTAATTATATGTGTTACCCTTTCATGTTGTAGATGTATAGTGAATAGTTCTGGGAGCCATTCCATGAAAATGGAGAGTTATTCTTCAGCCTTTCAGTCACAATAAACTTTCCATCACAAGACTTGGCCCCTTTGTAAACGCCCACACCTAGACAGGTATATATGCCTCTTTAAACCAGAGAGACAGAGTCATAGTTAGCCATGCTCTATAACAGTTTTTTTCTGTAATAGTCTTCCTTTGTATAAGACAATATGGTGGGACAGCTGAAATTAATATAAATAACAATAATGTATATGTCCTCAATCAAGATGTGGTCCATTGTGCAGGGGGTTGTGCATCTTATATTAAATCTTCTGTCCATCTCCCCCCGTTATTTACTAGATAAGACAGAAGAAGTGTGGAGAAAGGTAGTATTATCTTTATCTCCTGATAAGGAACTATTTGATATAAGGGTAGAATGATTAAGTAACTTGGTGTCCTGGTTTCAGCTGGGAAAGAGTTAATTTTCTTTCTAGTGATTGCTGTGAAATGAATGCCGATAATGCATATTGTATTAGTTGTTGCTAGGTGATGTTTATACTTTTCAAGGACTCTTTTCAGCGTCCCATAGAAGCTGAGAAGCAGCACAGACAGAGTAACAGAATGTCCAATGGAATATTCCATACCATAGACGTCATGCTCAGTATATAAATGGGGTCTGGCTGGGTGCGTGGTGGGAATCCACCATCACTGCGCGGGAAGATACTAGTTCACCAGGTGGTGAGAGTGACTTGTGTCGTTGTCATTATTATTATTATTGCTGTTGTTGTTGTTGCTGTTGCTGTTATTTTCCTTTTCTGTTATTGTTCTATTAAACTGTCTTTATCTCAACCCACGAGTTTTTTTCCTTTCCCTTTCCCCTTCTTTTCTCTGTCTTCTCCCTGCCTTTCTGGGGGAAAGGGGGAGAACTGTGCGAGCGGCTCTACCTGCCTGCTGGGGTTAAACCACGACACTTCAGGAAGTCTGGGCTAGAACTAGGAACTGACCCTGGACTACGCGTCCCACCATCTCAACCACGAGCCTGCACTTCCTCTCATTTAGTAACACCAAAGGGGTGTGCAATTTGAAGATTAGACAATGTAACATTTCCTTTGAAAATATAATATTAATTTTGGGTCCTTGATTACTAGTCCCAAATCCAACAATTGTTCACATATCTGCATATTCCCTTTCTCATTGTTTCTCTGAAACAATACTTATGTAAGCACCACATTGTCCACTCAGAATAGCAGCCCTGGAGTCTTGGGATGCCCCTTAAAAACTATTTTCAACAGTTTATAGTTACTGTACACGCATGGCCTTTCCCGGATAACCATGCTCAAAATGCAGCTAACAGCCAGCATTTGAGCAAGATGGTGCCTTACTATGGCTTCTGTGAAGCCAAAACACACTTCTGAAACCAGCACATTAACTAGAGATGTGCAGATCCCAAATATTTTGATAGGCATAGCCCCATAAAACATCAAGTTAGAAACTCAGCAGCCCACAGACACCCATGACTTCAGCTGCTGCTTCAACCTGTATCTAAGCAGCAACCCACACAAGTCAAGTGGTGGGAGTGAATTTCTCATTGCCTTCCTTCAGAGCTTCCGTTAGTGTTGCTACAGTCGCTGTTACGGGCACTCAAGTGATGCCATATGATTATTATGCGCTGTCACCCTCCCAAACATGTAGGTGGATTTCATATTGCTTACGTATAGCGAAAGCCTTTCCACCGAGAAGAATTGCCAGGAATTCCTTAGCTTACTATGAGCAACACTGCCTGAGCGGAGAGGTGAAGAGCTGCCACTTCTAGTGAAGATCAGATAAGAATGAGGAGTGTGTCTAGTGGATGCAAATTCAAGAGCAGAGGGCCTGCTGCAGACACATCCTGCTGTAGGCTCCTGAAAGCCCCAAGTTAATAAAGGCTCAGAGGTGATGTGTGTGAAAACGAAGAACTGGCTAGCTGGCCATCCACAGTTTGAGGTTTCTGGGTCATAACTTGCACTGTGAATCCCAGCCAGAGGTCAGTGGGCAGGTAACACAGAGAAATGGGGACACTGGTGGAACGAGTGGTCCAGCTGTTTTGTAAGTAATCACTGAAATTCCCAATAGGTCCTATCATCTTCTCCCAGACTGGGTGGAGGGGGTGCTGTCCACGGAAGAAGCAGAGACTCTGAGAGATGATGGAAAAACTAGGATTCAAGTGTAGCATTAATCGCCTGTCTATGGTGGATGTCTAGTTGAGGTTGTGAGCTAACAGTTGTTAAGTCCCTGAGGTACAACAGCGTAGCGTAGCATTCTCCCAGTTCCCACATTGGAGAACTATGATACTACCACAGGGATATCAAGAAGGATGTGAGATTTACCTCTCCTCTGGCCCACGTTGATTAATCTCCAAGAAATAGGAATAAATAGCACCACTGCAAAGGACATCTGCAATGCTTGTGCTGGGACTGGGGATAATCCTTTTCTTTTCCTACTATACGTTTGCCTTGCCCATCCCTGTCCGTACACATGTGGAGTGATCTAACCCCATGCAGATGAGATTTTCCACCGCTTCTGCAGCAACTTTCCTTCCACTCGCCATAACACTTTTCCCCCAGTATTCAAGCTCTGTTGATTTTGCTTCCATGTTCACATCTACTGACCCAAGGAACATTGCTGAAATTTTGTCTGTAAACATGCTGTGAAGTCAGAGGCAGCCAACTGGTGACTCCATGTAGGCGGAGAACCAAACACGGGACCAGAGTGTGTGGTGGTTTTAAACCTTATTCTTCTGGACAATGGAGACCTTTCCAAGCCAGTCCTGCTGGAGATCTTTTCAAGTCATCAGATCATCACGCCTTTCCGAGTCTGAGTGCGGCCCTATGTGTGTAGCCCCACCATTGCTAACTGATGAGCCCTGGTCCTCCCTCCCACTCACCAGCATTCTTTCATGGTAAGGTTTGTCTCTATATCAGACTATAGCTTGCTGCCTCCTTTTTTTTCCAGGCTATCTATGTGTTTATTTCCTTTGATCTTCCTAATAAATAGGTCATTCCTTCCACCCTCTTGTCTATTCCAGTTAATCTATAACATTACCTGTTTGTCTGCACTCTTTTCAGTAGGCTCTGCCCCAAGTGGTATTCCTATTAGCACTTCAAAAGTGGATTGATCTGGTTTTTTTTAATGAATTATCAGTTGTAGTTTTCTATAAACATTTGCATCCAAGGGTCTTTTCTGTGTCACTGCTCTCGACAGCCTCTAGCTTACTGTTTTGGCCTCTCTTCAGTGAGCATTGTTACCCTGTGGATGTTTCTCCACTTAGATTTGTTCAATTTCTTGCTATTCCCACTATGTCCCACTCTTCATTTATTGTAATCCCTTTAGGATGGTGCTTCTAATAAATGATTTGCAATTCACATTCCAGCTGGGTGTTATCTTTGAATTTGATTGATGTATTTTTCTTCTCCTTCCTTGATGCTACTGCAGATGAATATAATGTCCAACACAGCAGGAGTCCCTGAGGAGCCCAACATGGCAATATTTACAAGCATACTCCACTTTCTATTGTAGGGGCAGATTTTAATCTCTTTCATTGTTATTCTCTGTATCCACCCTACATCTTTCTTGTTCTGCTTCGGGCCCAGTCCAACCACTGTTAAAGTCAACTGTGTCTGCATGAAATCCTTTAGGGATGGATCAGGATCTACAGGAATATTATGTTCGAAGAAACCGAATAAAATTACTTACTGAAATCGAGGAGCTCTCTGCAGGAGATCTCTCTGTACAACCAGTTGTCTTGTCAATGAATGAAACCCTTAAGGGCAAATTTACTGAGCGACTCAAGGGACTGTATCCCCCTTCTCCTCCCACCAACATGGCTTACTATGGTGTATACTCCATCCCACATGATGGATAAGCAGCTGCTTATTCTTCACACTCCCCACCCAACACACACCCTGTGGTTTTCCTCCTCCCGTCAACACTGTGAGTATTATCTGGCTGCAGAGACTATCACTTGGATGCAACCATTTCTTTTAATGTGACCTGGCTTTGTGTGTAACACATTTCTGTTTTGTTCTTCCTGCATAAAAACTGCTAGTAGTTTCTGATTATTAGAGACCAAGATTCACCTGGAAAGGATGTTAAGTTAATTGATCTGTAATTCCCCTTTTGGAAAAGAATCATGATGTTTTCCCTCTGCCAGTCATCAGGGCTTCCCCAGTTCTTCAGGAGCACTTGAATATAATGGATAATGGGCCTAAGAGTTTTTCAGCTAATTCCTTTAATACCCTTGGGTATGTACCATCTGGCCCTCCGTGATGACTTGAATGCATTGTGCTCTTAATATTTCTTTGCTGTTTCTTTAATGATTTTACTAACTTTTAGCTCTCCACTTCTTGGCTTTCCTTTGATTGCTCATTGAACATAGTATTTTTAAAGGAAATTCAGAAAACTGAAATATGAGACTATTTTTTCAGCTCACTGTATCCATGGCAGAAATTACGTCACTTTTAAAATTCACCTTTCATCAAGAAGCATTGAATCTTAAAAGTCTGAGCTGCAACTATTATCTTTTAAATTATCCAAGCAAGGATGCATCTACAGAACATTTTTTGCTATTTGAAAGGCCCCATGCAAGACAATTTTCTCTTAGTCCAAGGCCCTATACCCAAATCTTGTCTGTTTGATACTGGTAGGAAATTTTCCCTTCTTTCTGTCACGTCCTATTTTCTTTCTCTCCAAGCACGTTTATGTGACCCTGCCTACATCCTTCAGATACTTGTAGACTCATGTCTGCTATTTTCTTATCTCTTTGCCAGCTTATATCTAAGCTTCACTTAATCTTCATAAATCAAACCCACACCAAATGATCTGATCATGTCTCTACTCTTCTTTGAGGCCTCTGATTTTACAGTGTTTGGCATTGGGATGCCAAGAAATTAACAGCAACCTTCCAGCTGTATCTAAGCCAGGCCGATTAGTGTGATGCCCACTGAGAATGGCCTGGGTCTTTTGCTATGCAAGCCGGCTGGCAAAAGTTACATGTAGATTGTCCTCCTATATCATCTCCCAGCTTTTCCTTACATGGCTGCTTCTGAGTGTCCTTTGGGGTTATTTTTTCTGGAGTGCTGGTAGCCTATATTATTCCATTTTCATTATGTTATTTCCTGGCAACATTGCTAATCTCTCTAGGTGCCACAGGGTAATTTCTCTGTTCAATAACATTCAAAACTCCTCCCATTTTAGCATCAACACCATCTTGCTGTACTGTGCATTTCCCCTGCGTACTTATATGTGACTTGCTTTCATTTTTCTCCAGCCTTTTCTTCCTATTCACCAATATTCTTCCCAGAATATATTTCCTTTAAAATGACTTCTGCAGGATAGTTCCTTTTCCTTTTAAAAAAAAGTAATAAAATTTATTCTCCTTTCTACATATGCATGTTAAACACAAGAGGTTTATACTGGGCTACCTCTAACATACAGTCTGCTTGAAATAGCTACAGACAATGATGGGTCTACCCACGTGCTGAAAGATGTAGTAATGTAAGTAAAATTCATTAGGTGAGACAGCAAGTAGGCAGCATATCTATCAGGGCATGCTCCCAGGGTGGTTTCAGTTTGGATGTGAATCATTCCCTGTACAAGGATGGAGTGGGACAGTTCTCTCTACTTCTTGCTTTTAGGTGGTGCTAGATGAGAAAGCTTCTGTCTTATCTCAGGTCAGACTCACCAAAAAGACTACGCTGGAGCTGCTCTGCACTTCTGACTGTGGGAAGGCAGGAGCAGATCAGTTCAGCCTCCTGAACCCTGCCACCTTTGATGACATTGATGCTGTTGGATAAGGGTATTCCCAAGGCTGCTCTCAGGACCAGGCTTGCCTCCCTCCTGCACGGCACATGCCCTGAGCATAGCCGTACAGTGCCATGAGGGGCACACAAGCCCTGAATACCACTTCAGCCCCAACACTCAGGGACCTGGCAAGGACACAGGGAGTCCCCAGGCCCTAAGCACAACATTAATGAGGAAGCGCTTGGGCAGCAGACAGCTCGGATGGCCTTCAGGCCTCTCCAGAGGCTGCTTTCAGTGCCATATGGACCTTGACTTCAAGCCTGGTAGTTGTGGTTTCTTTCCCTTCACCCTGACTTTTGAACATTGTCATGCCATGGTCTCCAGCACTCTATTCCTTTGGCACGTCCAGTGAGGTGATGTCTGGATATGGACTAGTCCATGCCTGTCAAAATGCTGGATGGGAGGCAGAACAGGATAGGACAATGGATAACTTCCCTGAGCCTTCAGGCTCCAGAGAAGAAATGACCCCTTTTTTCTCCTGAAAAATGAAAGAATTGCAGAGACAATAAACAAAGGGCTGCATTAAAACCTCTGTTTGCAGGAGATCTTGAAGATTTCAGTGATACCGTACTCCCCTGCAGGAGGAGGGATTAAGAGTTTTACAGGACATATTTACAAACCCTGGAGTGAGTAAGTATCCAACGGAAATCTTTGGCATTCCCCTTCCCTTCTTCTTCTGGGTCTCACCCTGACTTCTGGTAACGCTTAGAACAAAACCACCAGCTCTTGCTTATTTTAATGTGTTCTCTATTTTGCCCTGAACCCAAATGAAACATCAAAGGTCTGGCTCAAGTACTTGCAAGTAAAAATAGCTCTAAAGCCAATATATTTCAGGCCCTTGAATGATATCTCTGAAATAGTTCATCCTAAACCCATGAGAGGGGAATGGTGTTGTTTGTTAAGGGAATGTGTGTTGTGCTGATAGTGGGCAGTACTGACATGTAAAGAGCGATGAGTGATACTGCAAAATGAAAGGAGGGTGAGAAAAGGGGCGTGAAGACTGCATTGCACTGTATTGTGGAAGAGGAGCAAAATATATTTAAGATAAAAGCCAGTTTCAAGCTGCCTTTATTTTCTCTTCCAATCTGATCCTTCTCTTCCCTTCTTAGAAATTTAGATTTGAATGTGTCTTTCTTGGTACACAAGAGTATGGTAAATCTTAGTACACTTGTGGTATATGGGAGCATGAACTTCTCTCTCCCATATAGTACTGCAATTTGTTTATTACCGTTCAGGACTCATTTATTCTCTATGACTTGCCCATTTTTGAAGTAAGATAAATCAAGGCTATGAAAGCATCAGACACATCCCGTGTAGTCCCTTTGTATCAGCCTTTTGTCTCTATTGCTCTGTATTTAAACAAAACACTATGCTTTCTACTCTCCGTCACTACAAATTTCTGCCTTAAATTCCTTTGCTTCACAGGTAAATAATGTTTTCTCTTTCCATCTTCTACAACAAGGTAAACGCACCTTTGCGGTCATTATTCCTTACTGCCTTTACAGCTGCACTTTCTCACTGAAATTTGGGCAAGGGTAGCTTGAGCCATTGCAATACCATTACCGGGCGGGATTTTCTGGAAGAGATCAGTGCAAGTCCTGCCTTTCTCTGATCTGATGTTTTTCATCATCATTTTTCAGCAAACGGTTCCCAAACACAAAATTTCTAAGCAGTCTTTCTCAGATATGATGGAGGGGTGCCGTGGGATATTCCACAGACTCCTGCCTGTCTTGACAGAAAATTCATAAAATCTTTTGAGTTGTGAAGAAGGCTCTCTTTAATAGGATGGTACTTGAAACAAGTTGGAAAGTATACTTGATTTTAAGCACAGGCACCCAGCTCTGCTGCACAGAGAAACCCACTAAAGTGATTATATCCTTATGGCTCACCAGTGAGGAACATGAACATGGCCATATGGAGCAGATGCAGGTTTCAAACTACTGTCAGTAGTGCAGTAGAGCAGTGCAGTCGAGAGTCCCATTAGCTGAGCCACAGAAGATGAGAACAATGGGTCAAAAACAGTCAAATGCAAAGGGACAAATGCTGGAGGGTGTGAAAAAAACAGCCTATGCCTTGTATGCCTTGCAGCCCCCAAGGCTGCTCTATTAACAGGAGGGCTTGCTGCATTTATTTAAGCGGGATGAACAAGATAAAAAGAGCTTGTTGGTGTTGGATGCTGAGGCAGTGTTTTAAGACATCCCTGACTCACAGCTCGCAAGCTGGGACTCGTTTTGCAAGTTCAGTCCCTGTTCAGATAGGATCAGGGAATGTCTCTGGGCTGGATTGCGAAGGAAGCAGAGTCTTGCCAAATATGCTCTGCCCACAGCACTGTCCAGACCCGTCAGATGATATTTCTCCTAATTTTACTAATGTATGCTTGGCCCTGATTCCACACTACCTGAGGCTACAGCCGTAATAAAAACACTGCACACATGCTGTGGGTGGGTGCATGCAGCTGGTGGGAGTTGAGGCACGTGAAAACGAAAAACACAACCCTTTCTTAATTGCAGAATAGAAATCAAGAAGTAATATTCTTCTGATTCCCTGCCTTTTCCCTCTCTCTGTTGCACACCCTCACCCATATCCCTGTCAGTTGCCAGAGAAGATGACAAGTTTCCTCTGTATGCAGATTGCTCCATACCCTGAGCAATGCTTAGATTTCCAGGCAGAAGTGGGCTTGTATGCCACACACAGCTTGTGTTCAGGTGTGGCTCCTATGCTAGGACCATCCCATGTACACACCTTGTGCGTTGCACCGGTGGATGGGGTGTTGGTGGTCTAATCCCTACCTGAGGATGAAACTGTCAGGCTACTGTCCTGCCACGGTCGTGCAGGACATCCACTGCCTTGACACACACTTGTCTCCTGCCCATGAGCTGCTTCTCTGGGAGGTGGGTTGTACTGTAGCTCTGGGCTGTATGAAATCTCACTAAGCAGCTCATGGATTTATAAAATTTGGACTACTCTGGGCCATGATCTCTCCTGAATATGCAGCTTATAACAACATCATCATTGTGTCTGTAGAAGAGAAATTAAAACTGAGGCCCAAGAGAAGGCATGGGCTTGATGGGGAAAAGCAAAACTAGTCCTAGTGTCTGTGGGACTTGTTTGTAAGAGGACCTGGGGAACCTATTGACTTTGACCAAGAAACTGTGCCAAGCCTGGGACTGGACCTCCAGCTGTTTCTGGGCCAGGTGTGCTGCCTTGGTGAGGGTGTTCACCCTGGGGGTGCAAAGCTCCATCTGCCAGTACTGACCCTCATCCTGAAAGGGAAGGGGCAGAGAGGAACTCCTTGATGCGGCCTTGTTTCTGCTCTTGGGACATTATCACGGGCATTAGAGGGATACTCCACCAAAGGACCAGAACATGTCGAGGTACAAATATCATGCTGACCACTGAAAACAGCCAGCCACTGCAGCTCTTGACCTCCCTGCCACATCACCCCACTAACACATATTCCTCATAGGGGCCACCTTGTTCTCCAGTGGCTTTTCCCACTGGAATCTCTTGCAGAAAGAATCAGCACAGGTTAGAGAAACCCATGGGTAGTGCTGAGAAGGCAGTTTATGCGCTGGGAAATTTGTAATTTTTATGGACTTGTAGAAGTTTCAAGCCTCTGACATTAGACTGAATCCTTGTTTCTGAGATTATAGTGAGCATTGCAGATAGCAGGAATATTTTCAATCTAAAAATTTGCACTCGTCACACATAGCACAGTCTATTCGTGCTGATTTTCAACAACAGCATTTTATTTACTGGCAGCATTTTTTGCTGGCTGATGTTTAGCAACTCCACCTGCTGATGCCCAACCCTGCAGGATGATATGCAAGTAAAGAAGATGCAAGAAATAGAAAATGGTCACTTCCTTCTTCCACTTCTTCTTCTGATTGATTTCACACAGTTGGTATATTAAAGATTGCTCTTTCTCACTGGTCTGTGCTGTCATTTGTCTCAGATGCCTTAAAAGTACTTGCCCAAGCGAGTCATATCAGAAGGAGTTTCTTTTCCTCACTTTCTCTGGGGGAACCTCCACCCTCTCTGGGCAAAACACATGAGATGCTAAGGCTTAAAATTTATGGAGCCTGATTTAAAAGCCAGGACGTCTCCTGGTCTCAAGGGAAGGGAAATGACCCTTGGCTTATTTTGCAGTCACTCCTTTTCAGAGAAGGAAGTGCTAATAAGTGCTCACTTGAGGCACAACAGCTTAGGACAAACGAAGGCCAAAAAGCAGCCACGTAATTGGGAATAAAGAGGAGCCAAGGAGAGCACGTGAGAAGTTTCCCTTGTGAGCGGTGCTCTGAGAACGATACACACCAGCAGTCACATTAATGTCTGAGGCGGGAGCTACTGAACACCGAGGGCTGTCCAGGGGTGCTGCTTCCCCTCCCAAACCAGCTCAGCTGGAGCCTGTTGCAGGAGCTGGGCAGTGGGGACAGGTCCATGGTTGCAGCAGGGGAGATGAGACAGAAGACAGAGGCGGCACCAGGAAAAGGAAATGCATAAAAAACGTTGCAGAGGTTGGTAGGAGTTAGACATGGAGACAGAACATCACACACCCTGCAGATACATGAGTGCTCAAGCAGTTTGAGAACAGCTCTGAAACCTGGTCACGCTCACCCAGGGGAAAACTCAGGTGAGATCTCAAAGCACAGCAACCTCAGGGTCTCCGGAGCCCTCCTGGAGGTGCATTGGGGCACTCGCTCCAGCTGCCCCCAGCACCTTCCCCTCGAGATGAGCCTTCCCACAGCCTCCTCAGCAGGGACCTCCGAGCGGCCCAGCCCCAGGTGCACCTCCACGCACCCCAAAAGTGACCATGCTCCAGGCCCCGTGGGGAACTGTGCACACACAGCAACATGGACCCAACGCGTGATGCAGATGGAAGTCAGAAATGGCCATTAGTTTGTCTTACCTGGCTTGGCAATCACACACCACCAGATTTCACCTGAGTACTGGGTTCAGTGACCTGGTTAGGCAAAATGTCTTGGTCCTCTCAAGACTACAGGGTCTTGGTCAAAAGAGTCGTCTGATGATTCGTCAGTGGCAGAGAAGGGCTTGAGTGAGCTGTGCCTCCAGGATGCCGGCAGACAACAAGCAACTCACTACTGTAGAGGAAGGCAAAAAGAATCCATGTCCTTGCTCTCTGATCTGAGGAAAAAACAGTTTTGAACCTCAAACACAGTAATCACTTTGACCCTCAGCAAGTTAGAGTCAAAAGGGGATGTGGCAACACTGCCATGTACAGCTGTTGCACCACTTTTCTCATTGCACTTCCACTCAGCTCATTGCTCAAGCACGGAATACAGCCCTTCTGGCCAGGATTTGCCAGTGTTACACTGAATAAAGTTGAGGCAGATAGTGTATAACATCCTCATTAGTAGCTGTTAATAGTTCCCAGACAATGTGTAAAATGAACATAAGTAATTTCTTAATGAAAAACTTGATGCACACAAAAAATTGTGTGCCATTTGAATACTATAACTAGCTTATAAGAAAATCAATTATCAGGCAGTAAATCTAAGAGTCCTAGACAATAGATTCTTTTATAAATAAATTTATATTGCCTTTTCTTGTTGTTGCATACTATAAAGTCTCAGAAGGGGATTTGCCATCATGTATGTATGTAAACACACATTCCCCACCAGATCTTTCAGAGGTGATGCCCATCTGTAGTGTCCTTATCTTGCAAGAGTGAGGGAATGGCACCTTAGCCTCTTCTCAACAAGTAATTCATCAATAAATAGAGGTGATTATCCCACTGTATTTAGCATTGGTGCAGCCTCACTTTGAGTAGTATGTGCAATTCTGAGCCCCACAATTTAAGAAGGATGTTAAAGTACTTGAATGCATCCAAAGAGCAACGGCTGGAAGGAATGTCCTATGAGGAGTGGCTAAGGACTCTGAGTTTGTCTAGTTTGGAGAAAAGGAGGCTGAGGGGTGACCTCTCTACAGCTTCCTGAGGAGGGGAAGTGGAGAGGGAGGTGCTGATGTCTTCTCCCTGGTATCCAGTGATAGGACACGTGGGAATGGTTCAAAGCTGCATCGGGGGTGTTTAGACTGGACATTAGGAAGCATTTCTTTACCGGAAGGGTGGTCAAACACTGGAACAGGCTTCCTAGAGATGTGGTCGATGCCCCAAGCCTGTCAGTGTTTAAGAGGCATTTGGACAAGGTCCTTAATAACATGCATTAACTTTTGGTCAGAATTGAAGTGGTCAGGCAGCTGGACTAGATGATCATTGTAGATCCTTTCCAACTGAAAATATTCTATTATTCTATTCTATTCTATTCTATTCTATTCTATACTATACTATACTATACTATACTATACTATACTAATTTCCTTTGCCAGAGACCTTTCTCATTAGCCCTCAGCTGCTGGCAAAGGCCTATACTTGCCTCCCATGCATATCACGAAGTCTAACTTCCTTGGGGGACAGGTTGCTCAAACCGAGTCCACAAGAGAGAACTGCTAAAACATAATCCTCTCTCTCTCTGTGCCCTGGTTTGGTGAGTGTGACTGGGTGCGACCTGTCAGCTCGACACCCACGCTAATGCGCTCTCTTGGGGAAATGACACCTGAGCATTTCCAGTAAACACTGCATCCTTTCACTGGCTGCTTCTGGGAACTCCCAGCTGAATCACCCGACCCTCTGCAGACGCATTTCCTACTGTTTCTCTCTGGAGAAACCAATCTGTGTGCACCCTCTTAGAGTATGTGAGGTACGTGGGCAAGGCAAATCAGCCAGATATCAACCAGACAGAAGAGCATTTTCACTAGTGCTTCAGTCTGCAGTTCTGTCCCTTTTGCTGTCATATTGTGAACTGGAAGCATCCTGAGCCTTCAGAGGAAGGTGGCAACTGAATAAAATTATACTCTTAGAATCCATCTACTCCTGTAGGAGCCATGAGCTTGTGTTACTGTCATATTCTAAAGACTGAGCCCTGTGAGTGATAACCACACTGAGGACAATTGCAGCTGACCGTCTCCATAACGTCCAGGAAGAGGGAGAACAGGAGTTGGATTCAGAGGGAAGAGTACCCCCCACACCATGCAATCTTGCCCTATTGTACATATCCGCTTCACTGAGGAGTATGCCCAGTAGCTGGATGAGAGCATATCATGCAGAAAAATGTCCTTTCTTGCTACAACACAGTGAGAAGGCGAGATGTCCCAACAGTGCACTCCTTACTGCAAAGTTGGGTTTGCCAGGCTTCATGTTGTTTGATCATGTTGCACCTTCACTAGCAAGACTGAAAAGCCTCTCCAGTTCCCTCTGTCAGATCTCTTCCAGGTGGAATCCACTCTCACTGGTTAAATCACTTCTCAGCCTGCTGCCTGCCAAGCAAAAACCATTCTGGTCCTCACTCCACAAAGCTCATTTTCCGGCTGCAGCTTCACTTCACTGATCCTTCTCTACACCTTCCAGTGTCTTGTAACAGATGCAAGATTGCTTTCCTGGTTACACATCACTCCACCATCCAACCCTCTGTGAAAGAAGTAGATTTTTCTTGTCACCGCACTGCATGGAGATCACCTCTTGATGTCATTGGCACTCCTTCCCAAAACAGTCTTCCATCCTGTAGGTAGACACGGGGTTTGCTTGAGGTGGAGAGCTTGCAGCTGTGCCAGGATTTCCAGGTAGCATTTGTCAGAGCATATGTAGTTAAAGCGAACAGAAACATAAAGAACAGGCTGACTATCCCTACCCCTCACTAGCCAAGTTCTGCACATGTTCCCCAGTAAAATTCCCAAATGAGGTCAAGGCATTTAACTCATTATCATCATGGAGTTCACCCCAGACTGAACGATGTCCAGACAGATGACAAACACTATATCTAAGTAATATGGATCACCAAAAACTGCCACTGCAACACAGCTGCTTTGGACTGGAACACAGCAGCTATCCCAAGCCAGGAGTGTTACACAACCATTGCCTAGAAAGGGGGAAATCAAGTAAACTTGTCCAGTTTAAATTGCAGCAGAAAATTAAGTAAGTTAAAACTGGGTTTGGCCAATGACACTCAGACTCTGACATCTGGAAATGGGAGATCACAGAGGTTCTAGTGGACGCAAGCCACCAGGAAATTAAAAGTAGCTTTCTATTTGGGAGGCTGGAGGCCAGCAGCGCTGTGGCCCCTACCGGCACTGGATTAGTCCTAGGTTGACCCAGTCTGACAGCACTTCCTGCAACATCTGGATTTTCTTTGGATGTCTCTGCCAAGTTGCAGCTTGTTCCAAGCCTGATGAGTTCATGAGACCTGAAAACAGTCAGCTGTCTAAGAGCTGGCAGCACCGAAGGCAAGAACGGTGCTAAGAGCTGTGCAGTTCATTTGCCAGCAATCACGTGGGCATCTGCACAGACCAGGCACAGGCCACCGTGGATGGTCGCATTAGCACTTGCATTAGCGGCCCCGCCACTGTATGGCAATGGCAAGGCTGCACGGGGACAGCCAGGTCCTGTCTCCATCCCTGACAGCTTTGCCCCATGCGGAGCAGCCTACCTTCAAGCAAGCTCCAACAGGAGCTGCTCGCAGGGAGGGATTCGCCCTCCGATACACAAGCTGACATGGGAGGGTGAGTCACGGCACCTGGGAGGGCAACTGAACGAACAGGGGTCCCCCGGGACAGATGTGCCTTCATCTCTCCCTGTCAGTTCCCTATGGCCCCTTGGGGCAATCTTGTCCACAGGCACTCACTCCAGCTGAATATTCCCTGTCTCTTGTGCAAACTCCCACCCAAGCAGGGTGCTTTTCTACAGATCCACTTAAAATGTTGGTGCCCTCTGCAAACCACAGGGCATCGCAGCAAACCAACAGATACTGTTTGCAAAAAAACTACTAGCTTTTGGACCATCAGGATGGTCCTACACGACACGTGGATGCATAAGGACATGAGTGAATGCCACAGTCCCTGATGGCACCCATGGCGGTGGGTCATGATGGTTGGTGGTGCCAGCTGGGGTGTCCATGCCGGTGGTGGCACAGTGGGCAACACGCATTACAGGTGTTTCCTCAACAGTGCAGCTGCTCGGGGTGAGCTGAATTCTTGAAGCAGAAAGCAAAGCCCTGGTGTAGTGCTTTTGTGCACGTGGAGGGTGTGCCGCGGAGCCAGAGTGTCTGGGACAGCCGCGGTCAGAGGAAGCTGCTGCGGCTGCTCGCGGAGGAGGAAGTCGGCGTCCCAAGGCTGGAGGCAGGGTGAGCGCTGGTTTTTCCTGGAGAGGAGGGGAGGTGTCGGGGGGAAGCCGGAGAAGGGAGCCCAGCCTAAGAAAAGAGCACGGAAGGAAGAGGCTCGGAGAGTGTGCCGCTGATGTGGATGCGGAGGAGAGAGCTGCGAAAGGAGTTTGTCCCTACAGCTTGTCCCTACAAGAAGGACGCAGCTTTTGAGAGATGTGGAAGAAAGAGCTGAGGTTTTGAGCTGGAAGGAGCAGGGACACATCAGGCAGACATGGCTGGAGGAGGGGGAGAACTGCTTCCAAGTGGAAAATAACCCAGGAAATAGTGTCTGCAACTGAAGGGTGAAAAGTGAGTGGCCTAAGAGAGAGGGAAAATGTCACTAGTGACCGAGAGTCATCATTCAACGCTGCCATAAGGGCCAGGGGTGAAATGTGCATGAGCTGAGGCATCCCGGTGCAGCCAAGGTGAACAAAAAATAAAACATTGCCCTCCGGTATCTGTAGCAAACATGCAACTGGTCTTACCTTGTATACCCATGGCTTCGTTTCACCATCATTTTTGTTTTGCTCAGTGAAAACCCTTAAGCTTTACCTGGCACCATTTAAATCTGATGAAAGGGAGCACAAGAGCAGGGAAGGGGCATATATTTTTTTGCTGGAAAATCCCCACGTACCTGTACACAAGCAGAGTGCAGGCCAAAGTCACGCAGTCAGGAGCAAGCTAGAAACATCCAGCAGCACGTGGGGCACATCACCAGCATGCACTGTAGGCATCTCCTCCACTGCATGGAGAAGCTAAGCCAGCAAATATTGGAGTACACAGCCCCAAGGGCAATGGCAACTAGCCATGGGGCAATGCCAGGGCAGGATTTCTAGGGACCTGGGGCAGGAGAAGAGGTTTGCTATGTTGCAGCCACACAGGACAGCTTCCCGAAAAGGGGTCAGATAATGGTACTTTCTGGGTATGCGTTTTACTAGTCAGTTCTGCTAAACCAGATCCAAGTGCTTCCTGCCCAGATCAGCCCAGGACTAAAAACTGTGTCTGCTGTTGTGTCCTAACACCTATATCCCTTTGAACATACCCTAGAGATGTCCTAATCAACTACTGATTGAGTAAACTCCTTACCCAAGTGCAGCTGCATTTAGCAACAGCCTACAGTGCAGCTGGCAGCATCCAGGGTCGTTGCCCTCCAGTGCATGGCGATCCCTTGGTTTATTCTGCTGGGTCCCTGGCACTTGCTGCCATCAAGGGGCTTGCAGAAACTGAGATTGGAGATGACTGATGCTAAAGCTCAGCAGGGTCAGGACCAATCTGCAGAAATGCTGTGTTTGGTTCAAACTCGCTGGAGTTCAGCAAAGAGATGTGTAGGTGAAGAAGGGTGTCTTGCTGATGTGGTTCGTAAATCGTGGGCTGAGGGCTGAGTTTTTCATGTTGGCATCTAATGTGTACCCAGCGAGGTTTTAAAATAAGTAGCTCCAAAGAGGCAGAGCCGAGCTGCCCAGGGCTGCGTGTCTTGCGACTGGAGACTCCGGTGTCTAATAAAACATGAGATGCAGCTGTGGCTGCGCCACTACATCTTCTGTAGACACCCTTTGTGCCTGCTGTGGTTGAGGTCATTTTGCAGCTTCTCCCTGCAAGCTCATGAGGTTTCTCTCTTCTTAAAGCAGAGACAAATATTCACAAAGATATTAGGAATGTATCATATCTGAGAGCCCTCCCCTTCTGCCGAATGTTTGTTGGAAGTGGCCAAAATGATCAAAATTTGACCTGGAGGGAAGAAGAATGATACAAACACACTTGCAAAGGCTGACTAGAGAAATTTCATGAAATGAAGCTACAGAATAGTAACTTTGTTTTTTAATTAAGTAGAGTTTTTCTAAGGAGTGGTGTGTATTATGGCTATCACATACAGAATTTGGATGTATTAAATATTTCTAAAATTATATGGCACTGTGTTGTGTGTTATTATATGTCTATTTGGGTTTTTTACCTGCAACAGCCGTAACAATTAAGTCTGTATAATTCTTGCTAACCTATCCTGCAAGGTCAGAGTTGTGGTCTGTGCTTCAGCAAAGAGAAGAGCTGAGATCTGTGAAGAAGAACTTGTCAAGCTGGAAAACACGTAGCACCTACATTCTCCCATCATGCATGGGAGAACAGATACTTGTTTTTCACAACAGCATTTTTCCTAGCAGTGTCTGCGATACCTGTGCTGAATCCCAGCAGTCTGCGAAAGGAGCTGACAGCGTCCCAGGCACTGGAGTAATTTGTAATAGCATGGAGCTGGCAACAGAAGGTGTCCAAAAAAGGCTTTCTACAAACAAGATCTAAATTCACCATTTCTGCTCCTGATAAGCAACACCTGAGGCAGTTCTGAATGTCTTTTTGATTTTTAAATGTGACCTGGAGAGTTTTAACATTAATTCCAAGTACCAGAGCTTTGCAGGTTCTGCTGATTTGGATGGAAAAGCAAAGTATATCCTGTCTTGTTCCATGATTAAGCCCCGTAATTGGTGATTTCAGTTCTGATGGCAAAAATCACCACGGTAGTAGAGATGCAGGAATAGTAAGCCCCTGTTCAGATTCCCAGCCTGATATTTACTGTCTGGGTTGTAAACCTGAAACTGGTACAAAATAAAAGCTGTATCATCTTTCTTAGCAGACAGGGGATTTTTAGAGCACAATATATAATTATCCTGCAACATATATTGCTTCCTTTTGGAAGAGTAAAGTCTTTCACTATAACTTTCCATTAAATATGGAAAAATTAGTTTAAATGGATTAAATATTTGTCACAGAAAAAAAAATTGACGTATATGTACCCATACATGTGCGTGTATATATATACACATGTACACATATATGCATACATAAAAACACACATACGTATTTTCATGAGTTGACCATTTCTCACTGCAAGAGCCTTCTGTTAGTGCTGGGTGCAGGTGCTTGCTTGCTAAAAATAGTATATGCATGATGTTCAGGCAACAGTTCTTATCAGCCTTGCCTGCCAGTGGCTGCATCCCCCCAAGTACTACTGATCTTTTACAACCTGCCTGAATAGCTGAAAATAGAGACCTTAATAAAGAAAACTCCAGCTTGTCAGCTTGGTCTTAGGCACCTTTCTCCCCACTTTTAGTCTGAAATCAGCTTTCTATGAAGCAGGGAGGAAAAATCCCAATGAGAAACTGGTGAAGGATGAGGAATGCACTCAATACAGAGATCCAAAGGGAAATAAAGGTGTGGCTTGTGTTTCATGTTTATGCATGAGATAAGAGTGCAGCCATGAAATACCTCAAATAGAGACATTATCAAAACGTAAACCATGTTTTCTCTTACAGCAGCCTTTGTTCAGGGAACCTGACAGTAAGGTCTAGAAATGAGTGATGCTGAATATATACCAGAAGGGGATTTTTATATCTGTAGAGTCAATGCATAGGGCCAACAGTGAGCACCTATATGTGTTGGGCATCTTTAGATTTAAAAAATATTTTCAGATTTTGTGCAGGTGCAATAGAGAACTGTATACATGAACAGTGAGCTTTCTCAAAAGCCTGTTCTGTTCCACTCAAGGAAGACTGGGTGGTCACTTGGTGAGTAAGCACATTCACAGGGAAAAGGCATAGTCGCATACGAATATGAAACAGAGAGCTGTGCTGAGGTTTGGAGCCTGGAGGGACCAAGGCACAGGGCAATGTAATGGCACCAGCTCAGATCTGGAAGCTGCACTGGGCAAGCACATCCATTTCTGGGTTTGACCCCACTGCAGCAAGCTTGGTTCAGTCTGCACCCACACTTAACCAGTTGTGCCTCACCAATGAGTGTGCTTATTCACTGGAAAAAACTGGGCAGGGAGTTGCTAACGTGTGCCTCTTTGGTCTGGCTGGAAGCTTTGCTGGGCTTGGCTCAGGGGTCACTGGATGAAATACCATGACCTGTAACATTCAGGAGGTCAGCCCAGGTGACCTAAGTGTCCCCTTTGACCTTACGCTCTATGAATACTCCTGCAAGGCCAACTGCCTTAATCCCTAACCAAAGAGATGGGGGGATTCTGATCTTCTCTCGTAAGACTTTCCATCTCCATTACGCTGCACACTCTTAAGCAGCTCACGTTCACCCATATGGTCAAGCACATACTTTGCATTTGTCTTCTGCTCTAGTGTTAATGATCCTACCAGATGCATTCACATATGACTGCAGGAAATTCACCCAGCATGTGCAGTCCTTTTGGAATAGTGCATCGAGTAAGAGATACCGGCTTTCAGGGGGTGAGCAGGGGGAGCTCGTATTGACTCATTCCAGCAAATTTCAGAGAAGGAAAGACAAATAGGTGAATTCTCTTCTTTCTGTCTAAGTTTCCTGCCACCAACACAAGTGTCTCCTCAAACAAAAGATTTTCCCCCTCCTCAGATGTCCTCAGACACTGAATTTTTAATATCTGATAACACACATTTCCATAGCAACAAACAGTGATGACCCAAACACAGGATTATGTGACTTCACTCAGAGTCGAGCAGAATATTAAGGATACTGATAGCTAATACTTTCCACTTCTGTGGCACCTCCCTGCAGAGGATTTCAGGGAGCTTTACGCACATCATCCCCAATTTGCAGATGAAGGAATGAAGAGGAGAAGAAGCAAGCGATCTGTTCTGAGATCAAGAAAAGAGGCTGGGCTCAGAGTGCCCAGGAGGGAGGGAGGAGAAGAGTTACAAAGACCAGGTCTTCTGGACTGCGAGCAGCACATGCAGCTGATAAGGTCCTGCTCTCCCCCATCCCTAAGAGCTGCTTTCTTTGGGAAAATATGTCCACCTGGCTGCTTCCCATGCCCACTCTGTCTCCCCTCAGAGTGTTCTTTGGGGTAAAATGGTGTTTGTAGGTCCAGCTGCCCTCTGTTAACATGGAATGGTCCTGCGTTACCCCTCCCTAATGATCCCTAGGCTGCTGGACCCATTGTGACTGAGCCCAAAGGCGTGGACGTTTCCTTCACTCAAAGTGATTTACTTCAGGTGATGGGAGGGCAGAGGCAGTTTACAAGTACTGGGTGCCTGGCCTCAGACCTGAAATACATGAAATGCAAATCCGGGAGATTAAACCTTCAGCAAAGGGATGTTAAAGGAGCAACTGGGTGAACAAGCACCATGCGATGCTCTACTGGAGCCGAGGGAGGGGGGAGAGATCACAGTGTCTGAGCTTGTGCAACACTTAATGGAAAACAACCTGTATCTCACTGACGGCAAGTTGAAAAGACTGTTGCATCTTCAGAAACTCAAGGAGTCTTTTAATTTCAAAAGAAACTTAATGAAAATGATAAAAGGAAGTGCATCCCTATCTCTCCTCCCTCAGATAATTGGGTGTAAATACCAGCTTCTTTTCATGCATCAAACCTTTTATCTGTAATTAGAATTGGCTTCATCCAGATCCACTGGTATCCCATGCAAAGAGAGTTCTTATGGTGTAATAAAATGCCATGTGATTATTTATTTATTGTTATAATACGTGTCAGAACAACTTCCAGAGATTTGCCTGGGTTTAGAAATGAAGCTCTGAAAGGCTGCTCTAAATTCAAGCCCAAGAAAAGGTCCTTTCACACGTCTCTGCTGTCATGGTTGTCTGTTCCCTGCGTTCGAAGAACAGGGGAAATTCATTCAATGAAGCACTTGGGCATGCGTTTACCTCCAAGTATTGTAGAAAGTACCTTTCAAAACCAGAAGAACCACATGCTTAAACCACGCCTGAAATAACCTGATTTTTTTGGTTTGATGGGAGTTTCAGAAAACCAATGAAGTTTTAAAAAAGCAGATCAAAGAAAACATTTCTTTCAACCCTAACAATCTGTTTCACCCGGGACTATTTGAAGACTTCTTTTAAAGGAAAGCAAAAGGATAATTTGGGGGGAAAGGGGTCAGAGTCACAGAGATCTTTGGAAGTGTGTGTAGGATAGGGAAGCAGGGACTGGATGCTACCTTTATGCCACAGCCCAGTGATTAGCATGCCCACATACTGCATGGGAATCCCCTTTTGGTGTGCTGGGAGAGCCATGTAAATCTCGGCTTTTCCTTTCCTTCCCTGCAGGTGTGTGCCTCAAGCACCCAGTTGCAGTATGCTGGTTGCATGAAACCTGTGTTTTAGGGTCCCTCTCAGAGGGTTGTGCCTTGCAGGGAGGCTGTCAGAAATCCATGCTATGTGACCTCCATCCCGAAACAAATAAGTGGTTTCTTATGATAGTAATGCTGAGCCAGATATAATGAGCGGGGACTTTCTTTTCAGACCTGCGGATATGTCACATATTATGAGAGCACCAGGGAAAAGTGTCCTATACTCGGTCTTTATCTTCTCAGCAGAAATAAGCCTCCCATCACCTTTACTCTTTTCTCCCTCCTGTTTGAGATAGCTTTGGGTCTTAAAAAAAATACTCTGCTACTCTGAGGGACTTTTAGAAGGAACTAATAATATTCTGTGACAAAAGACCTGGCTGGATTTAGGGTGGAATTTCTGAGCGGCAGACCTCGCCAAGGATTTGAGGCAATCCCATATCCAGTTGCCATCCTGGTTCAGGAAATGCTGTCTATGTGTAACAAAAAAAGGTGCAGCGTAAACCAACCGAGTGTTAAAGTTCTAAGCAAGCTCATAAATTAACATCCACCATGAAAGAAAATACGTGTATGTTACCGCGTGCAGTTATTGCACATCTCTGCTGGAGAACAGCTGCAAAATCCCCGAGGAGCTACTGGAGCCGCAGTCTCCACTACCCTACCCAAAGAGATTTTAGCTATGGCTCACATACCCGCTAGAGAGTCAAACTGGGCTTTGGGAAAAAACCAACAACGAATCCGTAGAAAAACAGCCTTACCTTGGACTTTCTGCATGTGACTTAAGGAGTCAAAGGAGAATTGCTTTGGCTTATAACTCCAAAGCACATTTTCTTGCGCCTCGTTCTAAAGAAGAGACATCTGTGATTTTTGGAAGACATAGGATGTTGATAGAATTTGCAGAACATGTTGATAATCATGGAAAGCAAATTTCACTTTTATCCCTGTGGCTGGAACAAAGTGGGCAAACGGTGCTGTGTCCAACACAGACCTTGTCACGTTTGTACCTGGATGCTAAAATGTCTCCAAACCTTCAAGTGAATTCAGGGACAGAAGCATTTTGCGCACAAACTTTCCTCCTGGCAGCTTCCTGGTACTATCTCCTGCCACACTCTTCCTATTAAAGCTGCCCTAAAAAAAATGAAGGAAATGGGGATTTTGCATCAGTCAATGAACTACCTAAAAACTGAGGGACAAAGGGCATTTTCTGAATAAATTAAACTCGGCAGCTAGAAGTGACTTGGAAGCCAAAGCGCACAAGGCGGACATCAGAAGCAAGCTGCAGTGCATCCTGCTGAAGTCCAGAGGAATCATCATATCCTAAGCTGTTTGCAGTGGCCTTGCAAACTGCCCCTGCCACCAGTAGCCCTGTTACAAGCAAGACGCCTGTCCAGAAACTCAAGTGCATCTTTGTGTCCTCTGATACGTCCAGATACGTGGACTGAAGAAGCTGTCTTGATTCTGGGCAGATGTCAGCCACATCCCCTTGGACTTCATCTGGGGCCTGCAGTGGCCCCCGGTGCGTTAGGACCCTGTTGGCAGACCTGTTGCTCATTGTTTTCTTCAAATAAAAAACAGGACATGACGGGCTGAATTTTACCCTGAATTCTGTGGATAGGATGACTCAGAGACTGGGATATTTCAGGGGGAAAAGAAAGAAGGCTGTGTGCTTGCTAGGAGAAGGAAGATCTTCGCAATAAGGAAGCTGATGCAATTAGCTCTTGCTGTCAGGGAGCCTGGGTAGCCTGCACTTGGCTGTGGTGGCAGCCAGACGCTTCTCCTCCTCACCACGTCACCGCAGACATTTCTCCAGTTGAGTCGGTGAAGAAACACTGCAGGGGAAGTGACTTTGACGTTTCCTGCAGGCAAGTATATATAGACCAGCCAGTGCCTCATGCTTTATGCTCACGGCCAGGTCAGGATGAATATTACACACAGACACGCAAGAGTTGTAACACAATGGGCCTGCGTGGGACAGAAGGAGGGACCAGATCCTCGGATGCTTTCTTCCCTACCCTGCCCCAGTAGTGGCATGCACATACACTGCTTCTTCCCCTTCCTACAGAGCACAACCATTTCTAACAGTGCTCCCCAAGGGCTCAGCTCCAAACTGACTACCATGCACCAGGCTTAATTTCCACTACTTACATTATATAGAATATTCCTCATTACTACTTCTTTGTGAGATGGAAAAGAAAATAACTTTGAAAACCCTAGACCACTTAGACCTTCTGAAAAAAAAAGTGTTAAATTTCTTGGCAAGTTACCTAAGCCCTTAGGAAAAACTGGAAGGAGGCGACTATGAAAAGAGGATGAGAATGGAATGAAAAGATGGTGTCTCCAAACAAAATGCTAAACCAAAGAAAATTCAAAATTTTTAAATCTTGTTTGACCTTTTTATCATCTTCTTCAATCCCTTGCATCCATCCCTTACACCGCACCCTTACACAGCACATGTTTCTATTTGTCTGGGCCAAAACTTTTTGCAAATTCCACCTGTTTTCCTGAATAGCATCCATTTCTCCAAAACTCTTTTTGTGGGTTTGTTGAATGTACCAGTTTGCATAGAAACCCCATCCAGCTCTAACACTTAAGTCAGCAGGAAGCTATAGGTACATTTTTCTTTCTTAAAGTGATTATTAAAGCCTTTTTCCATCAAATCCTCGTGTGAGTAGAGTCTAAGGAAAGACTCAAATATGGGCAGAGCTGTAACATCGCTATTGCTCAGCAAAGAGGCTTGTCCCCAAGGTAACTTGCACAGGATAAGTTTGTTTGCCATAAAAGTAAACACTGCTATAGTAACTTGCCCTGTGCAGAACAGCCCATGCCAGAAAATCTAATCATTCATTGCCTTCACAGAAGTAACTGCAGGGCAGATGTACACAAACTACCTTTAAATGACTCACTTTGGAGCAGCACGGTGCTCAGTGCATGCTATTCTTTGAAGCTTATCCCATTGTCCCCAGTTCTTGCCTGCACTCTGGCCCAAACAGTCCCAGCTGCTCTTCTCCCAGCTCCCCATCTGGATGGTTTCTGTCTTCCTTGTCTTTTCCATTATTTCCTGACACAGTCTGCAATGAATACCGGTTTCATTCTTCTTGGAGTCTTCACCCAGGCTCTGTGTTTTTCTTACCTTGTGTTGTAGTCAGTCTCGTTGGTGTCTACCTTGTACCAGTGCTCTTCCCCAGACTTGCTTTCGCTGTTCACCTCCTGCTGCCATTTTGCTGCCTGTTCCAGCCTCCTGGTCCAAGCAGCTGCCATCTCCTCAGTCTCTAGGAAGACCATTTTTGCCCAGACAGGACAAATGTCCTCTAACCCCTTCTTCCGAGGGCTCCCTGCTTCTCTACTAGCATAATATCAGTCCCCTCCTCATGCTTTTCCTGGAAAACCTCACTGCAGGGTGTTGGAGAGGTCAGACACTTTCGTGAAGTCAACACCAGATCACAACAGAAAAAGTTATTGAGGGCTACATGGGTACAAGTCCTGGTCCAGGAAGTAAGAGTACCATTTAGTACCTGAGGCTAGCAGTATTCCAGCAACCTACACAACTGCCACATTTTTATCTTTTTACAAGCACCACAACCAGTAGGTGACAGCCAAGAAAGAGGTTTCTGGGCAAGATGGATCTGATGACTGAATTGGTACAACCCTTCGTATGTTTTGATGAACAACTTCTCCACATCTACCTTTCCAAAGCCAGCACTCAACCCTCCAGCACTTGCATCAGTTGGCTGCCTCCTTCATGCCACCCAGGTACAGCTGATAAGGAAGGGGACAGGCTGAGCAAGTCTGAACACTTGGAAAAGTTGAATCTGCCAAAGGTCTGGACAACATCTTGCCCAGACCTCTCCTTGATGGTCATGCTCTGCTGTCCCAAGCATCAGTGCAGGCACGGGGCTTGTCCAGTCTGTGCTGCGGTTCCTGTTGTTGTGCTTTCCTGGTTTTGGGGGTCACTGGCATTTCCCCTCCCGCTGGTCTTTACGTCTGCTGCAATTTCCCACAGCAGCAGCTCAGAAGGATTGAGATCTTTCAGACTTGCTCCTCCTGGTTTTGGGGCTATCTTTGCTGTGTTTTAGGCATCTCTAAAGAAGCAGCTAAGCCCTAGGGAAAGCTGCCTAGTAGTAGGCACTTCACTTTTACTGATCCTCCTACACAACCAAGGTCTGTATATCTTAGAAGTCACCCCTTCACACGTGTCTATAAACCCAGTCCTCAGCCATTCAAATTAGAAGAAGAGGCAACCAATTCCCTCCCTACCTCGTGCACACAAAAAGTATCACTACGCTAGGACACCTCATAAATAAAACATATATCAGAAGTTTTCCTTGCATCAGACACAGTAAACAAATGCACTCAGCCCTGTTTGAGCGAGGAGACCTATGTACCAATCAGCGCCACAGGCAATCATGTTTATACCTGCACAGAAATTGCTCAAGAACAGAATGTCCTTGTGAAACTATTACCTCTGTCCCCTCCCTCTCTCCCCCAACCCCACTACAACCAAGGCCTGGGAGAGCCAACGCTATTTGGCCACAGGGTTGAAACTATACAAGCACAGCACGCCTGGATGCCACACATCTGTTTAGTGGCTCTGAGCCCGCGTCTCATTCCTCCTCCTTCCCAGTTGTTCTTTGCTTCCTTCTCTTTTTTTGCTGGGCCTAGATTGCAATGGGAGCCTCTTCCTCCTGCTGGAGAAGCCCTGAGGAGCAGAAAACGGCCTTTCGGAGAGGGCAGGGAGTGCCCTCCCCATGCAGAGGGTCAGGGAGTGGGTGGCGGGGCTGATCTCTTCTCCCATCCAGCACCCACTCAGTGGTGCAGCTGAGCTGGTGACAGATGACAATTTGCTCCTGGCATCGTTCCTTAGTAAATTATGACAAGAGCAAGGAGGCAAGTGGGGAGATTGATGGAGATGCGGTCGCTTCCCACGGTGCAGCCCAGCGGTGGGCAGTGACTCAGAGGGACGCTGTGGCCCCACAGGAGCTCTGCCAGCATGGACCAAGCCCAGGAGCTCTGCCTGCAGCAGAGGTCAAAGCAGCAGCACAAGTCTTCTGCTTGTGAAACCGTCTTTTCCCAAAGTCTCCTGAAACCTCTTCATCCAAAATGCATGTTACAGGAGGGCATCACTGCGCCTGGGTCATGACGTATCTATCATGCCTGGAAGGGGTCCAGAAGGCAGGGATGGACATGAGAGCATTGCAGGCAAATACAGAAGTGCTTTAACACTTCACAGAAGTGAGCGCCAAGATGCAGCGCTGTGCAGCCTCTACAAAAATGGAAAGGAAATGGTTTGATTTTTCAGAGGTCATATTTTTGGAGAATGAGTGTCAACCCTCTTCTCCTGTCCCCTATACTCAGTTTCTGATTTTTTTTTTTTCTTCTATGATCAACCATCATGCAGGGGTGTATAGAAAGCGTTGCAGATAACACCAAGTGCAGCAGTTGACCTCCCTATAAAGTATCAACACAGAAATCCTGTCCAAACCATGCATAGTTTTGTATACTCAGCTACGGCAGCCTGACGGAGGACCACAGCTGGATCCAGTTTAAAAGCTCAGAACATCACTGACCGCTAACAATGGCTGGGAAGAGATGAAGACAGACGTGACTGGCAAAAAACTAAGAGAAATCTAACTTCTCTCTCTCATTCTCATTAGGAAAGACAGCAGCCTTACTTAGTTTTATGCTTTTCCTTTTGGTTTTTGCTCCTGATCTGAATTCTGGTGATCCATGAATGGAGCGGGAGGGGATACTGAGCAGCATCCTTTCTCCTCTGTGTCAGAGGGCTTGCTGAATAACTGCTTTGCAACAAAACTTTTCAGAGCAGAGACATCACAAGCCAGGACCTCTTCGTACCAAGGAGAAACTTGTCGATGTACACAGAAGAGCTGGAGCCAAGCTGAACCCCTGGCAGGGCTGGCAGATCCCATGATGTGCCCCTGGGAAGAGGACACTTTGCTCAAGAGGGGCAGGTGATCAAATACTGAAGAGTCCATGAAAATGAAGGGGATACTTTCATTATTATTTGGAAGAAAGCAGCGATGATAATTGCTTCCTCTGTTCACTTCATGACAGAGAGCAAATGTACGGCACCAATTTATCACTTGCGCAGAAACAGAGGCCGGTGTGAAGTGAGAGGATGTGACGTTTCCCAGGACAGCCTGAGGGAACAGCATGAGCTGTCGCACACCTCTTTAAGTTGAAACCACTTCATATTCCATCTGCTGAACCCTTGCTGTGTTTAGTAGCCCCACTTGCAAAACTTGGACTTATCACTCCTTGGGCAATTAAGTTGATCCCGTAGAAATGTATATAAATAACACACCTGAGTAAATGAAAAATACAGCAGGCTATACTATATCTGTTATGGAGACTTTTTCTGGAACAGAAAGCTGTTTGTCACATAGGGTAATAAGTGTGGCACATCATTGCACATGCCCCCTTTCATTGAACTCAGTACTGAATCAGAAAATCATGGCTTGATGTAGGGTCAAAAAGATCTTTGTGATCATTTAGGCAGGTTATAGAATTTAATTTCACAGTTCCTGCTGCTGCCCTCATAATTTCTAGTTGATGTAAAGTATGCCTTTCAAAAATTATGTGATCTTGATTTACAGAATTCAAGTGTTAGGGAGTCTGGTGCATCCCTTGGCAACCTCCTACAATGGTACATTGCCTTCCCTGGCTATGAGAAAAACTGTACCTAACTTACAAGCAGGATTTGTCTATGTGGAGATGCCAGACATCAGGTATGTCTTTTATTCACTAATTATTTAATATTTAAATATTGGGCTAGGCAGAGAAATGTCAATGGAAGTAAGACTAATTAGTTCTGTTAAAATCTGGAACATTTGCAAAATCAAGCAGAAAAGTTGTTGAAACAACCTATTCCACTTTTCTGAGAACAAAGTAATTTGCATTTTTCACCTTAGAACAGCTTCTCATTTTGATATTCTATTATAGCATGGATCATGCTGTGAGAAAATCTTCACACAATATACAGCAAAATGGAAACATTGAAAAATCAAAATTAATCAGATCAATAGATCAAATTAAAATGAAGCAACCATAACCCATGTTTGTTTGTTTGTTTTTTCCTATAGTTTTCCCTTAGAGCAATTTTGAAATTTCAGGTTTTCAACGCTGCGCAGAACAAAGACAAACTCTGGAAATCTTCTGCAGGCAGGACACCAACGTTTGGTAGGACCATCCAAGATTTTTTTTGCTGACCCAGCTTATATTGCCGGGAGACACAGTGTAACTGTATCAGATACAGAGCTCCTGTCATTAGTATATACACACGTGCATCTGGGGTTTCTGCCAATGCAGCCATTCCAGCACAGCCTCTGAAGGAGAAACTCGCCCTCCGTCATTGCTTATCCAGTCTGTTCCTGTTTAGCTTCCTATTTCTACACTGGCTCAAAAATGTGCATTTATCTAAAATAAAACTTGAGCTTTGGAGTTCACTTGGCTTGTGAAATTTTGTCCTGTACACTTTTATTTTGTTTTATTTTTATATACACATACACATACACATATATACATGCGCATTCATGCACACACAGAAACATACAATGTCAAAGACTGAATATAGGCCTTTTATAATGTTTTCCAGGTGGTTTTCAGGCTCAAAAGCTGAGATTTTTTTTTTTCTTTCTAAAGTACTAAGCGGATAAATATTGCCGTTTAAAAAATAAACTTCCTCAAAATTGTCCCTTTTCTGTTCTGAAAGATCGTTTTGTTCTTTAGGTGATTTATGACATCAATCTGTAACTACACGTGTATTGTTCAGAGTGTTCAGCAAACAAGACGCGAGTGTTTGAAATACTTCAGGGCAGGAAGACGTACAAAACATTAAAACAGTCTCCCAGTTCTAGTACAGACACTTGAAATTCAGTGTCTTCTTTGCCATTAATACATCTCGTGTTGTCATTGCCCCTTCATATTGACATAAATGAGCATTGAGAGGCCAGCTAGAGCAAGGCATTTGCTGTGCAGAGACCAAACCCAATTTAAATTGGGTACATCCTCCACATTTTTAAGTGTTAGAACATGGGCCAGATAGGCCAAACGTGTTTGATGTTTTTTTGAGTGGTTTCTTACTTGATGCCCAGCCAAAATCTACCAGATCTTTGCAGGCTTCCCATACTAGGGCTGGCAATGTGGGGACACGGGCCAGATAAAATGCAAGAGCATGATGAGTATCAGGAAATTGGTGCACCTTGACCGTGGAAAATACTGTTTGGTGGCAGGGTTGGGTCAGCTCTTTCCTTGGACAGTTAAATCCTAGGGATTCCCACTGGAGTAAGAGTGCCATGGACCTGCTGCCCGAGGAAACCAGTGTTTCTGTTTCAAGAAGTTGGGATTGGAAAATCTCCAGGGAGGAAAGCAAATAAATTAGCCTTAAAAGACATGAGATCTGAGCATATTTCGGGAATCCTGAAGGCCATAGCCCGGGGGTGGCTGGGCAAGAGGGGAGAGCAAACCCATCCTCCTGCATGACCAGCTGTGGTAGGGAATCATAGAATCATAGAATCATAGAATCATAGGGTTGGAAGGGACCTCTGGAGATCATCTAGTCCAACCCCCCTGCCAGAGCAGGGTCACCTTAGAGCAGGTTGCACAGGAACGCGTCCAGGCGGGTTTTGAATGTCTCCAGAGATGGAGACTCCACCACCTCTCTGGGCAGCCTGTTCCAGTGCTCTGCCACCCTCAAAGTAAAGAAGTTCCTCCTCGTGTTTAGGTGGAACTTCCTACACTCAAGTTTGTGCCCTAATCATCTTAGTAGCCCTATGCTGCACCCTCTCCAGCGGTTCCCTGTCCTTCTTGAGCTGGGAAGAAGCAAGCCAGATGGGGAGGAGAGGAAAGAGAGAGAGAAGTGAAAGGGAGAGCTGGTAACTCAGTTGGAGAACCAAGGAATAATTTAGGCTGGGAAGCACCACTGGACACCACTCAGTCCAACTCAAAGTAGGTCTAATCAGATCAGCTTGCACAGGGACTTGTCCAGTCCAGCCTTGAACACCTCCGAGGACGGGAAATCCCACAGCCTCTCTGGGTGACTTGTGCTATATTTGACCACCGTCATGGTAAAAAATTTTTTGGCCGTAAGTCGAACCGTAATTTTCCGTGTTCCAACTTGTGACATTAGAGGGCACATCCCTGCTTGCTCCTTTTGTTTATGAATTTCTCTAATCCCCCTTGGCCCTGCTGACACACCTTGCCTCCACAACCTCCTAAAGCAACAAACTCCCCAAGCTGATTACCAGATGTGCAAGAAAGGTCCTGGCTTAAAGGCTAATACTAGAGGAATGCCCTTGGGGTGGTGGTGGTGAGGTGGACAACAGGTAACTCCCTCTTTGTATACCTTCGCCCTCTGTTAAGACTAATTTTTTCATCATAACCTATTCCCTGGGTTGGGGATCCAGGACTAACAGCTCCATAAGCATTTGATTTGCCTGAAGAATATTGTAAAGCTTATTAATTTTACCAGTGACTGATTTGCATAAATTTGTTCAGCCAGCATTACAGTAGCTCTTTCTGGCCAAGTCTGAATGAGTTACAGATCTAATATTCTATACCTCACACACATTATATATGAATTATCTACATGCACATGTACGCGCACATACATTCATCACCTCGATACATCCTTTCGTGTCAGGTATGCGAATTATTTTGTTTATAAGAAACAAAGTTCCCTCCCTGTGCCAGGATTAAGAAGACCTGCGTTCCTTTCCTGGCTCTCCCTGGGATCCCATGTGATATGGCCAAGTCACTTCATGTCTCTGTGCCTCTGCCTCCAATCTGGACAGCAGGGGCAGCACTTCAGAAGAAACAGCATGGTTCACTCTTCGTCAGAGCTGCATCCTGGGGATGTTGAGCGGGAAGAGCGGGGATGTGTCACTATCAGCAGAACAACGGCAATTCTGACATTCCTAATGCCATGGTAATATGAATATTCAAAATAGCAGGGTCTTTGTTAAAGATACTGATTAATCAGTGATTAATATTGCTGTCATTTCCTGTAAGCTTAGAAAAACTTGTGCTATGCTCTTACCTGAAGAAAGGGGAAAGGGAGAGGGGAGAAAGACAGTGCTTGAGCGTACTGGTACATGATCGTCAACCCCATCTATAAACAAAGGCAGGAGACTCGTTTATGAGAAAACACCAGTTCTCAAACAGGCCTTATTCCTGTGACATTTACGCTGCTGGGGTTCAGGTACTTGACACTGATCTCCAGTAACCCTCCCTGATTCTCAAGTGGGGCTGGTGTAAAGTGTCAAATCCACCAAACTCCAGGATGACAATTACACACTGCAGCTATTTTCATCTTTCTCTTGCGAACACGCTGTGCCCCTTGGCTGATCCAGCTTGGCAAAGCTCTCCTCTGAGCCACAGAGCACGTGGAAGATCTACGTTACTCCTTGTCGTAGTGTTTGTCACTGATTAAGTTGTTTCAGCAAGAATGCATTTTTGAAGGACACCCATATTTTAGTGGAAAATTAAATTATTAAGCACAGTGTTTGGATGTTTCTATTTCACATCTGAAGCTAGCTTTACCATCAAAGTGAACATATCACATAATTGCACCCAAGCAGCTGGCCACAGTACATCTCCAGCACATCTTCTGCCCCCATAGTGTGTCTCAGACAAAAGAATTTTGCCCTCAAACTCTTCTTATGCACACATATAGTAGGTATTTTCTTACTTAACAAAGCTTAATTGTATACCATTGCTCCGCAATGAATTACATCTCTAGGATTTAACTACAAAGGCCCATTTAGAAACTCTAAATGCAACATAGACCCCAAAGGACAAATCCTACACTTTCATCAAGGCAGAACAGAGAAACTACTTAATTATAGCAAAACATGGGCAAGAGCACTGGCAACATTTCTTCAGAAGAGGTCCAGATTTGACAGACAGACACGTCCACTTCAATCAAACAGCTAAGAAAAGAATCTAGTCCAGTATCTGAAATAATCAAATGGAAGAGCTGGGGGACAAATTTCATTCATACCTAAGCTCTGTAAATTAAGTTGCATATGAAGATGTGTGTTTCTAAGAGGACACTTAAACAAAGATAAGCAGTTAAGTACTCACAGCTTTGCTTGTGTCAATGTTATCTGTAGATATTCTTTTTTCCATAACACTCTGAGTGACTTTTAATGTATAGATAATACATTCCTTAAATGTAGCCTGTATAAATGCACTGTGAATGGCTATACCACTAATAATGCAAATTTTGCTACTTAAATAAAAAGCTTAGCTCTTGCAGGATTCTTCTTTCTGATTTCATTTGATAAAGCCTCTTTAAACACACTAAATTGAGTATATCAGCAATGGCTTTCTCTATCTCTGCTGCCCTGTCTGCTGAGAAAGGTGATGGCTCTGTTTTGGTAGCAGGGAAGGAAGTTTCTTGCCTGAACTCTCACACTTGTAATTCTTCAAAAGGGCAGGGACAAGGACTACACGGGAAGAGACTAAATTTTAAACAGGTGCTGACTTTGTTTCCTTGTTAACAACTGCAAGATCCTTCTGGGTCCTTCAGGCCAGGAAGGTTCTGGGGTCTGAAGGAAATGCTCATGTCCTTGTTGCTCATGTTTTTCTTCATGAGGACTCACTATCAGCAATGGCCAAAGCTAAACTCCCTGTTTTCACTCCCAGTCCATACTCTTTCCATCTTCTTCCTCCACTCTCCATCTACCCTGTCCTTAGTGCTCTACTGGGCATGTTTTCTTCCACTTTTCCCGTACAATCACAACTCTGCCCTCTTGCTCTTCTGTAAACTCATCCTCCAAGCCCATCCCTGCTCCAGGTTTCCCCAAACCATGCTTGCTTTCCTTATCTACAGTGAAAAATGTCGCCAGAACCACCTCCTCCCTAGTTCCCTTCTGGCCTCCTCCTTTCAAAGGGGGACAGTCGGTGGGTTGGAAAGTGAGGAGGGAGGACGGGAACATAGGTGGCAGTGGGATGGATGTGCTGAGCTGTGAGGGACTGCTCACACTGCTGCTGGGGAGTGGAGGGGCATGTTTCAGGGCTCCTGAATATGGCACCAGAGACATTTCAGTCCACCACTGGGAAAGGGCACACAGCTTGTAGCAGAGACGAGGTCTGGCAGTCCTCTTTTGTAGCAAGGTTCTCCTGTTCCACGTATTAAATCTCACTTGCAAGTGATTAAAGGGTGTTGCTCTTCTTCCCTCGTCCCAGCTGCATCTCCTGCCTGTATCCAAGCACTAGTTCATATCACTGGCTATTTTCTCCATATTTGATGCTACTTGAATGGCAAATATGGGCTAAATATATATGTATCTATCTCATGCTCAAATAATCTCAAATATTGTAGCAACAAAACCAACAATAGATTTTTTTTCACAACTTAATCATATTGCTTCTAGCATCTAAAAACTTAAAAAAGATCTGTGGTAAACCCTGCATAAAGATGCATATATAGAAGGATATTTCCTAGTTCGAGGAACTTAGAGATGCAAAGATGGAAATGCAATGATGGGAAATTGATAAATGGGAGAAACACGGTCACTTATTGAGGTCACGCAGGAAGTTTGTGGCAGAGTATGGTACAGGCTGCACAATGCTCAGGCACCAGCCCAGGCTTTTACCAAGCAACTATCCAGCTTTTTTAAATATTCATGGAAGAAAGACAGGTTTGTGCAATGATCCACAAATAAGGCAGAACAATTAAAAGTCATTACCCTGTAGTAGTGTGTCAGACTGCAGAAACAGAATTTGAGAGCTTATTGTCTGCTGGTAGAAAGCTGTAGATATTGCCAAATGCTAATTTTAAAATTGTATGATTTACAGTGCTTAGAAAAAGTGAGAAAACTTATTCTCATCCTTAAGCATTGCAGCAAATTCAGTACAGTGGAGTTAAACTGGCAATGTTTGCAATCCAGCATTTATATGTCAGTGCTTTATCAGATTTCCAGAGACATATAATGTCTCTTTCTGCTGCCAATAAAGCCAGATGCAGAAGTATCTTTGTGTGTTTATTTAGCACAAGGCTGTTAATGCCTGGGAGTAGCATGCACCGGGGTGTGGCTTCCATGACTTGCACACAGAAATCAGCGCTAAGAGACCAGAATTAAAACAGACTGAAGCAGAAGTGCAACAGACTGACCTTGGAGGGAAAAAGGTTATAAAAACCTGGGTACAAAAGCAGGGTCAAGGCTAATTTTTACCCCTTGAAATTCAAAGGTGCTTGATACGAAGCATTAATGTAAGCTCTTTGCTTCCTGTTTCCTTAAGGAAACAAATTTTCAAGCTGCAGGCAGTCCTTTTCATCTCAACTTGAAGGGAAGAAAGAAAATCCTGGGTTGGCCTTTTCAGTGAAGAACTTTTTGCATAACTTCATTAAGACAAAACAAGATGCCATTATAGATTAAAGTCAGGACTTCAGTTAAGCAGGAGGTTGAATAAACCTCTAAAAGCAGTCCCTGCTTCAGGTGCTAATCCTGATTTCCTAACAGGGCGGAGGCACAGTCTTCTCTTCTGGCTCTGCACAGCTCAGCTTGAGCTGTACATCACTGATTGTAAACCAGTCTGGCGCCTGCAGCGTCAACTTTGGGCAAAAACGGGGTGTTGCTCAAAGATGCCTTTGGTGGGAAAAGCATGGTCTCCGTGGTGTTACCTCCTCTCCAACCCTTGCAAAGCTCTTCATCACCAAAAGGCAATGCACCCTGGGTTGTCCTGTAGCACGCACCCTGGGAGCACAGAGGACCAAACCAGCCTCAACAGAAGGGTCATCACATTATCCCGTTCACACCACTGCGCTTTGCTCTACTTCAGTGTTAGGAAGGCAGCCATGTGCCCAGCCAAAGCTTTGCCTGGCAGAAACGGTGTGATTGTCCCTGACCACAATTGCAAAGCAGTACCAGCCTTGCTGAGAACTTAAACTGGGGTTAAAGCCAGCATAAATCATTGCAAAGGTGAGAATCAACAGGCCTGTTCCAGAGCAGGGTGAAGGCAGAAGAGCAGCTGTCCCACGAAGGACAGTTCTGGAAAAAAAGAAAAAACTGAAACCTTCTATGCACAGAAAATGCCCATATCCAACAAAGTCAGCAACCTTACCTGCGTTAAAGTCATGTTTAAAGCAAATCCCGCCCCTCACTCTGCCTCTGAAGAAGCAGCAGCAACTTCTGATAAGTGGGAAGGGAGGGGGAGAGTGGTTTACGTTCTCATAGTTCCTTGGCTTGCTCCATCACTGTTTGATTAACTGGGAGCAAGATTTATGTGCTATAAAACGCTCTGGGGAGGTTGCTGATGCCAAACTTCTGCACCTGGGTTTTGAAAGTCTCTCTAAAATGATGAGAATATCTGTATATTCTCATCTAGGAAAAGAAAGTCCCCCTGAAAACCGAAAACGACTACTGCTTTTTGGCAGGAGAATAGGAGAGTGCAATTTCACCTAGGAGGGAGATTTGCAAAGACACCAGCAACCCCTAAATGCCCTGGTCCCACAGAAACTGGATGTGAGCTAGCATTTCATGGCCATTTGCCCCTGGGGAGAGGTGTCCCCTTACCCCTGATTAGTTTGGATTCTTCCATACAAGGAAGATTAAAGGAATATCCCATTAAACGATTTCAGGATTGTTACTGTTTTTTTAATATTAAATTATTCTACCCGGTATAATCCCATGGAAACTTGCTTCAGAAGACAAAGGAGCTTAGTGTTTCTTAATGGTTAGTGGAGTCACATTCTTGTGCGACATCTGCCTCTAATATGATTACTTGAGAATGAGCACATCAGTGGGACTAGCAACGTAACCAGGGATGTTATCAGCCTCTCAACAGACTTGGAAATTGTTTTTCATCAAGTATTGTTTAAAACTGTATTGTGCTGAGTGTTGAAATTGGCCCGTCTTACAAATAATTATGCTGGGCTGATGATGTTTTCAACCCCTTCTAGAAGTCATCAACAGTCTTCAATATCTGGGTGTTGTGCTGCCTTTGTCTGGAAATCACATCCAGTCTGCATGGCTTCTGCAAGCTCCGACCAAGAGGAGGCTTTTCAAAGGACATGTTAGCACTGATTCCCGCCGAGTGAGCTTTCTTTCAGAAACGTGCTGCTGTCTACTGCTAGTTAACACTGCATTTGGTCAGAGTTCTTATTTGATTTGATTCCTGTTTCAGGGCTGAACACTGTGGCCTGGGCTCAACTCTACAACCTGCAAGAAATGTGGTGACTTCAGACCAACAACGAGTGGAATGGGAAAGGAAAAGAGGTGTCTGCACCTCAACAAATGGGAGAAACAGCAGAAGGAAAACAGCCTTGATGAGGGGAAGCTGAGACAAACTGGTTGCCCTAGCTCATCTCTGCCACCACTGAGACCAAGACTTTGACAAACTCTGGAGGCCAGTGGCCTTGGGCAGAGAGAAGGGATGGGAGAGATGATACTTTAAATGAAAAAGATGCAGACCATGGGGTTTCCTTGTCCTCTCAGTCACCTCTTGGCCTCCATCCCCCCACACTAGTGTTCAGTGGTGAGACCTTATCAGCCCATGCCTGAATGGCCATGGGGCACAGCCTGCTTCTCTGAGGGAGGCAGGCCTCACAGCCCAGTCCTCATGTATTCCAGGAGTGAGAATGGCACCTAAGGAAGTGGTGGTCGAATGGCAGAGTATTGGGAGAGGCAGAGGGTTTGGGGTGTGAGAAGATGCCTTGGAAGGAGTTAAGTGTCTTTGAATTTGGGATGGAAAACAAAATTGCTTTTCAAAATCATTTTGGGCCCACAGTCCAGGCCCTGCAGTGTCTGAGGCAGTCCCTGCATCATGACAATGAATCCTGAATGGCAACTAGCAAAACCTTTATCTTCTAGCCTTTTTGTGGTAAGGCACTGCCATTACTTGCTATTGATCCCTCAGACAGACAGACAGCACTGCCCCCTGTACCTCCCACCTCTGTACTCATGCCAAGCCCTTCCACCACACAAGGTACACGCACGAAATTTGCATTCCATCTCTGAAGCAAAACAGTATCTCAAGGGGTCCCTATGGACTAGGTCATTAGATCCCTCCTGTTGGACACGAGCTCCCTGAAGGAGTGCAAGGAAGTGAGCGCTGTTTCATCCGACTTTGAAAGGAGTCAAGAGCCATGTATCTAAAACCCACTTGATTCCTCCAATTATTCAACCTGGTTCAAATCTAGAGAGGACTTGAGGAAATGAGAAGCTATGATTCTGCAAGCTGAAGAGACCCTCAGTTCAAACCAAGTGGTATTTGACGCTGACAAAGTCAGCATGACGATATGGCTGGTCCCCAAACGCCCACAGTGCCTGTCTTGTTTCTGGGTGTCCAGGCTCCCTGGGACTCAATGTTCATGTGAACAATGAGTACATAAATTCTTCAAGTGCCAGGCACTTCCTGGCACTTATATGTACTGGATGCCTTGTACTCGCTGCTCACCGCGCAGACCTCACTGACAGATGATGCTTATGCCTTTGGAAATGTCTGCAGCCATATCCAGCCTATGATCTGAAGGCCTAATGGTCACCTCAGCTGTCATCTCCAAGCTTTTCCTGGAGAGGTGGATCACCATTTTTCACAGACATGATGGAGGAGAAAGGTGAACCAGGTTTACCTTCAATAGCTCCAGACCTTCGCAAGTTCTCCTTGTGGGATGAGACATAAATTGGCAGCACTATCACAAGTGCTGATAGACCCCGTGGAAAAAATCACAGCCTTGCTAGCACAGGCACTTCTGTTGTCTTTTCTTTCCAAAGAGGTTCTCCAGCACAGAGCTTGTTCAGCCGTCTCTGGGGGCATAAACTTTCCTCTTTCTGAGGCTGATTTTTTTAATCTTTTATGGTGTTTTATGTATACCTCAGGCCCATTTTTACATATAAGTGGTCCATCTCATTTTGAAATGCAAAATAGGTAACGGTACATGCAGAAGGACTTTTCTAGGTTCATATGTAACCAGCTGCTAAATTGCAGTGATGCGATCCAACACTATCCCATAATGATGAACTCTGAGAGGTTAAACATGGTTTAAGAGGAGATGATTGATCTGGAGAAGGGACATTTCTGATGATGAGTTGATGAAGCCAGTAGTGCAGTGACTCCTGTCAACATGGTAGCCATAAAATTGTATTCACATCCATGCACACACTTATGGAAATGTATGTATATTAATCTCCTAATTAGCCTGTAAATGGGATGTTGGTACTATCTAAAAATGAGACAGTACATACTGAGGAGTGCAGGGATTTTATCTGAGGCTTATTTGTAAAATGCTGACATTTAGATTAAATGGCCTTCTTTTTTTGTAATTTGGTTCCCCAGCTGGGGGCAGATTGTGGTGGTACTGCTGATTGTAATGGAGCTCCATCAGCACAGATCAGCAGAGGACCCAACCCATGCAGAACAATATGAACATCAATTCCTCTGTTTTCTTGTTTAGTTGTGAACACTGGTGTGATTCCTCTCCCTGATGAAGTGGCAAACCTGTCTTCCAGAATACCAGCTGGCGTGGTATAAGTCTGCACAGTGTTCTCCCTTGAGGTTAATTTATGAAACTTTCACAAGAGGGGGTTTAACTTGTGCTAGAGAGCTTGATTTCTTGAACCTCAAATCAAATCTCCATACATGCAGAGAAGGCAGGCTATAAATAATTCCTGTAGTGTTTTATAAACTATTCTACGTAGCAAATATCATCTGTTAACCTTATTTGCAATTGGTACATGCAGCTAAGGGAAACAAATGAACTG
The DNA here is from genome assembly GCA_013398915.1 of Dromas ardeola. NCBI lineage: Eukaryota > Metazoa > Chordata > Aves > Charadriiformes > Dromadidae > Dromas > Dromas ardeola. The sequence continues at coordinate 65,766 of VYZM01020312.1, read as the reverse complement.
CTGCTGAATTAATTTGCAGCCCATCCAGAAACTTTTTTACACTTTGTCTGGAAAGCTTCCAGGCAGCGGAGCAGCTGGCATGCAAAAAGTGGGTGGCTTCCTAGGAAAGAGGGTTGGCTTTTCTTTAATATAATTTGTTTAAAAAAATATCCACCTTTGGTCAGACTTAATTCTGTCAACCTGCCTGGAATAGCCAATTTTAAAGCGAACACGTTGAGTCAACTTTGTTGATGGAGCAAGCTAAGGGCCTCCAAAGAGAAGCAGCCCTTTCCTTTCAATATCCCCCCCTTAGGGTGAGACACCCTCCCGGAGGTGTCTGTCTCTCTCCTCTGCCACACATGGGACCTAAACAACTCCTTTAAACGAAGCACTTAAGTTTTCCACGGTCCCTGATAGAACGGGAAGATTGAGTGGCATTTTTGGGAGGTTGCTGGTGGCTGAAGGTGAAGGTGGACTCAGGTGTGCCTTTCCCATGGCTGGCGGGCAGACATCTGCTGGGCTACAGGCTGTTTCTCTCTAGGGGAGAGATTTATAAATAAACCTCCTTCTTTCCTAGGAACCTGCCCAGTTTCTTATGCCAGTTGTGTTTGGGGTCATTTCTGAGGTGAATGGGCAGGATTTGCCCTCCTGACACACGTCCCCAGAGGCAGAGCAGAGAAGTGCCAGGCTGAGCCCCGGCCATGCACAACACTGGCAGCAGCCAGAAGAAGACGGGCACAGCGTGTGAGCGAAGCAAAAGGATTTTCTAAAATGCTCCTTCCCTAAAAACCACTTCTTCCAAAAATGCAGCTACCAAAAATGCAGCTACCAAAAATGCTCCTTCATCTCTTCTGTATGAGTTTGCTGTTGTTGGTCGAGGTCAGGTGCTGCAGCATCGTGCGTGCTGCAGGATGTGGTCCTGAGCCCTTCTGCTTCCATGGCCCTGAGCTCACGCTTGTTCCAGCCGTAATAACAACACTGCTAATAAGGATAATGACAGCAGAGCTGCAAGAGTATATCTGATGTTTTCACAGGTGATGTAACTTTTCTTGATATGGAGATACTGCTCAAAACCCTTCAGCTATACTTTTTATTGCACTCCATTTTCTTTTATCTTTTTTTTTTCTTTCTTTAAATACACTTCTGATTCTGCTATAAGACAGCTGACACACATGTAGACAGACAAGTTTCCACAAGCAATTAAAACTCTGGGTGCAGACACCGGTGTCCTATAAATGACATTTCTTTTGAGGAAGGGAGGAAACACGGTGGGAAAGAAACTATTTTAACTTTTAAAACAACAACAATAAAAGTTTGAAGTCATTTCCTAGAAGAGAAAACAATTAAAAGTCAAATCACTGCATTAAGTACAATATAAATCCTTCATTGGTAATAAATATCAAACAAAATATCTTGAAAACCCTGGGAGGCTAAACAGGCCCTCAGCTGCGCAGGGATGAAGATGGCACCGGAGGGAAGAAGGCACACTTGCCATGCGTGATCCTTTCTCCGTGCCAAGGTGCACTGCGGCGTTGCTGTTGAGGCTGCTTGGAAATGTGTTAGGCTAAAGCAGGATTTCAGTTACAGCGGCACAGAGCAGGAGCAGCTCCGCTAACTTCAGCTACAAATACTGCTCCAAATTTTCTGATGAGTGTGGCTGGTGAGGGCTTGGTCCTTTTGTCCTGCAGCCTGCCCTGCAGGTATGCCTTTCCCCTTCCTTGCAGGAGCACAGGCTGCGCCCCTGTAACACATCACCTGCTGCCTCTAAAGAAGCCAGGGAAAAATTGTGGTTAATGCTTGAAGTTTTTATGGATGTTCTTAAGACAACACTCTTTGTGACCACATGAATTCAAAGTTTAGTCAGGCTATTAGATCCAAAACGTTTGTGCTGAGACCTTTTGCTTTCAGAAACAGAAACAAAGCAAATTCCTTATTCTTTCACCTGTAGAAAGAACTATGCTCCTGAGTAGCTGCTGGAGGGTGTAACACAGAGCAGGATCCCTTCCCATTCAAAGCCGGGGCAATGCTGAAGTGGCCGCTCTGGCACTAATGAGGTGACTCCATGCCATCCTGGGCTGAAGGAGAGCCAGCTTGCAGCTGCAGCCTGTCAAGATGTCCACCAAGAAGGCTGCCCCTGGGGTGTGTACCTCCGAGCCTCCCCAGGAACGTGCCATGCACCTTTCCGGAGCCCCCAGGGTATTGCACCCTCTGCTTGGCACCATCGCTGGTGCTTGCAGGAAGCGCTCGAGACAGCGTGGGCAGGCGTCATGGGCCAGCATGGGAGGGAAGGTATGGCCCCCATGAAAGAGGCTGGAAAGATGCCCTGCCGTGCCAGGTCTGGGCATGCTGCCTCCCCGCTGGTCTGGGGCTCACTGGGGGCCATGGGGGCTGGCCAGGAAACCCCATGGGAAGTGCTACAACATCACACCAGGCTGGACTAAAGCAACCTCACATTCAACCCTCACATCTCTTTGGAGGGCGGTATTTAACAGCTTGGCATGGTGCTGTGCCCATTTACAAAAGCCCAACTTTTCTGCTGGTTCAGTGTACAGCCAGGGCAGAGCCCAGGCATCGCAGCCATTGCAATGAGCCGAGCAGAGGCAGCCAGTGTCCCTGCCTCGCCAAGGGACCCTACGGCTGTCCCTTGGCCACCATGTCACCCCTCACCAGCAGGTGGGATTCCTACCAGCATTGCTTGGACCCTACTCAGAGCAGCCAGACCTGTGCCCCGAGGGAGCCCGTTCCTCCTGCCCTGTGCGCTCCAGCCGGCTGAGTAACCCCGCAGGAATCAGGCACCAGGACATCAGCAGAGCTGCCGGGCACGCGCCGGTGCCCCCCCAGCACCGCGGAGTGTAGGGCCCCTCCCCGGCACCCAAAAGCCACGCAGAGCGTGTCCCCACCAGAGCCAAGAGCGAATACCAGAGGCATGAATCCTGTCCTAACAGCTCCGGGTTTGCAGAGCTTAATTAAAATGATAAAACGGCTGCAAGGCTGGGCAGGCTTACTGGCACGCAGCTGGTGGCAGCAGTGGGGTGATCGGCTGGGCTGGTTTCTTGCTGCAGAGGGATACGAACTGGGGAAGGTCTGCTCGTGCCCATTCCTCTGCTGCTGACGTTGTTCCTGCTCCCGCTGTCTCGGGAAGGAGCTCATCTCCCAGGGACAGAGAGGGATTCACCCGGTGCTCAGGTTCCAACCTTGCCCAGAACTCAGCTAAAAAGTTATGATGGGTTTAGCCCTGTTTCTGTAAATGTGTCTTTGCTCATACACTCACACATCTATTTGGGAGATGTACTGTGGGCTGCACCAGGGGACAGCATTGCCATTTTTCTCTTCACCTTAAGGATCGCCAAATTTGATGTTGAAGGTTCAGGTCGTTGTTGTGGAGGGCAAAGCATTTGAGGGATTCGCCTTTTTGCTCATCCAACCCCCACTGCTGAGCTCGCTAGAGGGATTCGGCACATCTCCCCTTGGTTTAGAAAAGCCTCAAGGTCCACCTCTTCCCTTCAAGCAAACCCATCTGCTACCCACACAGAGGTCCTACCCTTACACACTGTGCCTCCAGTCCCCCAGGAGAGACCCCTTCCCTGCCCATGGCCTCCACAGCCAGAACAGCTTCTCTGAAGTTTGATGGCTCTTCCACATCCCAGCTTAAACTCACAGCCCGCTGCATGCGCAGTGCCCACACAAAATACCCTCAAAATAGTCCCAAGGATGAGAAACCTTTTACAAATCTGGTTGCACATCACCACCAGGGGAAGGTGCTCCTCTTCCACCTTTCCCACAAGAACTCCCCTCCCCTCTCCCCATCCACACTCATTTGTGGGTTTAGGAAATCAGGAGTAAATGCCATAGGAAGCATGTTCATGCGGCTAGAATATCTCTGTGAACCCTCAGTGCCTCCTCGCTTTGCTGCCTGTCCGCAGGAATAACTGTTATTAAAATGCAGGTGGTTTGCAAAGGGCTTGAATTCTTACTTATTTTGTATTTGGATCCTTTGCTGTTCTTAAAACTTGACTATTGTTCCAACACCTAACAAGATGTCACAGGAACCAAAAAAGCCTAAGATACACGCATTTTTGTTTCCTGGAGCTCCCTGGCGCTTACAGCGCCTTCAGATATTCTCACTGCTCTTCCTCCTCAGAGGCATAGCTGAGCTGCTTCAAGGACAAATATTCCAATTATAGATAAAGCAGAGAGCTCTTAGCGGCAGGTGTTAACATTTAGTTTATAGCGCTAGCTTTTCCAGGGCCTCTTTCGAGGTTTCCAGGCGGCAGATGTAATCCTCTCCCCTTCCCTTTCTGTCCGCAGGTCTCACAGTGCTCTGAGCACACGTCGCCATGGTCTCCTGGTAAAACGGGAAACATCGGAATGACACCTCTGCAACACAAGAGCAGGGATGGAGACGCGACGGGCATGCGGAGCGCCCCGTGTTCACAGGACGTCATGGGTGGCCGCCCCAAAACCAGCCACCGGCTGAACTAAGGATAGAATTGCAAAGCTGGCGGCTGGGGAGAGCAGCCAGGGGACTTGCTCTTCATCCCCTATTCAGCTGTTAGAGGACATCCCTGCGGCACTAGCCTCCACTCTGCCACAGATGAGATGGAATACTTGTGGATATATAATTCAGACCTATGGGAGCAATAGGATCTACCTCAAACACTGTTGCAATGAATCTCCCATCCTGTGCAGGTAAATTACCATTTCTCAGTGGCAGAAGAGAGAAATTAAAAATGGTATAAAAGACAACCAACCTGTTTTCATGGAGCAGAGAACCCTCAAGATTAGTTCCTCTGTAATAACTACTTCTGTGAATAGGCATCAAACCAAAGCCCCTATCATTCATCGGTGGTATTCTGTTCTGCCACATTTTTCAGTTAACTTTTTCCTTAGCCAGAAATAACGGAGCATCAGAACTGAGTGTCAGGCAGGGAATGGGGCATCAGGAGAGCCAGTCCCAGTTTTAATGGGCTATGACCTTGGGCAAATCACTTCACTGTCCCACTGTTTATCCTTCCACACTTTGTCTGTCTTGTCTGTCCAGACTACAAGTACTTTGGGACAGACACCATCTCTCAAAATGTGTTTGCAACAATTCCCTTGGAGGGCAATGAAGAACATAATAAGTGCTTAGTACACCATAAAAATATTTAGTAAATAACAGGCAATTGTGAGTCACTGCCCTGTAACTCCATCTCTGGTTCTTGGTAAGTATTTTTATACACAACTAAGAGATGTAAGGACCTACACCCCATCTTCAAAAGGAGGAACATAAGGGTCTTGGCTCGTGGAGTTAAAAACACAGACATGTCCTACTCAGCCTCTGCAGTAGAGGCACCTCTCTTGGGTGGGGAGCACGAAGAGGACAGCTGGGAGCAGCTCCTGACTTCAGCTGTCCCTTTATATAGTGGCAATCACAAGTCCCTGAGCTCCCATTATTTCAATCTTTGGAGTCACTTCTGAAAATTTCGCTTCATTTCTTGACACTTAAGAATTTACTGGTCTCTTGGCATTAACATATGTACTTATTTTGTTGTGTTTGTTTTGCCTTGGTTCTTTACTGATCTCTGAGCAGGACTTTGTCTTCTTTATGGTCTTGTTTCCAGATTTAAAAAGGTTTGCTGAAGAACAGCTATGGATTGGTTTTGGTCTGCAGTGCACTTGAGAAACACACAGTTGTGGGGACACCTTCGTCTGTGATTACTTTGTAAGGGATGTGTTCCATTGCCCCTTCCTTTCTTCACCTGTTGCTCAACTTTCTTCATCCATTCGACTACCTGTCGCTTTCTTGTTATTTCTCTGCAGGATCATCTGGCTCTGCAAGACCTCAGAGGAAGTCCAGCTGGTACAGTCGCACCAGGTCTGGTGCTCCTGCCCCGTGCAGAGGAGGGCTCATATTGCCAAGGATGTGTCTCCTCATCTCCAAGCCCATCCATCCTTGCACTCCTTTGATCAACCTTTTTGATAGCCCAGTGAAAAATCTTGGGCAATCCTGACAAACGCACATCACAAGAAGTTGGATGAGACCCATGTGTCTTGGAAAGTTTGTTCATGTACAGCTGATCTGTGAGTTTGGTTGTGCCCAAGAGCCGTTTCCATACCCGATAATGTTGGTGGGTCTCTAGCTCACGCTCTCAGGTCTCTTTTCCATTGGCTGTTTCAGCAGTGCAAGTAAAACTGCTCTCGGGTGAGACAGCAGGAGGTGGTGTAAAGCAGGGAGTTTGGTTTGTTTTGCTAAAGATCTGATGAGATAAGCCAGATCAGCCAGACATTTAACCAGGTTTGGGGGATCATTTGAAGAGGTGAGATGAGGAACCAGCTTGTTCTTTCTCTCATCAAAGAGCTTTGCATGTATCCCCACAGATAAGGGAACAATTTTAAGCATTTACCTGTGATAATCTCATCTGACCAATTAAACCAACCACCAGTTTTTGTGTCCTCCTCTAACAGCTGCATTGAAATGAGGACATCCATGCAACTCTGCCGGCAGGATGAGAAAAATCACTTCTGCTTCTCAGAAATGCACGGAAACGTATGATACAGTGAAAAACTTGGGGATATTCAAAAGGGGCCTGAGTCCAGGAGAAAGCAAGCGCTTCCTAGATCAGACCCATTCTTTGTCCTCCAAATATCCATGCCATCAAAGCTTTAACCCGGACCAGTGTGTAAGGGCAAATTTATAAGCGGCAAATACTGCCTGTTGCAGGCCATTGCCCCGTTACTCGGCACTGTCACAACTTGATTGACAGGGCTCTGCTTTTCCGTGACCTCCCCGCAAAATCCCTTTGCAGACAAAACTAGAGCTCCCGGGCCATCAGGTACAATTCATTCTGGCAAAAATGACAGGGCTGTTCATCCTGGGTCCCAATGCATTCCTCCTGCCGCTTCTCCTTAAAAGGCATCACCCACCTGACCCGATTATGAACATGAACTACGCAGCCTTGCACTCACCCTTGCACAGCAACTGCTGGGTAGTGACAGATTTTAAGGGAATTGGTGGTTATCTGATACATAGTTGAGCAGCCACGTTCAAGGCTATAATTGATCCTTGCTCTCTTTTCTTTGCCACAAGCCCACCTGCTAACTGCAGCTCTTTCCATCAGGTTGTCCTCTAAAAAAAAAGAGAAGGGATTAATCTTGTAGCATGGTTCAAATTACACAGGAGTTATTTGACAGAGTAATATCTGTGCACTGAGCTGAAGAACCAACCTGGGAGTAAAAAATCAAACAGGGCTGTTCTCTTACTGTTTAAAGCCTAGAGACTGGGCTCAATTGGTGACACGGTGTAACAGACGACACAGAGGGCAGATTCGCATTTTTTTATTTTCATTTTCAAGGGGTTCTGTCGTGCTGTGACATGTGCTCCAGGCTAATGCTGCTTTACCTTAAACTGCTCCCCTTGGGTGAATTTAACAGCAAACAACTTGCATGTTATTCCAGCTGTAGGCAAAATGTGTGGCACCGTGCTTTTTATTTGAAAAATACAGTCACATTGGTGCAAATAACTGAGGCTGGAACCACTGATCTTGCAGATTATTTGCAGCTTGGGAAGTACATAAGGTTGGAAAAATACCTCATTTATGAGCAGGTCGATATGGAGGTTAAGACCTGAAACAGAGTCATTGTCCATGTCCTGTAGCTATGTTCGGTAATGTTTCTTAAATTATTCTTTCCACAGAGATAAAATCATTGCTTTCTTTTCTCCCTTTTCTGGTTTTATGATCACAGAATACATTAACATATATTCATTTTTTTGCACTTTTTTAGTTGCCTTTGCATGTTTATGAACACCAATGAATTTAGCTCAAAGGCACTTGGAGACAGAAACACATTGATTTACCAGCTTAGAGGTGAAGAAAAAGACCAAAGGGTAGATAGTAGGGAGTGAGAAGGTGGCTGGAGGCAGCTGAGAATACAAAGGAAGTCCTGGAGGATACAAGACAGTTCCCCAAAGTGCTGCCTGCCTCTGCTCGTCACCAGCATGCGATCTTGAACTCCAGTGTCAGTGCCAAGGGAAACCCTTTGCAAGGGAAAGGGTCATCAAAGCATGGCCTGGGAGTCAGCATTACTGTTGGACTGCCAGTTTTGGGAAACCCTGGTGTCAGGGCAACACAACCAGGGGAAAAATGTCCATTGGCTTTGGCTTGGACCACACTGTGCCTCAGTTTCCCCATCTGCAGAATTCCTCTTTCCACAGGCTCTGTATGAGCATCTCAGTTAATGCTCACAAGAGACAGCGAGCCTGGAATAACGGTGGCCCAGGTACCTCACAAGGACAATGTTTTTAGAAGAAAGAAGTGCTTCCTTTTGACAGCCTTTGCAACAAATCCACTGTCAAAAGACCTGTTTGTTGGACAGGTGCTTGCAAACATTAAATCCCGACCTCAGCCATGACTATATAGGACACTGGTACAGTTAATGTCACCCCAGTTCACAACAATTTGGAAGAAAATAAAACCTCTGTTTGCAGAAGGGGCTGCGCATTCTTATGGCCCTGTAAGCCAAGGGACATACCAGCCAGGGTAATTTCCAATGGAATAAATTACTACTAAAATGAGAAGAGAGATGGTTGCTCCCATTCGGTGTGATTGCACACGAACAGTGGGAATCTCACAGATATTAACACACTATCTGCAAGGTGGTATTATACAGCACACTGCTCCAGGGGATCCTGTTCTAAATTTTGAGGGTTATTGCAGGTCAGATCTGCTCAGGAGAAAGCAGGAAGGTGCGTGGCCTGAAACCTGGCTTGAACACCCTTATCAAACCACTTACAGTCCACATCTCCTGGCCACGGCAGACCCCTGCAAGCAGGATGCACCGAGCACAACCGGGTTTTCAGCTCCCAGCAATAGCATACGCAAACATCTGTGCAAAGTGGCCCTTAAAAGGCGTAAAGTGACTGGGCAGCTTTTAGGTAGCAGAGCATCCCCATGGCATCAAAATGCACATGGCATTAGTAGCATTTATTCATTAGCCATCATTTGTGAATTACTTGGATTTTTTTCTAATGTTCCCTCATTCCCTTGTTCTTCCCCACCCTCCCCCCGCTCCCAGCTTTATTGAGCAATTTATGCATGTGTGGAGAGATAGACATTTAATAGGATGTTGGAAAAAGGGAATTAAAAATTTCAGGAAGGAAAATGAGCTGGAAAATTACATTTGATGTTTTAATTGAGACAAATAGGGAGAAATGAAGAGATGTCAAGTGATGGTGTGGGACTAACAGGGAAGTGAAGATAGAGACACTTAAAAATCACATGTAGAGTTATACAGATTTGATTTTTTAAAAAAAAAAAAGAAATGTTGGAATTTTCTTCAAGTTTTAGATAATTTTCTGATAAATTTAATACCTGGTTTGGCTTTATTGTTTTTTATAGCTAATGCACTGGACTTCCAGATAAAATATGTTTCTGATCCATGTGTCAGGTTCCCTGGTTGTCATTGCCATAGCTCAGCCTGTGACGGTGTATCTGCCTCATTAGAGAACACATCCACTCTGTGGTCTATGAAAAATTCGCTCGTAATTGCTTAGAGATCGTTCTTGCTTAAAACATCCTCTTACCTTTCATAAATTATCCAACTACATCCTGAGGAATTTTAGAGAAACAATGTCTATAATATTTCTGAAGCTGATTTGTATATTTTACTTAAAATGCCCTTTCTGCCCAAAATTTGGAATGTCTGTGGAGCATTCTGCATTTTCTTAAATACAATATTTCTCAAAAAAAAAAAATCTCCTTTCCTGAGAAGTGGAGAATTTCGGTTTTACTTTTTTTTTTCTCTCTTTCAAATTATAGCTTGTCTTTCTTTTAGTCTTCCTTTTGTCCTTTTAATTCTAGTACTATGCAGTTATTGGAAAGTCACAGATGACAGGGCTTGTCACCCTCTTTCTTCGCTGTCTTTGAGTTGGATGTCTAGTGAAAGCTAAGCTAAGCCTTTTGCCCCTTCCTAGAGAGCGTGGGACAAACTGCCAGCCGGGTCTCTCTCTGCCCACTGTAAAATGAGCCCAGAAGAGCAGCTCGAGTGAGTAGCTAACTCTCAAATGGCTGAAATTGCATCAGATGATTTGCACCCAGAGTGACTAGGAGAGAAACGAGACGCGGGCAAACAGAGGATTGTAAGAAAGCTGAAAAGAAAATGCAGCCTCAGATATCGTAAAATCTGTGTGACATTGAGTGACAAGTGAGGAACAAAGGAACTTGGAATGAAGAGTAAAGGGGGAAAAACAAGGAAGAAAATGGTATATTTCAAGCATTTTAATAGATCAATATGAATATTTTAATTTTTTTTCAATTCAAACCCTAGTATTTTTCATAGGTCTGTCTTCCTTATTTTGGGGCTTATTTCTATTTTTGTTTTCCTGATCCCTGGCATTTATTGCTAAATAAATGAAATCTCTGTATCTAGCAAAATAGTTTCTGGCAGCACAAACAGCTTCCTTGGGCTTTCTCTGCTTCTCTTTTCCAGCTTCAGCTGTTATCGTCTGCCTTCAGACACACTATGTGCTGCTTTTCCTCGTTCCAGATGGCCGGAGAGAGGACAGTCAGCCAACAGAGCGCAGGCACTACAGGGCAACCCCATCAATGTATAGAAGAGACAATCCATTTTTCCTTTTCTGGGATCACCCTGTTACGCATTTCCTGACCGTGCAGGACACAGTGGCATGGTGTAGCTTGTACTGGCCCTTATACAAGGGATTATATGGACAACCTTGTCCGACTGCCTATTCCTGTTGTATCCTGTCTTTGCAGCATGGAGCATGGCCCCATACGCTTGCATCTTCTCATGACTTCTTGCCAGGGCATGAAAGGCATAACCTACATTTCAACCATTCTGACTGGTGACAGCATGACCCCAGTGATACTCCAGAAAGTTTGAGCTGAAAAACAGGTAAAAAATTTTAGTATGGGAGGGTCATCACATGAGGCCCAAAGGAGATCCAGTCCCAAATGCTATGTAACCTGGACACAGTCAATTTGTGTCACTTGGTGTCCCAGAAATGTCCCCTGTCTCATTTTAGGTACTGGTGCATTCAGGCCAGCCCCAGGCTTCCCCTTGGGAAGAAGCACCTTGTAACAGTCTCTGCCCATGCATCTATAGTGGTGGGGGGTCGGTCTCTTCTCCCAAGTAACAGGTGATAAGACAAGAAGAAATGTCCTCAAGTTGTGCCAGGGGAGGTTTAGACTGGATATTAGGAAAAATTTTTACACTGAAAGGGTTATTAAGCATTGGAACAGGCTGCCCAGGGAAGTGGTTGAGGCACCATCCCTGGAGGTATTTAAAAGATGGGTAGACACAGTGCTTAGAGATATGGTTTAGTGATGGTTTTTGTTAGAGTTAGGTTGATGGGTGGACTAGATGATCTGAAAGGTCCCTTCCAACCTAGGGAGTTCTATGAGTCTATAGCCCAGTATACTACTTTTTAAGCATCCAGTGTGATGGGAGACTCAAGGGAGAACCGCTAATCCTTGCATGACCTTGCAAAATGGGCAGATCTGGACAGTGGTTGTAGCTGGAGGGAGGGCAGCAATGGCTGTACGTGAAAACTCCTGCTGTCCCAAGAAGTGAGGGACCACGATAGATGGAAATGGAGCAGCCCTAGTAAGGGTTGCTCTTTAACACGCCACACAGGCAAGAGTACCGCAGAGAAGTGCCTGTACCACTGATAACCCACAGACCATCTGGGCCTCAGTTGCTTGCCTATGTTTCCTTGTTTTTGAGTCGTCCCTTAGGAGTCCAGGGGTTATCTGCCATGTGAGGAAGCACATCTCATCAATCCCACCAAGTGAACAAATAGCCTTTCAGGACCAACCTCAGTTTTCCAAGGTAACAATTATGGGTCTTCCACTGTTTCATTGGTTCCCGTTGCTTGGTTTTCCTAAGGTTGTGGTAGATTATCAGGAAGTTACACCATTTGAAAGGGTCACTGGACCAAAGGTTCAACTTGTAGATCTATATTCAAGTCTGGAAGACTAAGTAGAAAGCAGATTCCTAGGCCTACATGGAAAATGTGAGCACGATGGACATAATTTCATATTGTGCCATCAAAAAGGAAAATCCACCATCAGCGTTATGACTTGCCATCCTTCACAGTACAATGAATTTGGACGCTGAAAGAAAAACAGGGAACTTTGGAAGTCACTGATAGCTATTACTGGAAGTGGTATGTCTGTAGTCAAACAAATGTGTCCCACTTCCAACGTTCTAATATATTTTGTCATTTTTCTGGAAGAGACAAGAGAAAGTAATGAAAATTAGGTTTTATTTTCTATTATTCATTTCTAGCAGTTCTAGTAATATCTGCAGAAAACCTGTTAAACCCAGCTATGTACCCACACAGAGAGCCATACTGGAAAGATATTCAAAAATATTTCAAGTGAACCCACAGGTTATATTAACATTATGATACCTCCTACAGACACTAAGACTGGGCACATTGGGGTAGCCCTTGAATAAGCGTATGTTGAGAAGCAGTGCTTGTGCCACACAAGAGGCAGCCCCAGTGCCCAAGAGAAGCTAAAGGTGGGCAAGGATTAAGAAGCAGTGTCCAAACTGGAGTCAGACAGTATAAAGAAAGAGATGAAAATAAAATCCAGGTTTAAATGCACTTTTTCTCTGGCATCCTGGACTAAGTTGCCTACTCTCTTAAATTCTGCAATACGCCAGTCTGCCACAAAGTGCTTTATCCACATATTCTTCCCTTTGAAATGGATATAAAACCCAAATACCAATGGACCACTGCAAAGGATCTTGAGCCATTTCTGCTGGCTCGGTAACTTCTGATGTACCAATGAGAGCAGCGCATGACTGATCTGATTTGGCGCTAGCCTGCAGTGTTGCCATGACTCTTCATTTTGCAAAGTCTTTTCTTCTTTTCCCAAAGTCAAATATGGAAAAGCTGTGACAGCAGCATGAGCAAAAGGATATTGGAAATAATCCTCTTCATTCAGCCTGCATGCAAGATTTAGTGGTGCAGTAGCATTGCAAGGATGATTTCCATGCATCTGATAACACTGTGACACCCTATAATAAAACATATACCTTCTGTTTCATTTTATCCATTTAAGCCCTTTGAGCAACCAGCAGTTGTTGAGTTCCCCGCTCCTACTATTAATAGTCAGGGCAGACCGTGTCTGCCTACTTAGATTTATTACATTTTAACTAATCTTGATTGAAGTCTTCGTATGTATAGGCTCCAGAGCAGTCAGTCACCAGGGTTACACACAACATACACACACACACACATATTGTTTTTCCTGAAATTAGCTCAGTAGATCTCACGTAAAAAACATTTAATGTGGAAAACCAGTTTTTGATTCCCCCTTTTCCTTATGAAACCTGGACAGCTAAACACAAGAATCAGCTCTTTCACTGTCATGGATGAACTCTGGACTTTACCCATGTGGAAATCCCACTGAAGTCTATGATCTCCCCATGGCTGAGAGAAGTGGCTTTGGAGGCTGCCATGTCCCTGTGTCCCTCCTTCCTCCCCCAGGACTGCATGAGTAAGCTGGGTGCCTGGCTGAGAAAGGACATCTGAAGACACTCTAAATACTTTGTTTTACATGCAACATTGCAATCCCTGCAAACCAAAATATTTTGTTTAAATTTCATATTTCAGTTTGTATTACTCCAACAAAAAGTCAGTCATGCTCACTTCCTAAATGTTATGTCAAATTTCAAATGTTTCAAATGCTCCTCAGCATCCCTCCCGGGTTAGCAAAAGCTCCTATTGCAAAACCCAGTCTCTTGGGTTTTTAAAGATTTGTTTCAAAGGTCCTGCAGCTGGGTCTACTGGTGATCTGCAGCTCAGGCAGGACAGTGGGTTTGCCCCAGCTGAGAACATGCAGGAGTCTGGGCAAGACACAGTGGGTATGGGCAGAGTAACTCTGTACAACATGGGTAGGGTTTAGGCGTAGTGTTGGATGGATCGGTCTCCTGAATCAAGCACCGTGCAGGAAATCTGATGTCTTCAGCACATCTGGAGCTTCCTGTCCGTGTATAAATCTCCACCGCCATTTGCGCACAGCAGCTCCAAGGTGTCCAGGGTGCACTCAACATTATCACTATGTGCTGCATGTACAGCTTGAAGGTGACCAAGGCCAGCCAGTGGGATCTGGGGATGCTGTCAACCCACCGCAGTCCCCTGTTTGAGAGTGCACATGAGCTGCAGAGCCCTTCTCACCTATTTCTGGAAACCCCGGGAAGAAACCTGGCTATCGCCAAAACTCTGTGTTTGAGGAGGGGCAGCAGGAGACTGATAAGAAACTGTTTTCTTGCCAGTTCAGCAAAAATTCCAGGGGGAATGATAACTAGGGAGGGGCTTGGGCAGTCTGAGGTTTGGTAATGGGATATGTCTCAGCAGGGACATTTCCACCTATTAAAGCCCTTCAATTGCCTGGGCCCAGGACAGAGGTGACAACTTGTTTCTTCTTGCGTCCTTCCTCTGGCACATTGGGGTTTCTGGTCTTCCATTAGAAATGTGTTTTTTGTGTTGAGGACAGCCCTGATCCTGCGTCGCGTGGCTGGGTCATGGACAGGCAGCGCAGGGAAGCTGAGTGATGCTCAGGCAGTTGTGGGGGCTGGATTGGATGGCCCCAAATGCCTTCCCATCCTGTGTTGGATGGTACCTTCTACTTTGAACCCCTGCTTTGACCTGCAAGCTAAGAGATGGACATTCGTGCTGCTCTGATGTGGCAGACAGGTAGAAAATTCACCCTTTTACTGATCTTTCTGTCCCTGATTCTGCAATGTGCTTCTGCCTACCTGACCAGAGAAGGAGCATTTCATGGAGAGCTTGTGGCTGGTGGCATTTATCCTCAAGCACAAAGTAAAAGTGAGATGTGGGAGTCAGTATTAGGTGTGGAAAGGTGATGTGAACACTGCTGCAACACTTGCATGGATGCTTTAGAGAGAGCAACTGGGTGGTTCAGCGATTACTGACGGGAGTATCATAATGTGTTTGGCTTGTGACAATGGCATACACCATATGTAGCTAAAGGGACCTTCGCAAACCCACTGGAATCATAAAAACATCAGCTGCAGGCGATTTGCATCTAATATCTTTCTTGGCACAAACAGGACCTCCCCACCCCCAGCAACCAAATCAGCCATCCCCTATCTGCTTTTGCCGTAATACGTAATGCAGATCAACAAATCACCAATATCAGGGAAACCTAAACTAAAGCTATTTCATAAAAAGACACTTCTTGGACCTCACATATGGCAGAAGCTGCAACAGGAGATACAACACTGTGATGAATCCATCCATCCATCACCAGCAACGTATTCAGGAAATTTCATGTCTTCTTCTGCCTCGTACACTTATTGCAAAACTCATTTATCAGTTGTTCTAAACAGTGTCCAGATTTCCTCTGTAAATAATTTTTAATTCACAGCCACCCCTTTGTAACTGTTAATGAGATTATTCACAAGAATTTTTTACAGTTACCGGCAGCTTGATATATGTATATATTCCAGTGAAATGATAATTGAGCAGCAGACCAAAGGGTCGAGATTAAAACGTGGTTTTAAGACGAGGGCACAACAAGGAAGGGAGAAATTCTTGGTGGGAGAAAGAGAAAAATCCTCAATTGCAAAGGAGCAAAGGCTTGGGGATGTGGCTGTGAGAGAGGCTGAGAAGGGAAATCTGGGAGCACCGAGAGCCTGAAGGAAGAGCCCCAGAGGAAAGTGGTGGGAACTGAGGTGCAGAGGCAGGTCCAGATCCTGCAAACGCCACTGGGGAAAGGCTGTTGCAATCTGGGATAAAGCAAATCAAGACCTGGCAGAGGTGGTTGTTGGAGCCACGGTTCTTTGATGCTGCTGTGGCCAAAGTACATTGAAAAAAACCCTCCCGTTTAAAAGAAAATAAAGGGTTTAACAGAGCGTATCAATTCGGTAATAACAACACTTATAAAACCCTCTGCTCTCTGCTGGCCTCCAATGCCTCACTTAGTTACGAGCAATTACATAGTGCATTTTTCTTTCTAAGTAGCAAGAGGTCCCCTGCAGAAAGCAAACTCGGAGCTGCTTCTTGGGAGAAGCCAATATGAAGTGAAGCAACACTCCGATTGCTGAAACCCCTGCTGTGAGCCAGCACGTCAGGGAAGGAGAGTGTTTGGCTTGGCTTCTCCTCCTGGGAACCATTTCAGAGGAAGCCTTCATCACGAAGCCGGACCGTGCCCCCGGCCCGGGCCCACTCCTTTGAAACGTCACCCCTTTCCCCAGGCTTTGCAACAGGCTTGGGTGGGCTCAGCCGAGCCTGGCATGACAGGAATTTCTTTAAAAAAATGATCTGCATGCCTTCCTTGAGCCTCCTCGTGCTCATGCTCCCCCCACCCTGGGGAGGCAGGAGGACTTTGCAAGGCTGCCGCGGTCCAGACAGACTTGAGGCAGCCCCACAGGCATGATTGATGGGCACTCTGGTGGTGGGAGTGCCGAAAATAATCCCAACACATGTTTCCCAGTAGCACCTGGCAGCCAACCAGAAGACAGAACTAGCATTTCCTAAATACTGAAAAAATGGCTGTCACCGCAGATGCCTCACTAAATATAACCCCGGTGAGGTGGCAGCCCGTGAAAGGCTGGAGAGGGGCAGCTACCCAGGATGTACGTACAACTCTGGTCCCATCCGAGCCCTGGCTGTTGCCCCTGGGCTGTGAGATCTCCAGTGCTGTTTGCTGCACCAGCTTCAAAGTCCCAGACCTGATGGGGAAGTGTCTCTCAAGGAGCAGGTGCCAATAAAATATTGAAAACTGAAAATACAGAGCTTACTGTCCATGGGCAGGAGACATGATTTTTGCTGTCTCTCCATCTCTAGGGCACTCTGGGAGGGGGTTTGCCCTGTTTGAGGCCAGGCGCCCCATGGTGCCTGCTCTCTCCTTCTGCAGAGGGACCCAGGCAAACCCCTTCGGGTGGCACTTAGCTAAGAACTGGGCAGCTTGCATGCGTAAAATTTCATAGCTTTCATGAGTGTTTCACAGAGCAAAATGCAACCTGGTGTGGGAGTTGTAGAACACAACTTTTAATTTTTAGAGGAGTTGGGGATTACCCCTCTCAGTGTGCTCCTCTCCCCTTTGCCTCCCCACCTCACCTTAAGGATTAGTTTACCAGCAGAGCACAGTGGTTCCTCGGGTGACGGCACTGCAAAGCACCAGTCCTGGGAGCTGCTCTGTATTATGTTACAGGGCGAGTCAAAGGGTAATGCTGCCAGTGTTTGCTTTAGCAGCTTGCTGGGCCACCATATGCATCTAGATATGTGGTTCTGACTCTGAAACGTGAGTCTCATTTTCCAAAGTTGCCTTTTGTTGGGGGGAGTGGGGCTGAAGGGACCTCTGAGGTCATTCGTGAAATCTGGCCTTTGGGACAAGACTCTGTCAAGGCATTTCATGCTTCTGAAATTCAGCTGTATCTCTGTAAGACCCAAAATGTTAAATAACACGCCTAGATTTGTGCTTCTAAGTCAGAAGAGTTTGTCTGCAGAGATTTCACTTGCTCATCAGCCTGCTATCACCCACCAGCATGAAGAGCATAAGGTCAACCCTGGGCATGGCTGCTCAACCACAGACACAGATCTAAGGACTTGTGTCATGAATCCTACCAGGATAGAGACAAAGAGCAGAAATCAGGATTTTAAACAACTGGTGTTTTTCTTTGACTCTTACTACCTTCATGGGGCTTGTGAGCCATGGTGACTGACAAGCAAGGTGGTGGAGGAAAGCATTCACATTGGGGAGCACAGAAAGCCCTAAGGAGATGCTAATGAGGAGTTATTAGCCAGGAGATGAAAGCCTGTGTGAGGCCACAGAGCAAAGCAGTCACTGTAATATGCCCTGTCTTCATCTAACTAGCAGGAGGAGTAGGGCAATGAAAGCACCATGGCTCTGTTTTTAACTGACTGCTACTCAGGTCCCCCGTGGGTTTGTTCTGTTACTTGTACATGATAAAGCTCATGTCATGGCCGCCTTGCTAGAGATAGGCTAGCTGTATGCTAACATGTGCAGCAGTCATACTTCATCCTGCTGTGTAGAAAGACACAAAGATAAGGCAAAATAACTTAACCCATGAAAAAAGTCTTTTTTTCTGATTTTGTACTCTAGGAAATTATGGGAATGTCTCCTGAGGAAATGACAGGAACAACCTTGCTAGACACTGAGGCCAATCTTCTAGCAAGCACAGTCCAAGGAATAGTCCTCTGACAGATAGAGAAGGGCTAAACAGCATGTTTCAAGTCTAGATGCTGTGGGCCAGGTTGGCTTCCTTGGTACAGTCAATGGGCATTTTTCTGCTGGCTGAAGAAGGTTACACCAATATCAGATGCCACTGCTGGTGCATTTACTGGTGCAGCAATCTTTGATTGCTTTTACGACATCTGCTGTTGGATGTTTGGTATCTAACACTGCCAGAATTTGCACTTCATGTGGGACCTCAGTTTAATTTCAGCAATGCAGAAGCAGAGTCCGAGTGGGAGATTTGCTTTTCTGGATTTGGCCTCGACTTTGATTCTGAGCTGCGTGAAGCTGCAAGCAACCTTTTCCCAGCTCTTATTCATGAGCAGAATCCAAAAAGAATAGTAAGCAGAATAGAATAAAAAGCCCATCCTGTCATATTACTGTAAACTCTGAGCTCTGTCCTTTCTCTGTTTGCGTAGTGCCTGCTACAGCAAGTCCAGGGGTCCCAGAGACTTCTCATCAGACAGGTAGTTAACAAAGGAAGGCAACTGCAGACTTTCATTTCAAATCCATCATGTAACATGCTGGCAGAGGGGAATTTTGGAAATTGTTATTTGAAGCTGCCGTCTTATGGATGCAACTCCCCACATGCAGCTCTAAGTGCTCTTTGGAAGCTCTTGCTTGTCCCCTTTTTTAAATGATTCAGGCTTCAGCCCATCAGGATGAACAATTCATCTCTGAACCAAGGTGCACAGGGTTTCAGACTTGCAGGTGTTCTCTTCTAGTAGGAGCTGTCATAGGAACAGTTCCTACAGCAGAGTAGGTAAACAAACGGATATAGAACATAGTCCTTCATAAGACAGCTGGCGAGAAAAGCTGTAAGGGCAGAAATGTCATTTAAACAAAAATACCTTATTTGGGATCTCCTGTACAGGACAAAAGCCTTTATGAGTTGCCCGTGTTGGCCCATACTAAAGTGTATGGTTATGGCTGATCCATTTGATTCTCCAGCATTATCTGTACAACCCAGAATGGACCATGTGAACTTTTTGATGCACTACTTTGCAAGAAACAGGCAAAACCAATCTCAGTGAAAGGGACGTGCAGCTTCAGCAGCACTGCAGGCATTTCTTGCTTTCCTTTTTTGCCATGTGCTTCCCTCCAGCCTGCCTGTCTGTGTCCACCTGTTGCCCCTGCTCTTATGTTTCGATTGTAAGCGCTTTGGGAGCGGAAGCATTATCTTCTGTGGGGCACTTGTACAGGGCCTGAGCTGCTGGCCTTAATGCTCTGATATTATAAGTAATGGTCTCCTGTAGCACTATGGAAAGACATAGGAGCTTTCTGTATTCATAAAGCTATAAAGCTCTGACTGTAGGTACATATGAAAGCGTGTGCTCACATGCACGTGCAGACTGCGTGGTGTGGCATTTCCTGACCTCCTGGAAGATGGCGTGTGAGCGCATGGGAAGTGCTGGGGTGGGACCAACAGGCATAGGGCTGGATGTGGGGGCTGCTGAACCACCTGCATCCCAACTGGGAGAAGGAATGCAACCTGCCCACAGCCACATCTTCTGGTTATCCCGGGGCTCAGCTGTGTGTCCATCCCTGGAGCATGGTATGATGCCCCTGGGCAGGCTCGTGGTATGTGGCAGCATGGGGATGCGGTGTATGGAGTCAGCATCTCCTGATCCAAAGTGAAGAGTAGGGTCTTTGGGAGCGAAGCACTCAGCTGAGGCATGAGTGATGAAATTCAGTCCCCTTCCCAGCATGTTGTAGGGTAAATCACCCTCTCAGGGCTTTGGTCCCACCCTCCCATTTGTGTCTTTCCATCCTTCATCTCATCACTTACCAGTGTCTGCCCTACTTGTTTCACACCCATGTTTGTGGCATATGATGGAACAATGGGGAGAGACAGGAGTCCTTCGACCCACCTTTTTGGTTCCTCACGGCCTCTTGCACAGCTCTTCTTCAAGCAATGGGAGCAAAAGCAACTGTATCTCTGTCCTGGCAGATTTTCAGAGCTTAATTCTTTGAGACTTCATTGTACCAAATGTCACAACCTTAGGGAGGTTTCCCAGGGTGTTCCCTCACATCAGCATGCTTATGGATGCTCTCAGGTGGTTTTGGAAGAGCAGCTTTCCATGGCTGAGACCAAGAGATCTGCATGTCCCCGCTTCAGCTGCCCTGCAGCGCGATGCCGACTCCTGAGAGGCATTTGAAGGCATAAAGTAAAATCAGCTTATCAAAGGCTTCCTAACTCCTCATACTCATCTTCTTTAGGAAGGCCGATTGTGTGTCTTCCATTCCACCCAGGTATTAGCTGAGTTAACAGGCATCTCAGGAGCCATTAGGATTTTAATATTCATACTCTTTCCTAATTGTTCACTTCCCAGTGCCTTTTCTTCCTGCCAGGAGATGATAATGTTCCTTGCCTAAAGCCAGATTCCTCCAGCTCCCTGACTAATTTTTCTACAAATTTTGCAGCAAAAGCAATTGGCTGGTAGACCTGTTCTACACTTAAATGATACCTAGGGTGAAATTCGTCTCCCTAACTTCAAGTGCCTCCATTTAGCTCGTTACCGTCTAGCCTGCTGTTGTCTCTGTAGAGTCAGTGGCTTCAGGCGGGATTCATCTCATGCTAAAATAGATGCCCAAAATCAATTACATCCATCATTCTCTACAACATGTTACACGACTGTGAAGGGAACTCTGATAAGACAGAAGAATTGCAAAATGCAGTAAGATGAACCCTGCTCTTCTGCTGCAAACATTGTTCTCCAGTAATTAAAGTTGGTTAAAAAGAAGAATGTAAGGGATTATGAAAAATCCTCTTGAACCTCCAAATCACAATGACAGGCCCCAACAAATTTATATGAACCTTCTGTAACAGCTTTCTGGGTGTATACACACAATTTGTTACCTTATCTGTAATGAGTGTCCCTTTCTGTATCTGAACTGCAGGTTTAGATGCTGGAAACAGCAGCTTTCCAGTTCTGCAGCTGTGAATTTAGGACAGGCTGATGAGCTGTATGTGTGCTTTGCACGCTTATGCCCACATCAAGAGAAACATGGGCAAAAAGAGCCCTAAGTTCTCCTGAAATCCTCCAGGTGGGGAGGAGAGAAGGTTTTGCTTTGATAGTGAATCCTGTGTTTTCTCCGTTCTCAGTGTCTATAAAAGCTCCCCTTAAATGCTCCTACAGTCTTTCATTTAGCAGGACTTTGGCACGTGCCAAAAGACAGCCACCTAGTGAACTTCCCAGCTGAATAAGGAGACACTAAACAGCAGGGCCCTTTGAACCGAGCATTACTGTTTATTTTAGGTCTTCAGGCAGAAGTTACCCTCTTGCTGTACGCTTGTTCAATAAGCTGGAGACTGTGAGTCTGCAGATACACACATGCACAGACACACAACTGGTTTGCAAACTATCAATTACTGCACTAAAAAAAAAGTTCAATATCTGCTGAGACACCTAGCTGAAGAGGAAAAAAATTTAAAAAAAAAAAAAAAGAAAGCACAGAACTGGCAAGAGAACTGTCCAGAAGTAATAAGTGAAGTTTTAAAGCTAAGTTTGAAGACTAGCTGCAACTTGCCACACAGGAAAAAACAGAAGACAAAAGCACTATTATGCTTTCTTAAAAATGTAAGAGTACAGCACACACATTCCCTGACAAGGTCATTAAACGTCGGTTCAGAGACCCACAACGGCATATGCCCGGGTACAATGGGTGTTTACTCTTTGATTCAGCGAGGTGCTGGTATGCATAGGGGCTGCTGCCGCCTGAAGAACGTCGATTTTGGCCCCGTGTGGCTCATAACCGCTTGCTTTGGTTAGTGCACAGAAATGCGTCTGAACCCACCCCTTCAGATATCTAATTTGTTTGGAATGACAGGCATGTCCTGACTAAAAATTAATTCTGCCAGGTGATATAACTTGTTTGAATTTGCAGGAATTTGCCATTTGGAAAAAGGAAAAAAGAAAAACACTTAATTAGGGATGGAGCTAAAGTAGCTAATTTGATCTTTCAATGGAAAAAAATAAATTACAGGTTAAAAATGAAGATTATGTGCTCTGGGTGAAGCATGCTCCCTCCTTTCAGGTATGCTTTGATGAGGCTTCTTCCCCTGCTAAGAAATGCAGTGCACGTTTCTCTCCAAGTAACAGCAGCACTAACTTGATCTTGTTGTTTGTTATCCTCCTGCTTCTGTCCCCCAGCAGACGACCCGGCCGTGCTGGGGATTTATCTGGGGAGTTTCGCTCTGCTGTTGAGCTCTTTGCATGGTCACCCATGAGGAGGGGAAAGGCAAAGCCGGCTACTGTGGCCGTGGAGAGCAAACTTGCCTCTCCAGGGCTTTCCACCCCATGCCCCATCCCAGCTCTGCCTGCCCCCTCTCTGTCCCAGGAAGGAGAGCCCATACACCCCTTCCTCTTCCCTGGAGTCGGGCGACCCCTTTTATCCACACTGTTTTATCCTACCACGACCCCATGGCACAGCCCTGGGCAGCAGAAACGTCACGTTGAAGAGCAAGAGTTGGGTGGGTACAGTGCTGCTGAAGTCTAAGCTAGCCCAAGCATGGCCGTGAGACCACTCTGACTATGGTTTTGCTGTGCTCCAGAGAGCCCCAAAAGAGCAGCCAGGTTTGCCACATCACCAGAGCCACCTCAGCCCCTGGCCCAGGCGCCAAACAAGCCTTGTGGATAGGCTGGACCTCAAGCCTGCAGAAACCTGGGCAAATTTCCCATTGACTCCAGCACAGCAGATCTTTAGTGGCACGAAGGACATGTCCCAGCAGGATGGCTTTTGGGCTTCCTTCTCCCAGAGGAGGTTTGAGACTTCATCAGTCCTGCTGCCTCCCCTGAGACACCCAGCCCAGGACCACGATTCAGGAGAGCTTCAGCACCCAGGTTGGGGCAGTTCTACTGCAGACAGATTCAGACCCACCCTTCCTGTGGCCATGAGCAGATGGTCTAGACCACTAAAACCACATTTTCTGGAAGTAGGTTCTCAGATGGAGTCGCTTCCTGACAGAGCTCTTTGTCTTTTATCAGGAGGAGCATAATCTGAAAAAGGCTAATTATTTACTGGAGGGAATTTATTTTTTTTTTTTAAATCTTTTCTCTTTTCTTATTAGTGTCCTTCCAGTTTATTACTCATCTGTGGCTTTTTTACAAGTTGTCTTTCAGGTGAGGCGCAGTGAAGTGGTGTTACATTCCATACATGTAGGGGCTTAGCTGCAGTTTCATTGTGTATTCAACCCTATAATTAAGACTCAGATGGAAGACTTTATGCCTTTAAAGCAAAGAAATTCTAGGTTTCTTGGCAAAACATTTGGCTGAGTACATAGAGAGCACCTTAAGTACTTAAATGGTCTCTACGTGAGGAAACCTGATGCCAGAAATGATGTACCTTAAAGGCAGGCTGTTGGGAAAAAGCAAACAAACCAACGCTAAAACGCTTGATGTCCCAAGGTGCATTCTTCCTGCATATGATTTTTTCTTGGAAGATGCTCTGTCAGAGGGATTGTATTCTGAAAAATGACTCGTTGCTGGCATCTGATCGCTATTAATGTGAGCCGCATAGGGCGTGGGAGTCAGCGAAAACCACCCGGCTGGTTTTCAATAAATTATGAGGGACTTGACCATTGCCTTTAAGCAAATCAATACAGCACCGCTGCGGTGTGCCGATAGCTAGGAAAACTCAATGGGAGGAAGCCGGTGTCTCTCTTAGGGCATTACCATGCATGGCCACCATGCCTGGCCCTTTCGAGGGGGAGGACGGCTGCAGGCGGCCGTGGGACCGTGGGATGAGGCACGCAGCAGGTCAGGTTTTGGGGCGAGCGTGGGGTGTTGGCACAGGAGGGCTTTACCCACGAGAAAACCCCTGCGGGGAAGAGGAGCAGAGTGTCTCCTCCAGCCCGTAGCTCTGCAGGGGACACCTGAAGGGCTGTGTCCCTGCTCGGGGAAGGGCTGGGGCAGCCGCAGGCGGGAGGAGATGCTCTGCTCTTGCCAGTGGTGTTTTCCCACCTGGGTGTGCGCCCGTCGTCTTCCCCCGCCTCTCCTCTCCCCGTGCCGCCCTGCAGCCTTCGCTGCATCCCTCGGGTCCTGCTGATGTGTGAACTGTACCACCCCTGGAAGAAAGGCTTTGGAGATGGGGGTCGGCAGAACAGCCCTGCAACCCACTGCTCCGCGAGTGGGTCTTTTATTTTTTTTCTCCTGGAAGGCAGGGCAGATCAGCGCAGACTTTGAAGCTGGAAATGGTCGGCAGAAAGAAGAACACAGTTGTTAGGTTCAGAATAAGCAGCACAGGTCACATCTCCCCTTGCAAATATCACCCTGCTTTTGCAAAAGGCTGAGCTTGTGCTCAGACACCAGGGTGGTGCAACATGGGCTAGGAGCGTTAAAAGCCACCACAGCAGTGACAAAAGGCAATAAGAATATTAATGCTAACAATAATGGCGTACAGTTCAGGCAGCTCTTTTTCCACCAGTCAATCTCAAAATGCTCCCAACAAAGGGATCAATAACATTTTTTTATAGATGGAGACACAGTGACACAGAGCAGTGACCTTGCCACTGTCATCCATCTGGCTGGCGGCACAGCCAGCAGCAGAATTAAATTCACAACCCGTGCTTTCCTCAGCCTAAAAAAACCGCAGCTTTGCCATTTTGACTTTTCACAGCACCATTCTAAAATTTGGCAGAGAAAGATGCATGTAACCTCCACTCACCTCCCCTGTGTTTGGGGCCTATCAAATGTTAAATGAAATGGCAGAACCAGAGCAATAAAGATTTCTATCAATGGGGGACCTCCCACTGCACAAGGAATGTATTTAGTTTGACCTTCAAAAGTAAGTAATTTGCCAAAAGTCAGCCCAAGATTCTTAGGGGTATCTGTGCTTCTTTCAAGGAGATGGTCTGCGTATCAGATGAGCCAGAATCCTTTGGGATGTGAAAATTACAACAGCCTCTTTTTTCTTTCTGTCTTTTTTTTTTTTGTTATTAGGCATCAGAGTAAATAAGTATAAGCCCTACATGGAGCATCTTGTTGGGGCATACATCGTATATGCTCCAGGGCGCAAATATTTTACACACCCTCCCCTTTGATATTTTTTTAATGGAATATGCAAATCATGCATGTTTCAGCTGGGATTGTCTCTCTTTGATCTGAGTGTTCTCCATCCTGGAATTTCTTGCAGTGGGGAGAAAACAAACCGAGGCGCGCAGTGAAAGGAAATCTCAGCCTGCACTTTCTCCAAACCCGTCGGGGGCCAGCAAACTCACTACAAAGACCTTGGATGATGGCAACAGGTTCAGAATGAAGTCCCTACCAAGACAGAGCCAGAGGTGACCATCCCAGGCCATTGCAAAGGATGAGCCGAAGGGCTTGGGTGCCTCCCTCCGTGTGAGGACTCACCTACAAAGGGGACGGTTCCGTGAAAGAAAGTCATGATTTCCTTTGATCGCAATGCCCGTCCTCAGAGTGAGGTGGTGGAGGCACCGATAGCTGGGTCCCGCAAGCGTGATGGGTGCTTGCTCATGTGCAGCAGGATGGAGAGCAGCATGTGGCTCTCCTGCCCAAGCAAAAACCCCCACCAGGCAAATCCCTGGCAGCACCCACTGGTAGTGTCGTTATTGGACCGCTGCCTTTGCCCAGCACCTCTTGGCCCCACAGGGTCTCAAAAATAATGCAGGGTGCAAACCGCCCCATGGGAGGACCTTCAGGTGCCCTGCTAACCAGGACATGAGCCGCTTCATCCGCAAGCGAGTCACAAGAAAATGGTTTTAAAAAATTAACCGGGAGGGGAAGGCTGGTGTGAGAGCCACCTGCATCCAGCCAGGAGGCCGGGGCAGGCGCCGCTGAAGAGGTCAGCTGAAACAACAAGCGGTGCCTAGGCTACGCTGCCAAAACAGCTCGCGCCGGGGCTTGAATTACTGCCTCTGTGCAAACACCCGGCGTGGCTGCCATGATCAGCTCCCTTTCTTTGATGAAGCAGATAGGGCCGAAAGGAAAACAGAACGGGGAGAGAAAGCAACATATGGCGATACGCGTGGATTTGCTGGAGGAAACGTGCTCCTGCTCCCGCTGGAGCCGGGAGAAGTTTTGCCTCTGACTCCAGTGGCAGCAAAAGCGGAGCTTGGAGGATCAGAGGAGTGTTTTGGCACACAGCGAAATGAGCTGTTGACTGGGGATGTAGCCATGGCCAGGAAGACCAGTCGCCCGTATGCCAGGCTATGTGGCAGCAAACCAAGCATGATCAGGTGTTTGCACATATTCAGAGAGAACGATTTGAGCTGTCTCGAGAAAATTATACTTATACTGGGGAAGAGAGGGAGGGAGAGAGGGTGTCTTTCCTGAATTTGGAAAGTATTCCTGTTTATTTCTGCTTGCCTGTGGGGGAGAGGGCAGCATAATGAATCATCCCAGCCACATAAAGAGCACAACTAAGATTTTACCTGAGCAAGAAGAAAGCTTTTTCAAGGCTCATAAATGCTTATTGATTTGTTCTTTTCTATTTGTGTGCCTTTGCATTTCCAGGAGCACAAGTGGAAAGAAAACATCCCTGAAAAAACCTACCCTATTAGCAGAGGTCTGACCCTCGGCCCCTTGACAGCAATGAAGATGGTTGCCTCCAGCGATGGATTTGGTCCATCCTCTGCTGACAAAAGGAAACCAGCCCTGGTGCACAGAGCCCCTGGCCCGCAGCGGTGCCCTCCTGTGCTCCCAGGTGCCTCTCACCTGCACACATTTGCCTTTTGGGCAAGTCCAGGACACTTCCAGGGGTCAGCTAGGGGGTAGCCAAGAGTTTGGCCCACAGTGTCTTGGGGCTTATCAATAGACCGTTGTTCGGCTCAGGATTCCTGAGCTCCTTAGTCACGTCTTTGCAGGTAACTATAAATCATCTTCTGAAGAGCCTGGGGTTTTGCAATACTTGGCCCTTTGCAATTTTGCCTCTTCTGCAAATAACAGGAGTGGCCATTTTTGCTCTGCTTGAGCCAGGCTTTCAGGTTACAGTCTTTGGGTTCACAAAGAATTAGCTGGTCTGATTCTGCTTCCTTGCCAAAGTTATTAAATTTCTTTAAAAACAGCTAGAAACACATTAGGTTCCTCTCTGCTCTTGTTTTTCCATATAAGGAATAGTTGCCACTGGGCTGGAAAATTGGCAAAAGCATCCATAAAAGCATCTCTTGGGAAAAAGACTGGGAAGGAATTTCATACCTGATTGACTTTACGTCTCTGGTCCAGGACCTCCACAAGCCTTTCCCCACAAGCAAGCTCAATGTTGGTGGCTGGTTGAAACCCTCCGGCTGTTGCTGTGACAGTGTTCAAGCTGGGCAGAGGCAGGTGGCTTCTGGGGTCCACCTTCCCCCCACCATCAAATCCCATCCACCTCTACAAACCCCGCACCCGTGTTCTTCCGCTGTATTTCACGCCATGCAGTTTCACATTGCAGCAGTTTGGCCGGGAGCAGGGATGCACCTCTGCAGCTAAACGTGGGTCCCGGGGTGGCCTTGGCTGATGACTTAGGAGTGCTATGCCCCTGGCAGGGCCCTGCATGGGGCAGGGGACCTGCCACCACTCCCAAATGTTCTTTGGGAGCAAGGGGACATGCTGCCTGGAGAGGCAAAGCTGAGCTGATTTGCACCAGTCGTGATATCCCCCAGCCTTGAGTGCCAGCAATGCCACCCCAGGAGCACTTGGCCAAGCTCACAGCCCCATACTTCACTGTATGGGATTGCACCACTTCTGTGGGGTTTGGCTCTGGGGCAGCTCTGAGCTAATTAGGACAGACACAAGTGCATTGCAGGCTTTGACATTTACTGCCTCATTTTTCACACAGGCACCTTCCATTTCTAGGAAGTTGCTAAAATCATGGAAAAGCTCCACGCTATTGCAGCAAACCATCAGCATGGCTGTCATGTCTCTGTTTCAGGTCCGGTCAGCTCTGCTCATAAAAGCAGCTGCCACGTCGGCTACTGAGGCTCAGGGTTGGATTTTTATTTTTTTTTTTTTTATTATGGGAATAGATTTGAGTTTTCCACTATTCAGGTTCACTCACTCTCGTTGGTGTCTTCCCCTCTCTCTGAGCTCACTTAATAATGCATGACAAGGAGCACAGGCTGCTTGCTCTGCCACAGCAGCAATAATGCAGCGCGTACCCGCTCCGTGCAGGGTCAGGTTTCTGCCGCTCGGGAATTCGACAGATGGAAACGCTGGGATTCTTTCCATGGCCCTCTTGCCTCCCAGGCCCCCAGGATAGCAGAAGATTATCTGGGGCATATCCCAGCACAGTCACCAGCATGGGAGAGGGAGGATCTATGGTGAGGGCTGGGGGGAGGGAGATGTGGTACAAGTCATTATTTTAATGAAACTGTTGAAGATGAGACCCTTTCCTCTGCCTGGGAAGGCAGTGCATTCATAATCATATTGCAAATAAGATCAGTTTGGCTTCTTTAAACTGGTTTTGTTTTCACTGCCATGACCCAACTAATTAAAAAAATCAGAAAAAAGGTCCCCTCGCCTCCATCCCCAAACTGATGGTGGTGTTTAACCTCCTTTGTTTTCTCTGCACCAAGTCAGGAGAAGTTCTCAGTTCCAAGGGAGTCTGAAGAAGATGCCCAGACAATGAAGTCTGCCCAGACTCCCTCACTCGGCAGGGACAAGACCCTGGTTACAAACCCGAATACTTCTGCATGAACATCATGCTGCTGCCTCCAAGCCACTGCTGCTTCTAGATACCCACTTCTAGGGATGTGGGGACTGGCCCATAGGATCAGTCATCTCCCTTGTTTGTGCAGGTGACTTTGCTTTCAGATCAGTCCCACTCGTTCCAGATGCCCTATAGCTGCCAACATGGTACAGCAGAGGAAGAAAGGGAATTTTGGAAGCCGGACTGGTGAGTAGAGGGATATATGTCTGATTTCCCTTATCTCTGTTGTCTGTGAGAGCTGGGGTCTTCAGGTGATAGAAGATGGGACAGAAAAACCTGAATTAAGAACAGCAAAAATGCATGTGAGGTCACTAAAAACAGGAGCAACTGAGAAGGTGTCACAGCCAAAGCTTAAAAAAAAAAACACAAAAAAAGACAGCTCATTTAAACATGTTTGCGTTCAGAAAACAAAGAACCAGTGGTGGTTTTCCCTATCGTATGTCTCTGTAACTTCTTCACACAGAGAAGCACGGATGGGAGAAACAGGGTGCATAGGCTAGGGATTTGGGGATTTCAGGCTCAAGTGTCAGCCTATGCTGGTGTGTATGCAGGTGAGGCCATCCTAAAAGACGGGCTGAGTTCCACGCTCAACTTCAACCCCGGAGCCCAACCAGCTGCCTCCCATCACCTCATGCATTCATCAGTATTGTGGCATGATGGTTTCCAATTTTGGCCCCAATCCTTTCTACATGGGGAAAGACCTGGGCTGCTTTGTCCCCAGGAGTCATCTTTCCTTCCAAGAAAATCACCGTACCTACCTTCAGTATTCCAACCCAGATCAAATGGCTGCCTGTTTCAGAAAGAGCCGTCTGTACTGTAACAAAAATATTCATCTTAATTTTAGAGTATAAAACATTGCAAATGTCAAAGCTGGTTATATTTTGCAGTGATGGCAGAGCTGGCTGGAACAGTCTTACAAAAATGGTGTTGCTGTCAGAAATGATTGCTGGAATATGAAAACATTGGTGTGGCAGACGTCATGGAATTTTGGGGACCATTCAATGGCCTCTACAGGTCCTTCCAAGAGAGAAAGTGTTAAAATAGGAACCCATTACTTAATGCCATGCAGTATCAGTGTGCACCCGGGATGCTCAGGTAGAGTAGGTAGACCGAGTGCTGGTTGCTGTGCCTGGGAGGCTGTGTGCGTCCCTTGGCCATGCCGAGACAGGGGCTGCCTCCCCAGGGCTCCTCGGAGGGGACATGCCATGGTCCTCCTTCTGCATTGGCAACCCTCATTTCATCTCCTAACACTGATCCCACACAGCGACAAAGTGGCAAAATATTGCCCTTGGACATATCCATAGTGTGAAGTCATTGATTTTCGTCTTGGCCAGGACACACACGGTGCTCTGGCGGTGGTGGGAGCGGAGCGTGTGGGAGCAGGAGTCGCGATGCTCCCGGGCACTCGGTGGGCCTGGTCCAGCTCCAGCTCTCCGTGGCCCAGAGCAGGGAGGGGAAGGAGGATAGATGCTGGGCATTCGCATCCTCAACTCCTGCTCGGGATGGCAGGGAGGAGGTATTGCGGGGCTGCCTGGGGCCTCTCGCTGGTCATCGGTGACAGACAGCTGGCGGGCAAGGAAATCACCACGGGGCATGGCGAGCCTCCCCTTGGCTCCGGGGAGGAGAGGCAGGGTATAACACGAAATATCAGGCAGGCGTATCGTTTGACTTTATCCCTTCATGAGGCCACTTTGTGGTCTCTGTCAATCCCGGATGACAAGATATGTAGATGGAAGCCAGCATTTGCTCCGTGTCTCAGTTTGCCCGGTCCAGCCGCGTAGAGAGGCTTAAAGCGCCATGAGAACAGGGACAGAGACAGCTCCCGCACCAAAATATGTCACTGCTGGCTGACGCAATCCAGGCAAGAGACAAGGGGACTTAAGACAGCTCATGAAAAAAATGCCATTAGACTCGCCTTTAAACCTTGCCTTCAGGCTTTCCGACTTAAAAATAACACACACCGTTGGCCATTTATGTTTAGCTCACTGGGGGCTTTCTTTCCTGCAGGAATGCGAGGATTAGATGGTCTTCTCTGCTTGTGCAATGACTCCACCAGTGCCCTGCAAAGCGATCATGTTCTCCTCTCCTAAAGCCTGGGCTGGATTGGCAGCAGTGGTGCAACAGCAGATGCATGAATGAGATTCCAGCGTGCCATGTCCCATCCAGGCGAGAAGAAGGGGACCTCTCTGGAGGACAGGCTCCACAGCAGGCTGGAGTGGGACCTTCGAGCCAAGCAAGGACTCCAAGAAAAATGTGGGTGTCATTCAGCTCTTTCTAGGCAACAAAACCTACCAATTACAATGCCCTGATTTCTGAGGGTCAGATCTAGCTGCTCGCCTGAAATTGGTGACAAGATGGCTCAAGGTTTCAGTGGAATAAAATGACTGTGGATGACAGTAGAAAGTGGCTGCAGAGGGTTATTAATCAAGAAAGCATTAGAAAGGCAGGTACTTAGCAGGAAGCAGCAAAGTCATCAGAGTAGAGAGGTGTAACGCTGTGCAGCAGTCGGAGCTGGGGATGTTGGGGGCTCAGAAATCTCAGTCTGCTCTCAGGGCTAAGTCTGAGCTCTCTGCAATACATCAAAATAGGGTCTAGGGCAAAACAAGCTATGGGTCCACTCCTGGCTCACCTCCAGTTTTACCGCAGGACAGACACCTGAATCTGAAAGATGCAGACCCTGGCCCCATTCTAGGCAGCAACTTGCTCTTTGATTGAGTGGCGAATGTACGCATGCAGTCCTGAGGCACAATCCATCCCTCAGCCTCACGAGACAGAGCACCTGAGTGTAATCTCCTCCTGCCCTGTGGAGAAGAGGCTGCCCAAAATGGGCATCTCATTTCTGGGCATCCTGGGCAGGAGCCAACACGTCACCACAAGTGGCAGAACAAGGTCTCAGACCCCACTGCCAAGTACCTTGGCTGCTGCAGAGTGACCTCCTTGCCTCTCTGGTGTACACCTTGGGGCCTGGAGAGCTGTCATTAGCCAGGACATTTCAAAGAAAAAAAAGAGCTTCCTGAGCTAACTGGCACATTTCTTTCTATATTTTCTTTTTTTTTTTTTTTTTTTAAATTAAGCTGGTTTTTGGCCAAGTAGCAGTTTGAGGATAGTGGTGAAGATAGAAATAAAAGAGGAAGTTTACTAGAAGTGGCCTAGAATTACCATCCACAACAGCCAGTAAACCTGAGAGGTTTACTTCTGAGGTTACTTCTGAGAGTAAACCTGAGATGCAGGCTCTGCATCACAGCAGAAGACAAATTTGGCACAGGGAGGGAGACTTGTCTCTTCATCCCTCAGGGGATGGATGAGTGACAGAGCAGTGCCCCAGAGCAAGCCAGCTGTGCCTGGAGACTGTCTTGCAGATACAGGGAGTCAAATCTTGTTCAGAAAAAATCTCCTTACAGGGACAATGATGTTGGACTGGGTGCTGGCTGCCCGGTTGGGTATTGCTGAGCTTTCCCAAGGTGGTACCAGCCTTCTGTCCTCCTGCAGGAGCAGTTCAGGCAGACAGACAGAAGGATGTGGCAGCAGACACCGCTGAGCTCTGGTCTGTGCACTTCAGGATATGATTCACAGAGGCACTGGGCTTCCCCAGAGCTGGGGAAGTGGTTTTTAGCCCAGATAATGCAATACCTCCCCATCCGTCACAGGACCCTCAGGATGTCTGAGCGGCGCGTTGCCTGTCAGAGACTGCTGAGATTGCCATGACGTTCCCCTTCAGACAATCTCAGGCTTTCCTAGTGCTTCCTTCTTCGGTCATTTCACCTGTTTTGGGGTCTAGCTGAAATACTTCTGTGGCTCCCTTCACACTAGTGCTTCTTAACACATTTCACCTCCAGTGCTTTACAGAGCTTCTTAAGGTGCACTACTTTTGGAGGCTCAGTGATGGTATAGCTTCTACACAGAGGTAGTAGCCACTGCCAGACCATTGGATTGCATTGAGATAGGCAGTTTTCTCCAAAGCTGCTTCAGCCTTCTATGATCTTTACAGAGCAATTTGTTATGTTAAGTGTAGGACGTAGCATAGGACATGAGGGGCAGTGGTCCTTAAAATATGCTTGTTTCAGAGAATGAACATTTGCAAAGGTGAGCTTGAGGTAAGAGGAACATGTAGCTCAGATATCAAATGCCAGACTGAAAAAGTGTTTGGTGGGGAAACAGAGATTGGCAAACCCTCTTGTGATGGCTGGTTTAAGAGATCGAATATTGCCTTCGGGCTAACTGTAAAAATGTGGAGCATTTAAAGACACATGGGGGCTGGTGAAAGAGAAAAGTGGTGGGTGATCATTCATACCAATCTAGTAACACTGGGAATAATTTGAAACAAATTAGCAGTGGAAAACAGAATAATAATAATTAAAAAAAAGATGGGAAAGAACAACCCGTAGGTATTACTAATATTCTTGTTCTGTACAAGCAAAAAATTTGCCTTGTGAAAATTGGACTCTCAAGCCAAGTGAGAATGTGTAATTGTAATTCATGTGGAGAAGAAACTGTTGGTTGTCATCATTAGTGATAATGTATTAGTACTGAATGTTCTGATGAGGGCCCTCTGTGGTCAAGTAAACATGCCTGCAAGGCTTAGCCATATTCTCTTCCTTTTAGAGGGCACCTAATTACATCTAGAGAGACCTATTGCACCTTTAATCATGACAAATTATCATTGCTATTCTTCTGACACTAGAGTTGCCTGTCTGCTGAGCAGTGGCAGAGATCAGGAGACTTGATAGCTGGATCCTTAGTAAAGTAGAAATTACTACCACTGTCTGAGTATATCATTAGCGTGTTTTATTTCCACACAACTTCTCATCTCCTGGGTCTGAGCTGGCCAAATGACACACACGATTTCTTTTCTTCTGCCCTTCCAGTCCATTGCTAAGGTGCAGTTCCCAAGAAGCAAAACACCAGGAGATGGTCTGCCACAACCGCTGACCCAGCTCTCAGAATGAAAGGAGGTTGCTCACCCAGCGTGTCTTCACAGGACTGAGTACCCCATGAAGATTCATGAAAAAGCCTGCTTTCAACCATTGCACCTCAGGACGACTGAGGAGGTATTTACCAGAGCACTTTCTCTGCTGGTGAGGGGAAGAGATCATCTCTGCCTCATGGATCCTTTGCAGAAACTAGCTTGAAGAACAGCAAAACCTCCTGGTGATCCCTCAGTATTTATGCAAATTGGCTCTTAATGGGAAAAAAAGAACTTCAGAGTAATTTTTCTGGTCACCTTTCTGATTTTTCTGGTCACCTTTATGATTTGCAGCTACAAAGCGTTAACCAGTGGTACCTATTAAAATGTTTCTTGAGAACCGTTGGGGTGGCACTGTTCAGGCAGGCCAAGAAGCGTTCAGAGAAGCAAACTGGCTCTCTCGATGCAAATGAGCCCTCTGAGATAGCTGAAAAGCTCTTTCTTGTGGGCTTTGCTAAATACCGTGGTCGAACGGGCCGTTATTTGCTCCTTTGTACTGACTGTACGTGCTGAATGCACACCCTGGCATGACGTTAAGCTGTTTGTCCAGACTGCAGGTTGGGCACTAAAATTAAATGAGCGCAGACACACTGAACTTGCAAAAACAAGAGGTTCAGAAACCACTTTCAGCTGTACACCAAGTCACACAGGTATGGGCCTTGCTTGGGCTGCATTTGCCCTTGTTTCCCACTGGCGTAGCCCCGATGACTTCACTGCTGCATAAACAGGGTAAGAATCACAAGGTAACTGTCTATATGCTTACAGTAAGACTTGAATATACAATAGTGGTGCAATATGTCTGCTTCTAAAATCAGGTGTGTTTCCTTCAAGAAACTGTGTAGAAGAGACCAGAGAGGCACAGTCCTGAGTGGGCCTGGAGCTCCCTGCTGGTCTGCTGCTGGGTCAGCAGCCAAGCAAACGATAAAGCACCAGAAACCCTTTAGCTCATTTAAAAGGAAAACAATAATCCCTCAATGGCTAGGGAAATCAGGCAGGCAAAACCCTGCATGTGAGGTCCCAATTCGACAAAGTCTCCCCCCATGGGTCAGCACATGGTTTACCTTAAAATACCAACAGCAGCCTGGTAACGATGTGCCTAATGTTGAGTGTGGGCATTTTCCCAGCTCAGTGCCCCTGCGAATGAGCAGTCCCAGAAGAAAACATCGCTGAGAGCTCCTCAGCTTTGCTTGGCCTGAGGCAGCAGGGACTGCACAGACAAGGCTTGGTCCAGTCTGCCAGCCTGGCTCTTCTCTTGCAGCCAAGCCAGCAAAGCCCAGCCCATACACGCAAAGCTGCAGAGAGCTTCTCCATCCACATTTCTGATGGACAAGGTGGTCAGGCCACAGTGGTTTGGGGCTAGCTTGGGGCATGCTCGACCTGCCACACACTGGAGCAGACGCAAGATCCATGGTGGAGCTGGGAAATGCTGGTGGAGTGAAGAACCTTTCCATCGTTGTTAGCCTCTGCTGCCCTATAGCATCCAATTGCAAACTGCACCTAGGCAAAGAGAGGCTGTTTCTCTGCACTTTTAGTTGCTTTTTGTCATATCTTCTGCGTTGGTTCACATCCTGTTCTCTTTTCACTGTACCTTTGATCTCCCCTCTCCCTGTCCCTTTCCAGCCTGATGCAGTGAGGATGCTCTGCCTTCCCGGGACATTTCCTTGGGAAATGCCTCTTCCCTGAGTCCTTGAGCCAGACCCTTGCACGGTATGAGGGTACACGGTGACGTTTATTTGCCACAGGGCAGCAGGGCTTACAGCTCTGGTTTGCTCCTGCTTGCCTGCGCGTTCCCGCCAGGGATAACAGTATTGTCTCAAGGAGCGGCAGGCGTAGGTACAGGATCAAAAAACTTGTTTGGTCATGCCATAATCACAGCAGGAACTTTCTTATCTGCTGTTATCTCACAGTGCTACAGTGCAGCTTCCCAAACACAGCGGTCCCTCCGAAACCCGGCCGGCGTGAAGGCTGCCAGCGTGGGACCAGAGACTCCGGGGCTGCAGCTTGACCCAGACATCGCTCAAGCTATCCTCCTGGTGCTGACAGCCACCTTCAGCTTCCTCGGGGATCCTATAAAAGCATGGAGGGAGGGGAAAGGGTGCAGGGCGAAACCTGTGCGTTTGCAGCAGCTCTTCCCCCAACTGGACACAGCTCCGAGGCTGGGGCCTGCCTCTCCCTTGCAAGCAGCGCTGTATACAGATGCTGCACCAAGCCATGTTGTAAATCCCAGTGATGAGGATTTCGACTACCCATGAGCCCGTACAGGGAACATCAGGGCTCCAGGAAGAGTGCCTTGGCATTGGGCACTGTGCTCTGGAGAGCACCCATCAGCCAGGAGGTGCTTGTGCTGCCTTATCTCTGCTGTAGCCAGCTTTCCTGCGCTTGTGTTACCTGCTTACCAGTGAGCTTTGAGAAGGCTAAGCTAAGGTTTTGGGCAGCTTGAGGGGTCCAAACCAAGATACAAACTTCATCACAGTGTTTGCCACCCCTCCAAAGCCTGGCTGGCGCTGCCTGCCTGGTTTCTGATCATTAGCGAAGGCAAGTGCCAGGTCTGCTCTGAGCTGCAGCCCTTCACACAGAGGGTGGCCCGTTTCAGGCAGCAGCAACAAGCAGCAGCTAATTAACCCTGGCCCTATTTGAAATAATTGCTATGCAAAACAGATGCACGCTGGGCGGGTTAATGCACGCCCTGCTCTGTGGTTGGTTGTCTCCTTGTGCTCCTGGACGGTCAGGGTTTGATGGTGGTTCCTCTGGACCTCTACTCTGGAGGGTTTTCTCCCATATGAAGGAGCTGGGAGGGTGAAAATTCACAGCCTGAGAGATGTCCTGTGCCTCCTTGCTGCCTGCCCTGCACATGCGTGACTCAATGAGGCAAGAAAATGAAACAGGAGTGGGGATTTCTGATGGCATTTGAGCAGAAGGAGGGATTGGTCTTTAGATACTCTGCGTTCAGGCTCATTTCTGCACTGTCTGTTCAGAGGAAACATTTCCATATTTTTCCAAGCCTGTTAAAAAAAAAGCTGGTGAGCTTAGCAGCCGTATTTCAGTGTTTTGTCTCATACCTTGCTCACCATGAAAATACTGTGATGTCCAACAAATACAGGAGTGATCCAGCAGTCGCAAGCCTTGGGAAGCTTTGGGTCAGATCCAGGTGTGGAAAAATCAACCCTGGGCTGTTGCTGTCGCAGCACCAATTCTCTCTTCCTCACTTTGATGCCCCTGGGGCTGCTGTGGCTGACAGCATCTTTACTGACCTCCCCCAAATCCAAGAACAAACAGAGCTTTTCCATCCTGTGAAGACTGCAGAATAATCTACCGAAGCGGGGTGGAGGAAATGGGCAGGAAAAGGAGGGTCACAGTGTCCTGGCCAGGGGCTGAAAACAAATGGGACAAGAGGCTTCAGCGCAGAGCCAGGACACTGAAACAGTACAGATGCAAGGTGTAAGCCTTAGGTTCAGCAAAGAAAGCTGCTGATTTCATTTTTGGGCTGCAGAATTCAATTCAGTGCAATTAAAATATTGCAGAGGAGTGGGCAAAGGCTGCCATGGAAAGTAAAGCACAATTGCTTGTTTCTTTTCCCCCAAGTAGCTGCAAGGAACATTAGCAGCTACGCAGCATCTCATGGGTTTGTCCTGCATGTGAGGCATTGCCAGCATCTACAGGCCCTTCTTGTATATTATTTTGCAATAAATCACAGCAGATCTTCCCCTGATGGAAACACTCTGTTTGTTCTTGGATTTAGTGGGGGGAGGCATGCGGGGGGCTGGAGGGGCCAGGATTGAATGTGTTTGCACATTCCCTCCCCTTATGGGATTGAATCCCTGTCAGCCTGGTGATGGATGCACTGCTGAGACAGTATATCTGATCACCAGAATCATTAACTAAATTGTCGGAGGGTCAGGGGTCGGAGGGCCAAGCACCGTTCCCGCTCCCAGTTTTACAAGGTTCCTTTGTGGCATTGTGCGCGAACGCATGTCGTGTACGCAGGGAAAGCAACCGCTGAGCCCTCAGTCACATCCGAGCCGTGGGAGATGTGGCGAGCGAGGGACAAGCTGTTTGCGCAGGGATGGGGAGAAAATCCCAGGGCTCAGGTTGGTCAGCCACTGGATCTGCCATATCTTTGGAAACGAATGCAGGATTTCCCCATGCTCGCAGCTTCGTTTGAGAATGGCGTTTGCCTTTCGTCTCTGCAGAAGGAGAAAGGTCACTGTGGTTGCACTGGCTTCTTGCCGCCCTTCCCTTCTTCCTCCTCCTCCATCTTCTCCCCCTCCTCCTCCAGGAAAGGCCATTTATGGGACACGGCCTCTCTCCTGGCTCCATCGGGGCCTCACTCCAATTTCTAGCTGTCACACACACGCCCAGCAACTTTTCTGGAAAATTGCCCTCCATTTACTTACGCCTGACGCACAAACGGCTGTGGATGTTGGGGAGGTGGCTACTTTCCCAGGCAGATGTCTCCAAGTGTTAAAAAAATAATCAGCTGCAAGCTGGGATGCTCCTATTCATCCTGGAGGGCAAACTGCAGTGGAAAAAAAATAAGGATGTGCCCATCCCCTGGCTCTTTACGGAGGGTCTGTTGCTTAAGAGACTGTTGAACCAGATTCAATGCACCACTGAGGCATCTAAGA
The DNA here is from genome assembly GCA_013398915.1 of Dromas ardeola. Classification (NCBI taxonomy): domain Eukaryota; kingdom Metazoa; phylum Chordata; class Aves; order Charadriiformes; family Dromadidae; genus Dromas; species Dromas ardeola. The sequence continues at coordinate 27,322 of VYZM01020312.1, read as the reverse complement.
GGGGATTTAGGGACTTAAAACTTGCCTGCAGGCGCCAATACACATTTGTGAACAAATGGTGCGATCCCTGAAGAGGTTATGAGGCTGCCAAAAAAGAGGGAAGAAGCAATCGGCTCACGTTGGTTCAGACAAGAGAGAACGAGATGAAGTGGCAGCAGGAGGGTCAGATGGGCCCAAGACAGGGAACAAAACCACCAGGATGAAATTCCCAAGCAGAGATGTGTGCTGCACATTCCCAAGCAGCTTTGGGAAATACACTGGGAACGGTGTAGAGGGAAAATGTGTAATATTAAGTGCATCCACTTCAGTGACCAAAAATACTTTTGCTCATTCTTCAGTGTCACAAGAAGACATTTTTGACATAGCTTATTTAGACAGCTGCTTGCAAATATTCAGGTTGGGACCTTTTCTGTCAGAAAGAAAAAAAAAAAAAGAAAAAAAAAGAAAAGGAAAGGAAAAGAAAGTGACATTTCTTAAAAAAATGGTAAGTTTCTGTGGGAATATAGACCTTTCAACCAAAAGTCACTTTGCAAGAAGTTACGCTGGCACTTTCCTGCCAAGGTCAAGATATTCTCTTGGCCTTTTCCAAGAGCCTCTTCTCTTTTTTCTTTTCTTTTTTTTTTTTTTGAAACAACTTTTCATTAATTTTTAATGTATATTCTATTACAAACAGCAGTGTGGTTCAAAAAAGACTGAGCCTGGAATGAGAAGCATTGATTGTATTGATGAAGAATGTTCTTCTGACATCTGTGGTCCCACTTGTACCTCTGGAAGGAGATTTCAAATATTTTTTCTCCCTACATTTTCGTTTGGAACCAATATTTAAAANAGGAAATTCTCATTCTGCATAGCTTTATTCATCTCCCCTGCAGAGCTGTGAAATGTGTCATCGCCAGTGCTGCTGCCAGGCGGAGGGGCGAGGACCTGCAGAGCCAGCAGAAAGCCACTTACGGGCCATGGGGAATGGCAAAGCCTGCGAGAAAAAACCCAACATCTACCACCTCCAAAAATGGACTTTCTTAAATCAAAAGGCTGCAGGTATCCAAATACATAGCACAGAGGATGTCGTACCTGGTGCAAATAAATCGATATCCACTTGACAGCATCAAAATGATTAAGGAGAAAATTTATTGAGAAACATCTGTAAGGAGCATGAAAGGCAGCAAGGTGCAGTGACCCCGTTAGCATCCCCTGGTGAGGGGGGTGTTGCAGGCAGCACAGCAAGGACTTTTTCCAAGTTCGGTCCAAATAACACTGTTTGTGGCCTGGGCTCTGACTCAGAAGGACTGTGCTGCAGATTTGTGACAGTATTAACCCCACTTCTTGCTGACCTTTGAAAGGAGACAACCTGGGGAGGTGCAGGCAGAAGTGGAAACAGGAAATGTCCAGAGACAGACCCCAGGGGACATCCAGCTCCATGACACACCGCAGTGGGGAGAAAAAATGCTGAGAAGCAGAATATTCAGAGGTGTTTTTCTTCAGCTGCGCTTGGCATGACTCCACTCCCAGAGATGTCAAAGGGGCATTGGGAAGCCCTGCTGCAGACCGCCCAGCACGGTGACACAGTTGTAAGGAAGGAGACTCTCTGCAGAGGGGATAACGGCCACAGGACCAGTGCAGGCATGCAGTGGAGATCAGATTAGAGGGGACCCAAATTCCTGGGCCGTGGTGCACTTGCCAAACAGGTTCTCTCACCTGCACCACCAAAATTTGAGGGCCTTTGTGGACACGGTGGCTGCACACCACAATGTTTGTGGAAAGCGATGCTGCACAGCTGCGTCCCATGCCAGGGGCTGGTCCCACACCACCAGCGCTGAGCTGGGCTGCTGGGCATGCTCTGCGGTTCAAGGCAGGCTGGGCATCCCTCCCCCATGGCTGGCTCCAGACCCAAACGTGAGCCCAGACCTAAGGAGCAAGCCTGGGAGCATCTCTGTGTATGGGCAGAAACCAAGCAGGTGCTCTCAGAAGGTCTCATTGACTCTCCATCAAGTAACTCAGCTTCCGGATACATGGGGGAAAGGCAGAAGAAAGAAGCTGCACTAAAAACTGGCCTCATGAAGTAAGTTTTTCGCACATTTTCGTCTCCTATGACGTTCTCTCTCTCAGGTGAGATCCTGCACAAAGAACCCTTTGGCTGGCTTACTCGACAGGAGATTCACAGCTGGATGGTGTCCCAGTCCTGTTGTAGATGTGTGGGCTCCAAACCCTCTGCACTTGACTCCCCATTTGGGAAACCACCTTGAGGTCACTTGGGAAATTTGGTACCTCGAGGTTTCAAAACTGTAGCTGACTCAGAGGTGTGCAGAAGCTGCTGCCATGAACTTGGTTTCTGAGACGACCGCACACATCATCTCTGACACGAGAGCTGATTAATGCCATCTAGGCCATTGCTGGAGCATTTGCTGAATCACTGCACTCCTCTGCCTGAGATGGGTCTTTTTTATTATTTATTAGTCATATGGAAGACTGGCTCCTTCCATGTGTTTGCCATCCATGGGCTGCTCTGTGGCATTCAATTAGCTTTGCAGGAGAAGGCTCCTTGGTCTCCTGTACAGATTATAAGCAACAAATATTAAATGTTCCTTCTGAAGATTGAATGATTTACAGCAAGTTAGTCAAAAGGTGAGAGTATTCCTGTGCAAAGACTTTTTATATTTTAAAGGAGAAATTATTTGATAACCAAACAGACCCCATGCTATGACTCCTTTTAGTGACATTATTGTATGGATCGGTGGATGAAATGGTAAATTACCCATCTCTGGAGTCAGCCAGCTTTGGGCAAATGATTCTTAAACCGTCATCTGAGACACAACACTGCACAGAGGGCAAAAAAACACTTCCAAGCAAGCTAATAATTCCCAGCAAGGAATTTGTTTGGTGACCGTGAGTGAGGTCCCTGTGAATACCTTGGAATTATTGACTATGGGCTTGGGTTTTTCTTGGCACGTTGTGGGTGGGGAGTTTTGTTGGGGTTTTTTTTCTGCTTATTGTCAGAATTTCAGGTGAATTCAGATGGGAAATGCAGGCTGTGGCATATGTCCTCTGGAACCGAATAAAATTCCGCAAAGGTTCTGCATTTACAGAAGACTTTCTGTAACAGGAAGGACAATTCAGGGCACAAAAATTGTGCCCAGGGGATAGAAATAGTGGATGAACAGACCTGCTTGGGGCTCAGGTGGAAGAATAAAAAGAGAGAAAGAATAAAATAATAATAATGCAACGAGCTGTTTCTCAGGCAGTCCTGCATGTTTATATGAAGCTATGCTGTGACAAAATTGGCAAGTCATGAGTGTGATCTGCCACATGGTCCTCTGGTAAAATAAGTATTATCATGGTTCAGGTGAGGATTTGGTTATTACGTCTGGCTCCTGGACTTTAGAATGTCATTGCTCTAGGACACGAGCACGTCATTGCTTCGGGATGTTAGCATGTCATTACTCTGTGCCATTGACATGTCATTGCCCCAGGACATTAACATGTCACTGTTTCATGAAGCGAGCAAAGCCCAACGGGTTGATTCCAAGTGAGCCTTAATGGGGTATAATCCCACAGCAGGCTCTGGGATATGTTTATGTCCTGTGATGAACTAAACCCAGTTCTGGGAAGGAGCTGCAGCTGCACAGCGATTCCTATGGAAAGAAGGACAATTCCAGAAATGTGTCCCACAGTACAGATCCAATGTCCTCTTTGTCTGGTTTCTAACCTCTAAAACTGGAGGTGAGACCATGTGTGGCCAAAACTTGGTCTCAGACTGAGGTTCCAGGAGTCCTTTGACCTCTAATTTTTCTGTCCTAACAGGTACCAGGCCAGGCACTAACTAGCCGGGGAGCAAGTGGGTTTTTCTCCCTGTCCCTGGTGCAAACCACAGGTGCTCCTGGCTCTTCTCCCTCCGGTGCAAAACCAAGGGCACACTGGGTTGAACGCAGCTCTTGGGCTTTGCCCTGGGATGGAGGGAAGGAGGAAGGTGGACGTCTGCTCTGCACACCACAAGTTGGACGCAGAGGGAAGGGTGCATGGGAGGATTCCTTTGGGTGCTGAGCTGAAAAACACATTGTGGAAAGGAAACGTCTGGTTCCAGTGAGCAGCTCTGGCAGTCAAGGTTCTACATCCTGAAGCTCCTCACCCCAGTCTTCTCTCAGCACTACGGGGCTGAAAAGCATTGCCATAACCTGGCATGAATAGTCCAGATTTTAGATGGTGACTCATCTTTCCTCCAATGTTTGGGTGCTGTTGGTGTTTTTCTCCTTTTCCTTTTTAAGGTCATTTGAAAAGCTCCTATGTTAATGACTTGAGCCTGCTCCTCTTTCACTGTTTGAGTCAATACCCCTCCTTGAGCACATGACGAACTCAAAACACCACTGATTGCTCATCACAGCATTATCATCAGACCTGTCCTGGCTGGCCAGGGGTCCCGTGTCGGATGCCAACCCCCATGTCCAGGACCCCATCGGGTCCTGAGCTGTTTCTCTGCCCCCATGTTGTGTTTTCACCACCTTTATCAAGTCGTGCCATCTCTAAACACCACTTGGGTATTTTGTCAGGCTTCACATCAATATGAGGCTGTTTTTCCATCTTTTAAAATCTATTGTTTGTTCTTTATTCACTTCCTTCTGCTGATTCAACCTGCTGCAGAAATGAGCCATTGCACGGTGGCTCCCCTGAGCTTCTGGAGGAACTGTGCACTTGGGCAAGGTACAGCTGTGTCCCCCACCATCCTGCAGAAACCATTGTTCAGTGGTGGCCCATGGAGATGCTTTCCCAGGACCTGCTGCTGGGAGGATCTCAGCCATAGCCAGGGGGTCTTCAGTTAAACTCATCCCAAAGCGCCTGGTTTTGTCACAGGCCCTTTCCAGAGCCTGAGGAATAATGAAACATCCTCAGTTTTGGAAACTGTTTGCGGGAGACCAGGTCTCCGATGCTGAGTGCTGGGGATATATGCTATCCATCATGGACATAAGAGGCACAGCAGCAACACAAAGACAGGGGAGGAGGGCAGACCCTAGAGGCAGTATTTTAAGAAGCTGAGTCTCTTCTTGATTTCAGCAAAGAGGATTGAGAGACAGCCCGATATACATGCTTTGGAGGGGTGAAAATATTCAGTGCTACTGGGATCTTTAACATTACCAGAGGCATAGGTGGTCTGAGAGTTAAGGACAAGCATACTTGAACCAGAAGGAAAGCATATGACTGAACAACGATGGCAACCAGTTATTGGGAGAAAGAAAAAGGGGCATTCCATCTCCCAGTCTCTTCAGAGCAATGTGGGCTTTAGTGAAACAAGTTACTGAGTGACTGAGCTCAGTGATCTGGGTAAATCCAGATTTAGCAATTCCTTCTGGCCATAAAAGTTAAGACCCTGCTGGTTCTCACAGTTTATCAGTGGGAAAGGGCTGAATTTGGTAAACTCAGACATAAATGTCGTGTGCTATATTTATACAAACCAGTGCAGCGTTCTCCTTGTAGGGGAGCAGCCCCGTCCCCGAGCAGCAGCAGTCACTCATCAAAGGGTGGCAGCAGGTCTGGGATGGGGGGATTTTCCCCGGGGAGGGTGGCTGGAAGCCGCCCATAGCTGTCCCTGGGTAGTGGAGGTGCTGGCATCCCAGACCGGCTTCTTCACTCCCAAGGAAGCTCAGAGGCAGAGCAGGAGGGTTTTGTGGACCCAGAGAGGCACATCCTGCAGCACCCCGACAGGAGTCTAATGCAGAGGGGTGTGCTGCCCCTGAAGATATCAAATAAACAGCATCTGCATTGCTGTGACCACATCTGGTGATGGTCAGCTCCATCCCACATTCATGTAAAAGCAATTCTCTGAACACCCAGAGACCCCTAACCTTTACCAGCCGACTACCCTTAGCCCCAGCCCACCAATCCCCGCAATAACAAAAAAACAAACGGGTTAAAACACCACAAGAAATATAAGCTTTGTAATTCCCTACACCCAGTTTGGTCACAGGGTGTTGCTCTTGCAAGACAGACCGTTTCCCTGGAAGACAGCTTCACCTCCTGTGCAGAAACCCCTGGCACCAGCCCTCCGTTCCCCCGCAGGGCATGCACACAGGTAACCAGAAACGCTACCCCAAGCCCAAAGCTGAGCTTAGGCACCAGTTTTTTGCAGGGCTTGTAGTATTAACCAGGCATCCTATGAAAGGATCCTGAGCACGGAGGGTAACGTGGAGAGCGGCGTGAAACCCATGGGGGAGAGTAAGCAGGGCCGCAGCATTGCTATGGCAATGGAGATAAGGGGCAGCCTCACACCACAGCTGATGAGTGACATGTTTTCTAGCCCTTTCAATGCCTTGAAGTGTTTTCCTTCTTGACTCAAGCTAGAAGTAGCACAACTTAAAAACAATTAATGTCCCCTTGGAGATTAAAAAAAAAAAAAAAAGAGAAAAAAAAAAGGCAGCAATTTTTCTTTCTATTTTTAAATCTCACTTTACCACAATAGCTCTAATATTTCACTCCTGACTCAAAGGCGAAGTCCGAGGGAGCAGGATATGCTGTAGGGTATCTCTCTTGCCACACTATTCGTGTTATTTTCAAGTTCCTCTCTCCCGGGTTGATCTTGGCAGCAGATCACAGCACTGGCGCAGCACAATGTAAACCGGAGCCATTGTTACTCCATCTCCCGCTCCTCATCGCTGCAACAACATTTCCCCACACGCCTCCCAGTAAATTGTTGCCGTGTCCCGTCCCGCTTCCCCCCCCCCCAAAACCCCTTAGGCTGCTGCGGTTCCGCTA